>VZTF01008251.1:777161-1213870 GCA_013397755.1 Cnemophilus loriae
TGGGGGGGGGGGCGCCGGCCCCCCGGCCGGCGGGGAGATGCCCCTCGCCGGGGCGCGGGGACCCCCCCTCTCCGGGGTCTCCCCGCTGAAGGGAAGGGCTTTGCCGCCGCCGCTCGGCTTTTGTTGTCCCCCGCTGCCCCCCGCCGCGGCGCCGGCAGGTGCGCGCCGGCCGCCCCCGGGGCTGCCCGCATCCCGCCCCCTCCTCCGCCGTCCTCCCCTCCGCTGCCCCGTGCCCGTCCTGCCGCAAGCAGAGGGTGCGAGCAGAACGGCAGCCGTGAGCGCAGCTCCTGACGGCTCACAAGGGCTGTTTCTTGGGTCTCACTCTTGCTAGTGAGCAGCCCAGACCCGGGGTAGCCTCTCCGCCCGTCCGTCTGCCGGCTGTTGTATAGACTCACTCTGGATGAGGTGTAGGCAGCAAAATACCCCGTGATGTGCTCAGAATAAGCTTTTTTAGGGTTTTCCCTGCTTCGGTTGCATGACTTATACATAATATATATAATTATATGCTGGTATTGTAAGACTGCAATGTGGTTTGGCATGACAGCAGCACGTTTTCTTAGATCTTGAGGGATATGGTGGTTTTAAAGTAGAACAAAGTAAATACAGACAATATAAAGTTTACAGGTTTTTAGAAAGATTTGTTTGTCTTTTAAAACTAGTATTTAGAAAAGGGAATTTATTTTTTTCCTCTGAAAAATGGCTGTGCATGCCTCCCCCTGCCTTTTAAAATGATAGGTTTATTCCGCTGCACGAATCGCCAGCGAGAGCTGTGCAAAGTGCCTTCTCCAAGGTGATGAAGGTTTCTCGCCCTGTGCACAGAGCCACCCTCTCCCATTGTCTTCAGCGGGACTGGAAGGCAATTTATGCATTGGAAGGAACTCTCAGTACCTTCCAGGTTAAGGTCCCCAAACTGTACAACAGATTTCAAGAAATGAGTGAACGGAAGAGTGATCTTCCTCCCAATTACATTTTACAATACGGATAATGCTGCTAAAGCAGGCTATCAAATTCGCAGACCAGCAAACTGTGGCAAAACGGTCTTGCAATATAATAAATCTGCTACACATTCTCGAAATGCTCCTCTTTTCTTCATTTTACCCAGTTTAGATATACACTGTGTTACTGTGTGATACCACAAGGCTACTGTTTTGCTGCCGCCGCCTGACTTTTCATTCTATTTGTACGCATATGATGGTTATTTTTAAAGAGAGGTTAATAGGTTAATGTGTCACTGGCGTTAGCGGCTTACCCATCAGAGACATGTGGGTCATTAGACCATTGCATGAGCATAAATCAGTGAGATTAAATATGGAAGGCTGCTGAAATGTATGAGGAAGTTTCTAAGATGATGCGGAACACAGGGATATCATTTTTTAGAAACCGTAACAGAAAGAGGGCTTTCCAGCCTGGAATTAGAAAACTGTATGCTATATTGAAGGCATTCAGCATGATTCGGTTCTACTAAAAATAGGCACAAGCAATTATATGTGCTATATACATACTTGTGGCAGGCACTCTTTTCAGGGTAACTCCAAAAATATGGAAGGAAAATTGTGTTTTAAATGCAGTAGTCAGATTCTGCTGTGTGTTAACTGTTTAATGCAAAATGGCAGGGTTTCAGTACTCAACTTTATTTTGAAAGAACTAACATCAACACGCAATATCTAGGTCAGATTTTCCCCTCACTTACCTTTGCACAGCTTCATTAACTTTTACTGAAGGAGCTACTCCCTGAAAAAGATGAGTTTCCTGTATTTACACATGGGGCCAGATGTTGGCATTAGCACCCTTCTCAGTGGACTGCTGCCACATACATTGCTGTTTATACTGAAAGTTAAACTTGAGAACACTACTGCTACTTCTTCAAATGACTGGACTCACTAAATTACTTTCCATATCCAAAGAAGCAAAATGCTTCTCCTTTCTTCTGCTGTTTTGCGAGTTTAATATATGCATCAGTCTGACCTGCTGCCCTAACAGGTTTTTTGCACTTCTTGAGACAGTTCCTGGGCTTGTAACATTTTATCATAGTTAGATTATGTAGCTACCTTTATTTATTGTTATTTCTTTTCAGAAATGCCGAAGTGTTCTCCTTTATTGCTGCAGAATATGCTGCTTAAGAAAGTGTTTGCTGTAACAAAAGAACATTGCAAGGTGGAGGACACAGGCAGACAACATGAACATTAAG
Organism: Cnemophilus loriae; assembly: GCA_013397755.1. Classification (NCBI taxonomy): domain Eukaryota; kingdom Metazoa; phylum Chordata; class Aves; order Passeriformes; family Corvidae; genus Cnemophilus; species Cnemophilus loriae. The sequence continues at coordinate 779,350 of VZTF01008251.1, forward strand.
ATGGCTTTTTCAGCCTTGATTCTGCTCTTTTGGCACATGCATTGCAGCTTGGCCTTTCGTTAAATTATGATATAATTGCATCATCCCTGGCCAAGGGAAGAACGTATGATAAAGTGATTAGAGCAGGAAACAGAGAATTAAGATGTATCTGGAGTTAATTGACAATGTGGACTTTTGCGTGTTTGTTCATCTGTCAATCCATACTTTGCTAAGCTAATGTAATAAAATTAGCCTGTTTTGTCCAGAATGGAGTAAAACCAAAACAGGTATTTCTTTCTGGAGAAAAGAGTCTTAGGCTGGTGTTTTGGAGATGCTATGTTATTCCCAGCACTACCTGTAGTTTTCTCGTGTAACATTTCCGATACTCCCTGACTGTCCCCTGTGAGCTGGTGGCGTGATGCTTCCTGCTGTGCTCAGGCTCTGGGGTAGCTGTGTCCTTGGTAAGGACTGTGAACTACACGGGGTTATTGAGCGTCCCATGTGTGAAGGTGAGTAAAACATGTGGTTACTTCCTGAGCTCCTAATCCGATGGTGCTTTCCAGAGACACAAACTGCACGTGGGCATCGTCAGCTTCACTTTCACTCTGGTTGAATCTCTGCTGTGTGAGATATGGTCCGGTCACCTGTGGAGCCAATTAGTTTGATCATAACTGACCAACCTGACGCTGCAGATTTAGGTGGAAGGTACACAGACTCAACGAGAGGTATTGCTCAGCACACTGGTATGGATGTGTACACCCGGGATTTTAATTACCAGAGACATGTTTGTGTTGGCAAGCCTTTCAGGGTGCTGTTCCTCCATGTGATAAAATAGGCTTGCTAGGGATGATTCTATTCACCCCCTATGAGTCAGACTCTGTGCTGCCCCTGCTTTTCTTAAGATCTCTCTGACTGAAGTGAGTAAAGATAAAGTTGTTTCAGGCTAGCTTATTGAGGATTGAATGAGCAAGATGAGATCCTGTTTAAATGCAAATATGGTGCACTTGTTTCCATAACTTTCTTAAAAAGGAACCTGTCTGTCCTGCAGATCCTGTAGCAGGGATCCCCCAGGCTTACTATTGTTGGACATCTATTATGTATGAGCTGTTGCAGCTGTTTTTGCTTAGGGTAAGATGGGATCTTAAGCTACTCACATCTGGTATGTCTACACTTGAGATGAAACCTTAAGTTTATTAGTGAATTGGTGAAAATGATTTTTATATGCAGTCTTTCTCACTCTAGACTATTGTGTTTTCTGAAGCTTGGATCCAGGCTGTCCCTGCTGTAACAAGGGAGAGTGAACACAAGCATGTAGCTCCCTTGGCCCAGTCCACGTGGCAGATGTGAACGTGGATTTTGGAGGATATAAACCTCAGGCATTGCTGGTCTCTGAAGCTCAGCCGTGGTTTCTGCCTGGGCTCAGTGCGGACTCTCTGAACTAGAATGAGATGTGGCCTCAAGACTGGCTTTCATCTGTGCTTATCAGCTAGAACAGACATACCCTTTGTGCTTTTTGCTCAAATTAAGTGGATAAGGGGTTTTGTTTGGTATATCATTCTAAGTTACACAGGGCAAAAATAATTTGTGCTAAAGATATGCAGCCATGTTGGTGAGAACACAAGAGGGAGGGATGGAAGAGAGATACAGGTTCAGGTAAATTATCGTGTTTTAAGAATTACATGTCTTTTTATGTTTGCATAGATACACTTGATCTGAAATGGTAGACGGGACTAGAATAATTGGTTATTTTATCTAAGATACTATGAGTTATGTTCCTGTAAATGAATTATAACAGTCTAGCCAAATAAAATGTGATATGTGTTTGTGCCAATCGAACTTTTGAAGTAAATGATCTAAACTCAGTCAGGTTACATATCACTTTGAGAAACTATCACAGGGCATGAATATCAATCAACTATAAGTAAAAAGTACAAAGAATTATTAAAAAGAGAAATTAAAACTCAGACAGTAGAATGCATATATTTGTTTCCCTTTAGTGTAATTGCCTAGATATGAAATGTCCTTGCAGTACCAATTCTTATGCTGATTAAAGAGCCAAAAGGTAATTAAAGTAGAACTGAAAGTGTCAGAATAGCAGAAAATCATCTTGTAACAGGGGTCACTCCATCATTGTCACTAGTGGGAACTGGTAGCCTGATGGAGCAATTGAGGCTTGACTGAGGGGATTGGATTGAATCTAATTTCTTTACTGGTTTTTTGAAAAGAGGAAAAAAGAAGCTGTGTTTGTTGTGGAAAATACTGCTAAGGAAACATTCTTTCTGTACCAAGATCTCTCTAATAATTCCTATTAAGGAGAAAACAAGGAGTCTGGTCCTTTTCTTCCTGTTGATGTAAGGATAAATATTTTATACTTATATCTTGTCAGTTTTCTTCTAGAGTTGGCAGTAGACTGGATAAAGGGGAGAGTTAATATTTACTTGGACTTGGAAAACAAAAGAAGCTGTGGCCAAGAACTTTGAGTAGAGAGGTACAAATGCAGAGAATCCCACTAATATTGACAGGAGGCTGTACCCTTTTCCTATAAAGAGATTATTACGTTCCACCATTGATCCATCAGCTGAAAGCGCCTGTGACTTTTCCAGCCTGTGGTCAGACTTTGGCAAGTGTCCACAAAAAGGAGAGTGGCAATAGTTCCCAGGATAACAGTAGCTGTAGCTTTTGAGGAAGAAAAAATGCTGAGCCCCAGGAATGTAAGGATCTATTCTTCTGGCTCGAGACTCCTGCATATCCTCCTCGCTAAGTCCTTGCAGGTGCTGTGGAACAAGAGCGGAGATAGGGGACACGTTGGTATCATTGAGGTGGAAGCCTGTCTTTTTCTAAACTGACTGTAATACTCGGTACAACTGAAGACCGAGGACATTCTTTATAGAATTACTCTTTAAAAAAATTGTTCCATCCCCAAAATAGCTTTAGATAATAAGAAAATGATAATTAAATACTGTGCTGTAAACTAAATAGTCCCTTCTAATTGCTTTAGTTTATTCCTAGATCATCTTGAAATTCTAACAATTTAGAAATACAGAGTAATAGAGGAAGAAAAAAAGAGTGTGGGAGAGTGGAGCTGTATTTTGCGGAACTCGTAAGTGTGTAGGGAAGAGCTTTTTTCACTAAATCAGTTGATAATAAATTTCATTTTATGAAACCATTTCTTGGTCTTCTTTGTACGACATTTTTCTTCCACAAAAGGATAGGAAGTTACAGACAAAATCTGATTAGGAGTAAATTCAGCAGTCAAAACTGTGATCTGATGAAATTAAAGTTTCCTGGAGAACCTGAAATCTGTTTATTTGTCTTGATGAATAGCTACAATGTATCTGTGGTTCTAATTTAGTTCACGGATGGCTTCAAAGGGGATGTGAAACCAGAATTATTTAATCTCGTGTTATTAGGACAGTACCTAGTGGTGCATTAGTTGAGCCATTAGGTATCTGGGATTTATGGGTCATATGTTCTACTATTTATTTTTTTGTTTATTTTAAAAGAGAAAAATTTCCAGGTCTTTTTTTTCTCTTCAAGATTCTTGCCAGAGAACTTCTGTGTTCTGAGGAGCGGGATGCCAATGAAAGTCTTTGCTACGAGAGTACCCGGAAGACTTCCGTTCTTGCTGACCTGGTTACATCCCCAGACCTGGCTGGCTGGGAGCTGGTAGACAGATCAGGCTCTGCATGTATTTGCATATCTATTGATGTGAATTTCTCCATTTAAGAGAGCAATTTAATGTTACACTGATATCAGTGTTCAATTTCTTTTAAGTTGCTCTAAAACTGCCTCATTGGTCATAGTGTGGTTTGTAAGGAGGCAGTGTTTGACTAGCAAATCGGGATTTATTTTATGATAATTTAAATTCTCATTATAGTAGACAATTTCTAAGGGCTGAAAAGGCAGGACTTTTCTGATAATAGATTATGTGTTACAGAAACAGTGTTTAAAGGCTCTGGTTTAGAATAAAACAAAACCCTTGTAATACCTCTCTTTCAATTTTGTATTATAAAAATAAATTTCGTTCCAGTTACAGTCTTGAAACATCCACATTATATAACTATGTTCAAGCTGGCAGGATCCTCATCCACGGTTCAAAAAGAGTGTTAATTAAGACCAGCAGGAAAACACGTAAAAATTAAAGGGAAGAAAATCTGGAACAAGACAAAACTGTCAGTAATTTTTCTGAAGTGATCTGACTTGTCTTGGTAGCCGCTTGGTCCTTTCCACCTCCTTCTACCAGGCTGAGACCTTGGCGTCCTCCTACGTATCTTAAATCAGTGCAAAACTCTCTGTACTTTTGTAAGATGCATAGACCATCCTGTGGGGTCCAGCCAAAGAAGAGAACAGGTACAACGTCGACAAAGAGACAAAAGGGTGTTCAGGACATGAAATGGTTCTTCTCCAGTCTTGTCTGGAGGCCAAAAGCTCCTGAAATCTGGCTCTGCCTGGCCGCAAAGCTGTAGGCAGCCTCATTCCAGTTGCCTGGCTTGCTGGCAGGTGACAGCCAAGGAAAGGCCCTGGGGCATCTCCTGTGCCTCACACCAGTCTCATGGGATCCATGTGGAAGCAGATGGAGTGAATGGGGGCAGTCAGGCAAGCCAGAGAGTTGGATCTGTGCAGATTCTGGTTAATATACTCTTGATCACCATAGTGTGTTCGAGGTAAACACAAAATGCATGTCTTTAGGGGCTACAATTGCTTTATCCCAAATTCAGCCCTGACTGTTTCCCAGACTGACACTTTTTTACCCAGCTTCAGGAGTTTGGCACGTCAGTGTTCACCTGTGGCTGACAAAAAAATGCTGCTTTAGCAAGCGTTTTAACAGGTCTCAGTTATTAACTGATGAGAGCACTGCAGGCGGTGAGGGAAGAAGGGACGCAACCCCCCCATGAAAATGTGCTGTCACATCTGCTTGTCTATGGCTATAGAAAACCTCCCATAAACACACATATTTCAGCAGTGGGTGACAAAGTGTCCTGTTACTTAAGCCTGAAGTGTATGGAGGAGTTTGTTATACCTCACAAGAGATTTACTTGCTCTCTTTCCTATTCAGAGACACTTCACATATGACTACAAAGAATGAGTGTTTGGATAAACATCATTTGCAGAAGTGGCTATATTTCCTATAAAATTTTAAACTGAACAAGAATCTTAGCCAAAGCAACACGAAAGCTTGAGAGACAGGATAGTTAAAAATGTTTGTGCATGTGCAGAAAGTGTCCAGAATAGTCTAGGCATTCAAAATGAATAAGTGCTTTTGAAAATACAAGTTTTAATCCTGAAGGATGTTCATAAAACACATAAACAAGTTATAAAGTCTTTAGCTGGATGGTGGAGATAGCTAAAACAGTGCTTTCAACAGGTCTTTCCATAGAAAGTTTGATTAAAAAATTGTGCCTGGATAGCAGTTTGTTGCTTTAAAAATTCAGGGAAGCATTGATCTAATGAAATGTTTACATTTTGCTAATTAGTATTGACTTTGATTGTGTGCTGCCTCTGCCTGGTCCCTCTGGGAGAGACAGAGGTCAGTGTTTTGTGCCAAATGGGTTCTCCAGAGCAGCAAAGAGCAGCAAAAAATCTTTAGACTAAAGAAAGGGATGCCCTGTCCCCTCCCTGAGTGATATTGTCACGTGCAGTGGGCAGATGAACAGTTCTTTTCCTGAAGCACCGTGTCTCCCCCACAGCTTTTTCTTCATCCTTCATCTCTCCCAGAATTTCGCGGGGACAATTCTGTGAGGCAGAGTTCTTTCTCGGTGTCTTGATTGGAAATATAATTTTATGGAAGTATCATTTCAGGGTTATAAAAGTGAAAATAAAACAGGCAGGCTCCTGTTGAGGTTATAGAATTGTTTCCTCATATAAAACATGGGCTGGGAAGGCAATTTATTTCATTGTATTTCTTCTCTGTTTTAACTGCGAAGGATGTCCTTTTCTTCACTTGTGCAGGTGTTTACACATACACAGGATGTCTTTGTGAAAATAGTTAAATGTGTTTGAAATGTGCAAAATTGGTTCTGTGCTGTAAGAAATACTCTTTTTCATGTGAGAAACAAGTGGCTATGGTAGGGATAAAACAAAAAATTTGTCTAGAAAACACAAAGAACAGATACCTAATTTTTTTTTTTTTTGTTAACAAGAAGAGGCTTATTGTTGCCTCAATGCTCTTTGTTAAAACCTGTGTCTACAATATGGAACAGTTATCCAGGTGAGAGAACACAACCTCCACATTTGCAAGTGATATTCATGCTGCTGACTGAACAAACAAAGAGGATCACTAGAACCAGGCTCCAAATTTGAGTGTTTTGGATGATTTATCTACCAGATGGTAAATGCAGTCCAATGTAAAAAATTAGTCTGGGAGCAGGGAATCAATCATTCAGCGCACTGATCAGCAAAGGGATTTGGGTGTTATAGCAGAAAAATTAATGAGCTGGCAATCCACTGCAGAGCAGCATTAAAACAAAAGATACTACACCATAATAAAAGAGTCCTCACCCAGAAGACAAAAGAGATGAGCATTCTGCTTTATTAGACACTTGATAAACCTAATCTAAAGCAGTGTATTATGTACCAAACCACTTATATTATTCAAACAAAATGACTCAAAAATTCAGTATCAAAATCTGGAGATCAGTTAATTTAGGAAAGTGAAGCTTTTCACTGCTTTTACAGTTCTTTCCCAAATACATAGGCTTTTCTGTCACAGGAGTTACTTACTAGTATTCTGTATTATGGTAATAGATATTTCTATGCTATTTAGAGTCACCCTACAGTGCATTCAGAATTACTTAATGAAAGATTATAAGATACCAATACTAGCTTTATGCTATAATTATCTTTCTTTAAAAGTCTTGAAAATGTGTTCCTAGCTTCTTTCAGTTATTCAGGCTACAAGAGGTCAGAATAGTTTTACCACCAAAAGCTCTTCATGACTTTTCTCTGATTTTCCTTGTGAAACATTGAGTCTCTACCTAGAAAAGACTAAGAAAAGGTGGCTTCTGTGCTCATTTTCCACTTTTAAGGTGTTTTTGTTGCTTTGGTGTTTTTTAATTGTAAGGATTAGGTTCAGAATAGGCTGTTTGGGAAATGCTGTAATGTACAGGCTGCTTCTGTAGGGAGGAAGGGCAGCAGCAAGGTCTGGCCGTGCTGGTGTGGGGCCACTTGACACAGGTGGAAAATCTGTCTGTGGGTCCCCTCTCCACCCTAACGGATCAATGCATTGCTGTGACTGCAGGCAGGTAACTAAAAGAAATAGGTTGGAAAATATCTCTTTTCTACTGTGGAAAGCAACCGTAACCTGCTGTTGTGGGTCCTCTGTGAGTAAATGCTTTTATTTCTGAAAAGAGTCAAGGAGATTGGAGACCTTTATGCCATATTGTCCTCCGATTTTGGTCTTTTGTTATTTTGTTTGTTTTTGTTTGTTTTTTTGTCCTTGGGGGTGAGGATTGGTAGGCTGATAAACAGCTATCAAAGCACACAACAAAAATCTCATGTATATCATGCAAATGTAATGCCCAAATTGTCTTGCGCTTTCTTAGTACTTGTTAGTATTTCTCCACGAATCACTTACAAAAAAAAAAGATTTCTACAAACAGGGGAAGGGAACTAATGGTCTGACTGCCTAAACAGTAGAGCAAATCCTACTACCTACGGATTTTTTCCAGGATTGCTAACCACTGATTGAAATCAACAGGAGGTCCCAGATCACAGTCCGCTTGAAGACCGTATTTCTCTGTGTACAAAGTAAGGAGTAAGAACCTGTAAATTTTAGTTTCATATACCTCTACAGATTGGAGGTGTAGAAACAATGATATTCCATCGTCTTGCAGCCAAAGCTGTACCAAAGTCATGGGCTCAATTGCCTACATTTCTCCAAGCCACTGACATATTCGTATCCAATTCAGCCTGAGTTTACACATGAACTGTACCTCAGTCAGTATTGTTTACCCCAGGACTGAAATTGTCCTTTTATTCCATTTCAGAGGCGTGGGTGTGAGATAAAGGGCAGAATTCTGTCATGTGCACATTTACCTGTAAGTTTGTTATGGGTTTTTTTCTTCCTGCTATATTTATATGAAGATTTCTGCTGGCTGATTTTTTTTTCTTCTATTTTGGGTGCGCACAACACTGTTAAAGACAGCTGACTGAGGCTGTGAACTGAGTGTGGCTGTGGCCCTGCATTCAAACAGAAAACGCAAATTAAATTCAGATTAACGGCGACACAAGGTCTCCCAGTGCCCCGGCAGCGAGATGATGCAGAGCAGGGATGATAGCGGGTCTGGTGCCCCTCCTCACCCCATCCCCCTGGCCTGACTGGCCGTACCTGGGGGGAGGACGGGGTTCTGCTCCTTGCTCACTTGGGCAGCTGTCCGAGCACCTGGCAAAGTCAAGATGTCCTCTGCAGCATCTGGGTGAGGGCAGAATGACAGCAACAAGTCAAAGTTCCTTGGTTCTCTGCTGTCCACCAGGTAATAGCAGCTAATTTACGGCAATTAGGAAGTCTCCCTCAAGAGCTGTAAGCTGACACCAGGCGTATTTTGGCAGAGTGTCTGCTAGCTGTGCTCCCTGGCCCCGGAGCCGCCGGGAAGACAACTCGTGAGCTCTCTAATCCAGCGTTACATTTGCCGAGGGAATCCCCAGCGGGCAACCGTGAATAATTTCCACCTGCTTTGAACTGCCTAAGTGGCATGATGGGAACAGGGAGAGATGGATGAATATGTTGGAGAAGAGGTGGCCTGCTGTCTGTCCCTTAAATAAAGCTTCTTTCTGACTCTGAAATGCTGGGCATCGCAGGTCCAGTGGCTTTGTCCAGCTTGCCAGTGTGGTGGGCTACAGAGATGCCATCAGCTCCAAGCGAGCTGGAGTTCAACCAGTTCTCCACAAACCTGGTGGCTCTTCCAGCCCTGTGCCAGCCATCGTTGCCAGAGGTGGTGAAACTGAAGAGCATTCCTTGCTCTATGGATGTCATGCTTTATCCTGACTATAAAATCCCACCCCCTGAAAATTCTTTCCAGGCTGGCAAACGGGCTTAGCAGGAGCTTTGGGAATTGTGTTTCTCCTGGTGTTTCAGTATGGATAAACGAGCAGGCAGAGAGGAATTATTAGCTATAGATTTATCTGACAAGAATGCGTACGGGAGAAAAATGTTATTTCAGTAAGCTGAGCAGTGATTTGGTTTTTTGAAGTGTAATAGAGCTGTTAAAGTTCGAAAGGAAGGGAGCTGGCTGCTCAGGTTCTTCCTGGCTTCTGTAACTCACTGGAATTACCAGAACTCATTAAGAAACCTAAATGATCAACCAGGGGCTTGTTTGTTTGTTTTCTCCCTGTGACTTTTATGTGGCTGGTTATTTTGTTTCTTTTCCAGCGGTTTTCTGACTGTTTAATTACAGTTTTCAAAACTAGACCTAAATAGCATAGTGTATGGGTGTTCAGAGGAGAGAATTTCTGCAAGCCTAATTATGCTCCAGCACCATTCATACTGCTAATGTTTCAGGGATATTACACAGGAGTTAATTTATTTCCTTTTTCTGTATGCAAAATAGGAATCTAATATTATTTTACAAAAGCTTGTGTATCGTAAGAACACACCACGGTGATTTTTTAATTTATAGATCTGCTAAAGGATTTTTAATGAGAGTGAACTGCAAGAGGAAACTGAGGTTTTCGTATTAATTTGGAAACTATGAGATTTAACTGTTACATTTTAATCTCTAACATAGAGAATATCCTCTTGTTGGAATTAACTTCTATTTAGTATTCTAAAAATGAAAAGGTACTTAGTCCTTTGAAATCAGTAACCACTTAAGATATTTTTATAAATTTTTGGTTTTGAGATAGATTGGCAGGGTCTGTGGTACATTTCCCTCGAATTAAGTTATGAAGTGTATTGCTGTTGTTTCCTTTTTGAAAATGTTTGTAGCTTTAGAACATGCAGCCTTGGCCCTAAAATCTTTCAGACCACAAATTACTGTGACAGCCTTTAATTTTTTTCTTTTGTTGGATAACTCACATGTTTAGGTAAGCCGACGTTTCACTTCCTATATCTAGTTAATTTCTACAACTTACAAATAGCTATTTCTTTCTGTTCCTGTAAACAGAACATTCCCACAAAAGAGCTGTCATGTATGCTGACTGTCATGCTGACAGTGTGTCGTCCCCATGGCTGGTGGAGATCTGCCATGGCATTGAGCCTCCTTGGTCACTGTTTCTGCACTCAGGCCTACGTCCCATTGCTTTCTGATTGATCCCACTATATACTATTTTCTTAACTCTGTCCTACCAATGGAATTAAAAACCTTGTTTAGAAATATATTAAAGAGAATAGATATTAGGGACATTATTGTAAACATTCTCACAATAATTTTGCTCTTGAAATTTCTGTGTTCAGAAATTTCCCATCTCAGCAATATAATCAGTAACTGTTTTGGATATGTTTTCAAACATCTCTAAAACTTACATGTGGGCCAGACTACCCTGAAAACTGCTTTACACTTTTTTTTGGTGTTAATTAGACTTTAAGTCTGGGTGAAAACTTGGATTTTAGGGAAATAATGGATTAAGGTACTTAGATTTTTTAAATAGAACTTGATATATTCAATGAACAGCTTCCAGTGCTGTGAATTATTGCATCCCTGCTTGAATTGCTTTGAGGAAAAAAAGCCTCCAGACGATGAGAAATGCCCAATTAGTGAACATGTCTGGAAAATCTGATTTGAGAAATTTGTCTAGCATTGCACAAGAACATAAAAATTACATTTGCTCAAATAGCATTAATTCAGGAATCTTCTTGTTTCTGAGCACTTGATTTGTGCTTTTATTATGGCTTTGCTTAACACGAGTTTCTTCAGAAAAAAAAAAAAGGGAACAAACCTCTCCACTAACAACTAAGGAAAATACAGGCATTTCTGAGGATGGACTGATTTTTAAGTGGCTGTGAGGAAGGCTAAAACCATTATATCTTGGCAGAGACCTCTCACTTGAATTAATGGCATAATGGGTACCACTGAAAGTAGTTCTCTTATTAGCCAGCCATCTGAAAAACAGATATGGAATTTTTCCACATACTTACTGGAAAGCAAAGACCTAGCAACCCTGGGCTCTCTCTCCAGGCCTGGGATCCCATGTTTTCCAGTGACTGTCTTTTATCCATCCTTGCCTCTTCCACTCTGTGATCCCTCTCCTCTGGCTTTCCTGTGGTCTTTCCACCAATGCTGTACCTGCCAGGTCTCTTCCCTTCACAGCCAGTTCTCAGCTTTGTGCTTGGACTGTTTTGTGCTCTTGGGCGAGGAGACCACTGAGACTATATGAATGTGACAAGTAGGACAGACATACAAGTTTGCCAGCACTGATTTTTGGTGCTGAAGCCAGAGCTCACCTGGGACATCATGAAGAAAGAGTGCATGAAGGGGGGAGACTGTGACCAGTTTTGCTGGTGGCGTATAACAGATAAAACTCTTACAGCAGCTTAAAACTTCAGGTGGATTGGATGTATTTTCACATAGCAGAATAAAATGGTCTGAGCCTTGGAAATCATAACTCCTTCACTGTACCTTGTATCTCAGCTCCTGAATGCAAACATGCTCAAACACAGTAATGCAATAGCTACAATTTAGTAACTTCAAGAAAACCCAAACAACCGAACAAAACACTGTGAGTGCCTCAACTTCATCCTTAAAAACTATACAGCTGGAAATTTTCTATGAAAACAATGAGCCTGCATGCTATGAGCAACTTAAACCTTGATCTTATGATGGAAAATGTTATACACCATTAACTAAAAATACAGTTCCCAGCTCTCTGTATTATTGCAAATTTAGAGTTAGAAAGTTACATTAAAATCAGAGAACTCCACATTTGCTTGAGAAGCTGTTCACAAGTCAGAAAATGCCAACATTTTGGACTGTCAAACTAATTTTCTCCAATAAGTCAAATACTCTCATTTTCATGGGCATGTTTCTGAGAGTCTTTCACAGCTTATCCTACAGAAGCTCTTTTTTTTAGCTTTTTTTTTTCCAAGGGTCAGTAAGACTGTCTTATTTCTTGCTATGAAAGGCAAAATAATAGAAGTGAAACAAGTATTTATTTATTCTATGTATCTTAGAAGCATCAGCAGAATAATATCATTAGATGACACTGGAAAACCTTTTGCAGAGCAAGAAGGGAAAGTTGTAGTTTAGTTTTGGAGATGGGTTTGTCTTGATTTTTAAATGTGACAGAAATCCCACTTCAAAGAATGCTTTTATGAGAGAGGGTATTGAAGGTTGACCCTGCCAAGGGTTTCACCTACTTCAGCCTTCAGTGCACCCTCTCTCAACTGGGTCAGCTCGCTAAAAAATGCAGAACCCTAGTGCAGCAAAAACTGGATATTTTATTTTCTTAGTGTTATTTCTTGGTTCTTAGTGTCGCCATCCAGGGAGGTGTTCAAGAAATGTCTGGGCATGGCACTTAGTGCTAAGGTCTAGTTGACAAGCTGGAGATTGGTCAAAGATTGGACTTGATGATCTTGGAGGCCTTTTCCAACCCAAATAATTCTGTGATTTTGTGATTCTGTGATTTCGTGATTCTGTGACGAGTACTAGATGTGACAAGGCCATGAGGTGGAGAGCAGGAAGGCATTGCAAGGAGATAGGAGTCCTTGTCACAGTTGGCACCAGCCAACTGCCTGTAAACTGTACCCTTGCTCCACCTGGAGAAGGTCCTGGAGCAGGAATGCCAATGCTTCACTGCCTAGCAAGTGGAGCAGTGTGAACTACAGAAGTCAACCAAATAGGTAGATAAAACCTTTAGGAAAAGTTTTTTACATCTTTGCTTGGCTGGAGATGCATATAAAATACATGCATACATGTATTTTACATATGGATTAACTTTTGAGTGGGTTCTTGATATTTCTCCATGAACTCACACCCCTTAGTGAAACTTGGGTGTCCCCCTAGCTTGGACAGACCTCACTACAGCCATAAATATGTCATATGCCATAGATTTTCATCACAACAATGAAATAATGAATTTCAGTATTTCTCTTTCTGCAAAATGGCCAGAAATCTTGTGGAATAAAGAAGTCTTTCAGAAAGAAAGTGTTTGTTTGCTTTTTTAGAGCCTTACGTAGCCAGCATAGAAGCAGTGCTTATGATTCATTTTCTTGTTTAATTTCCCTTGTTCTTCATGTTGCACTTCACTAAATATATTTACTTTTATACCTGCCATTCCACATGATGGAATCTATCTGCACGACAGGAATTTTTTACTGCCAGAAAGGTTTTATACACGCAGAGCGAAACAGCAAAAGATGAGGCAGGAATCTAATGCAAGATGTTAAGCACTGTCATTCCCAAAATTGAGGAGCAATTAAACTTTTTATTCCACTAAAAAATGTGAAATCTGTAAAGTAATATGGTAGCATAATGGGAACCATCTCTTAATGGGCTTATGGGGTTATTGCAAGTTAAAAGCAGTTGCATGTTTCACTAACAAAATACGGGGAATACATTTTCATTAAATGTCAGTGATAATGCAGTCACAGGAACAACAATATACATAAGCCTCACAGAGTTATTAAATTTGCTATATTTTCTAGCAGGAGCGAAAACAAGCAAAGAAAACAAGACACAGCTATAGGGAAAAAAACCCCACAGGATTAAGCCAAGAAAGCACGGCAGCTAAAAAAGAAGAGCAACTGAGTTCACTTTGAATGGGAAAAACAAAACAACCCTAAACAAACCAAAACATAAACATTTTATCTCAGAGGAATCCTCTTTTTCTGGGTTCGTGTCTCTGGAAACACACTTGGTGGGAAATTTTAATCATCTAATCAAACTAGTAATAGAAACATTAATGATTTTTAACCTGCTGAAACTCGTTGTCTCTTGGGGTCTGCTTTGTCACCTGAGCTTACAACATCTGCATCTGCCAGCTTGGCTCATGAACACAAACCCCAAGGAAAAAAAGGCTGTTTCTGAAAGAGTTGTGTGAACCCTCTCCACTTTAGCAAGACAGTTGATTTGAAACACCGCATAAAATATATGGGGTTTTTTTCCCCTTTGTGTTTATGGAAGCAGCCTTTCCAGGCACTGGACAGTAGGGAAACTGAGGACACAGTGGCTGTTCCATCCATCTACTCCTGCCCTTCCTTGCAACCTGATGTGTCCTGTGTGTTTGCTCATGGTAACTTCTGTCTCGGCACAGGCCGTGGATGAAGGTATTCAAGGGTTCATGTCCCTGCTCTTCCTGGCCACCTGTGGCGTGTCAAGCCATTGAGCCTGGCAGTCCAGTAAGTTTGCAGCCAATGGATGCATCCCACCTGTGTTTCCTTAGCTTGAAAAGGGAGATGGGATCACAAGCCTAAATATATTGCACCTCTACTGCTCTCCCTTTGGACTCTTCCTTCATGGAAGAGAGTGAGGGAGTCAAGCATGATTTTCACTTGAAAAATCCATCCTGGCTGCTCTTGCTAGTCATCTTCTCCTGTCTTCAAAGATGGATTACAAAAGGATGTTCACCTGGGGCTGGGATGATGCTCACCCACTAATTATTCCCTGGGTGCCCTTCATTGCATTGCTTGCCCTTCCATAAAGATGGAAATAATGTTAGCTTTTTCCTTGTCATCGGAGAGCTTGCCCTCTGACCTTCATTTCTCACAGTTGATTGACAACAGCTTCACAGTCACATCAGTCATCTGTCAGATCCTTGGTGAAACCTGGCCTGGTGGATCTGAGCATACCTGGTTTCCTCTAAGTAGTCTCTAACTTATTGCTGCTTTGCTGCTGACTGGCCCTGTGTGTTCTGAATGGGGTTGATATTTGCTGGGACTTGGGAGCAGGCTTTGTCTATGAAGACTTGTAAGAGAGGACACTGAGTGGTTCAGTCTCTTCTTTGATGCCTGTTACTTGTCTCTTCCCCATTCATCAGCAGACTCACATCTTTCCTGACCTTCCTCTTGCAAATAGCTTTCTGGTAGAATAATTTCTTTTTAACCTTAATGTCCCTTGCTAGCTCCAGCTGGGCTTTTGCCTTCCTGTTTTTGTGCCAGAGTGCCCAGGCAATGCTTTTGTTCTCCTCCTGTCTTGCCTATCTTTATTTACACTTGTGTGCTCCCTTTTTGTATTTTCAATTCATTAAGACTCTTTTCAGCCAAGCGGGCATGCTGCCAGAAAGGTGAAGTCAAGACAGGGAACAGTCAGAGCCACATAAAGGTGCACTTGTGAGAAATACAGCGGGTGAACAACTTCTCTAAAGGCGATAGATTTAGGTGGATGAGGGCAAGGACTTTAAAATAAGACATAGTGTTGTCTGCCTTTGTCCAAGAAGAGGACATTGATTGAAAGGAGATGAGGGTGGGTGAAATGTCAGACTGTCCTGCTTTTCAGTAAATTTTTCATTTCACGCTAAACTTCATATTACTGCAGCCACGTTGCTACCAAGCCAGCTGTGCACAATTCAGCGTGTAGAGTCAAAAGTGGACAGGGCAGCAGGAAAGTAATGAAAACAGAGAGCTTTCCTAGGAAATTGAACAGTTGTGTGTGTCGATGTAGGAAGAGTCTGCTGAAGGTCAGCGTGTAAGGCGAGATGGAGAGAGCAATTGGCTGGGCATCAGAAAAGGTGTGGCAGAATCGCAGGTGAGAAAAGCTGTTCCTCAGAGCAAAGGAATTTGAAGATTAAAAGATCAGAAGGAAGAGTTCATTATTAAGTCTGGATCAAGGGACTGAGACAGGATAAAACAAGTGAAAAAGGAATGGTCTTCAGTCAGATATGAACAAAGATTAAAATTGCTTTAGTTCAAGGTAAACTCTGAAGAAAGAGGAAGAGGCAAATGTAAGGACAGGGGGAATAGGAATAACAGAATTTGGAGATACCAGCCTGGAAAGAGTGTAAAAATCTTGCTGGCTTCAAACAAAGAAGAAAGCAAGGGGTGAAAACAGGAACTCCTCCTCGCCGTTAGGGAGCAAAACTGGATCACTGGGAGACAAGAGGCAGTGGGTGGCTGTGAGGAAGGAGGCAGCGAGGAGGGGACAGCCCTGGGACCTGGGCAGGAGAGGTCGTGGGCAGCACCCACGGCGTTGGACAAGAAACTGGAAAAAGGGTGTTAAAAGAGGAAGAAGAGTGTAAGGGATGGCATTGCATCTAGCTGAGGAGCTGGCTGAGCGAGAGGAAAAGTAAATAATTAGGGACGAGAAACATGTTGAAGACTCCTGAAAAAAGCATCCTACATCAGGAAGCACGATAGGGGAAGTCAGTTCATCAAAAATATAATTTCTTTCTTCTTTTTTTCTTTCTTAAAAATCCAGAGAACCAAATGTTCTCCCTGCTAGTGGATATTTACCTAAATACCTTTATCAGTTATTGTGGTTTCCCCTTAGAAATAGATTTTTTTTCTCTGCTTAACAGACCATGAGGAAAAATGACACATTAAGCCTCTAATACTGAAAATATGCACGTGCTTAATTCTACAGTCATATACTTATGTTCTTAACTGTTTTGTTAGATCAGAGCTGAAGTGCTCAACTGCTTTAAATATTGAAAATGAAGATGCTTTCAGAAAGGTTTAATACTGTTTCAGACTTAGCAGATATGGATATTAGATCAAGAATACTTAAAAAAAAACCACCCTGAAAGACTCACATAATTTTTAATTTGCTGTGACGTCTTCATTCCTTATATTTATCATTAATGAGATTTTTCTAAGCTGAAATTACTTATTTAATGTTTATTAGTACCTTTAAAAATCTCCTAATTAATTTCAGAAAAATTAAATTAAATCACAGATGATGCTGGACTTAATGTACAGTGACTGGATAAACTCTTTAAATTTAAACTGGCCAGATATTTTTCTGGTTTGGAATCAGAAATAGGGAACATGCACAAGCTGGTTTTTTGTCTTTATCATTCATATCTAGTTCATTCAAAACATTTAATTAAGGATTTTTGATTAAGATTTTTCATTGGAACATTTAGTTATGCTTTTTAGTTAAAAGGAAATTATATTGTCAAGATTTTCTGAGCGTACTCTTATTCCAAGAATACCATATTAAAGTTAATTAGATTGATATGACAGAAGTTTCTAAACTCATTTGGAGGCCATTCTACTTCAAAAAATACAATTAATTTTTTGCATTATTTTCTTAGGTATTGCAAACTTTTGATGAAGAAAGTTAGACTGGTGACAAAGAAACTGTGCCCTTTTTTCCTTGGATTTTCCTTGATGTTGTTTATAAATATGGAATCACCCAATGTTATATTTTTGTCTCCTGATCTCTATGGGGAAATGATGGCATAATTTTGTACCCGTGACTTAGAAAAATAAGTCTTATTCCTTCTTTCTTTTACTTAGTTATTTCCAACATAGATGTTATCTTATTACACTGTCAGAGTTTAATGTAGACATGCTGATCCTCATTGCCTTTTATCTTGGCAACAGCAAGATGTTCTGTGACGAAATCTAGTATCCTGATTTGAGATTCTCAAATCATTGTCTTTACCTATATGTGGACTTTTTTTAAATATTAAAATTATATGGTAAAGTTTAAATGTGCAAGTTGTTTTTTAAACAACTCAGAAATGACTATATTTTTTTTATGTGTTACAATATTTTTCAGAAAATTGGTGTTGCTTTCTGTCTAGGTCTTAGAAAGTAATAGGCTTATAATTAAATGCCCTTGCTATAGTTCTGTGTTTTGATTTGTTCACTTTGCAGAAATGAGATTCCTTATTGCATAGTAGAAGTGTAAGAGAATGTATGTTTTGGAGAAAAAACTGGTTGGATGAAAAATGATGAAAAAAAGTTTCTATTGTTACCAAGGCCCTTTTGTGAAAGCTAATTTTTACAGCTGTATTTGAAAAACATACATTAAATACAGGAGGCACAGTTATGAGTTCTTCGTCTGCAGGGGAAACACGGTGTCCTGGTGTGCTGTCCCAAAAGCAACACAGGGCAGTGACGGAGTAATCAGAAAGTCTTCTGGCTGAATAGTTCTGCCTTGAATGCATCTAGCAGACTGAAAAAGGACTTGCTAGTTCTGGAGAAGTTTTGCTGACCCATCCTGGAAGCAGAGAGGAAGACGACATTTTAATGAGTGTCTGTTTTCCTTTCCATTGCACAAAGCCATCTGGGTCCTACTCTGCTCCTGTAGTTCATGCTCCACACTCTGAGGAAGACAAAGCAAGTGCTTTGTTGGTGTACTTATGGTGTACATACAGTGATTTTTAGGTAAAGGCTGTCCCTGGGACAACATGATTTAGGTTGTCTGCCTTTCGGGCAGTGTTTGGGTTTGACTGAGCTGTCTGAGGGATGAATAACGTAGTGGATTAGTGCTGGACAGAGGGCATGGGCATTCTGTTGTATATAATTTTCATAGGGTTGGCTGAAACAAGTGGCCTTGTTCCTATTAAGGCACGTTCTCCATGTAATGTTCTTCAGTAACAATATATTAGAGTAGCAATAGTTCTACTAGTGTACTACTGCTAACAGTATTCTGCTACTAAGTTAGCAGGATTGTGTTAGAAAAAGGATACATCCTCGAGCAAGAATATTTCTGGCAACACCTCTCTTTGTGAGAAATGGTCTTGAAACCCTTGGGAAACAGCTAATTGCTGACTTCAGCCGCTGTCCCATCCTCTGGCAACAGACCTGTGTGTGAGAAACATTCCAGCGTCTCCAGCTTTTCACAGTGGGCGCAAGAGTTCAGAAACTTCCTCTTCAGTCCGTTGCTTACTTGATCTTTCCAGATCTTGTGGCTCTTTGTGGGGTTTTTTGTGTCTGTCTTGCCACCTTTTTTGCCACCCTTTTCCTCTCTGAGATTCTTCTTAGAGACAGCCTTCTCCTCATCTTTTCCTCCTTAGGTTTGTGATATTTCAGGCTTAGGGACAGAGAAGATAAAGGCAGCCCTTCCACCTCATTTTGTTCTGCTAATGTGTTGCTGTGACAAGCCCATAGACACAGTATTTGGGTACCTGCCTGCTGTACATTAAATGAAATGATAGCATTTGTCATGTAGGATCCTTCCCTTTCGCTCTCCATGCCCTGGGGAAAATTGGATGCTGATTATATTGCTATACTTAACGAGCTTATTAGTGAAGCAAAAGTTGAGGAGTAGAAAAACACAAAAAGAGAAAAAACTGGAGGACCAAATATGTCAAGATGGTAAAACTGTGTGAGGCAGAGTACGAATCCTGTCAGCAGGAGATGTAGCAGCTTGGCAGGAGGTGGAGTATGCTGCCTCTGGGTCTAAGGGCTGTCACAAACACCATCATTGGATATGCAAGGGACAATGCATTTCCTAGTATTTATGTGTTCAGGCATGCTCTGCTTTTGGTCATCATCTTCCTTCACCAAAACTCACTTTCAAGACCTTCTTGTGCTTTATAATCACGCCTGTCATTCTACACTTTTTTGCCTTTCTCATCTGGCACAGAAGTTGACTTTCTTGTGGCAGGGCAAAGACCTTTTGCTGTTCGTGAATTACATCAGAAACATTTTTTCCTCTCTCTGTTTAACTAAAAGTAACCCAGCAATCAGGGGAGCTTGACAATTTCAAGCAAGATTTTATTTCCCAGTGCTAGGAACAGCAAGGGGAAGACACAGTCATTATGTCCTTGTCCGAGAAGCATGCTTAATCCAGGATGAGTGAAAAAATGGAGTTATGATTTTATCCATCACTTGCACCCAGTGTTGCCTTCAGCTGTTCTGGATGCCTCTTTTAGTCCTACTGCTAAAGCTGCAGTACAAAGTTACTTGAGTCATTTTTACTGACATCCCCTTATCCCCTCTCTGATGTGTGTGAAGTGTGTGCAGGTACTTACAGCAGTCAGCAGATACTGATTGTGGCTGTATGGGGAGGGTATTTGGACAGGTTTTTGTCCATACAGTCCATATCCAGCCTCCTTGGGCGGGTTCAATGTGTGAACAAACAAACATTACCTCTCTCCCTCTTTTTGCTCCAGACCTCAGAGAGCTCCAGACAAATTTGTCTTACTGTTTGGATCCACTCTGGAAAACATCATTAGAATAGCCTCATCCTGGAGACACAGACTCTTAATTATGGAGGTGTTGTGGTTCCCTGCCCTCTCTGCACTGTTACTAGAGTCAATAGAGGACTCTATCTCTGTGCAACAGTAGGACAGAAAATTCCACCTCAGCATCTTAGAACCAATTTCAATGAGGATTTTAAACAATGAGTTTGGCAGGTTTTCCTACTATTTCTAACGAAAGCTAAGGACAGCCTGTTCCTACACTTTAATTTCATCCCTACATGTTAGTATTTCATGTTTATGATGGGAGATTTAAATGTTATTGTCTACATTTTTTACAAAGTACTGAACTTGCTCTCCTGCCTCATACATATTTTGATAGAATGGAGAAAAAAAAGACACCTCGATTTGTGAATTGAATTGTGTTGCGTCAAATATCCACAGAGGACTTGTGTAAAAAATGTTATTTGCTTAGCAAGAAATGAAAATACTTTATTTAGAAAAAAATGGTAATTAAAAAAAATAGACGAACACAAGATCAAAATACTTACCAGATCAATTTACTAATATGTGTAGTAAAGCATACCTTTTTTTTTCCTAACTCTTCCTTGTAATGTTGCTATCATTTCATAATGTAATAAATGGCCAGTCTACCAACTACTTTTGAGGAAAATGCATTTTTACAGAATTTACATGGCACAACAGTCCTGTGAACTTATATTTATTGAATAATCAACATATAGTTCCAGTTGATATAAATAATTGTGTCTGATATACAAGTATTACATTAATTCAGTTGTCAACAGAATATGTGGAAGGATACTCAATTAATGATACACTGCAGGTTGTGTTAAATGTGTGATTACACCAATTTTTGCATTGCAAAAAGCGTACACGGCATTTTTATAGGGCATTTGGATTTCAAATGACTTCGTAAAACTAATTATTTGTGGAAAAAGAGTGTTTTTCTGTCTCTGAAGGTCTGTTTAATATTATTTTGTTATTTTATCTCTTTAAAGACAGATTCAAAGGGAATTTTAAAGATTTTGTGTATTTCTTCCACCTTAGTCTCTCACTGAGGATAATATTTTAAAGCTGGATTTTTGCAGGTAGTCTTCTGAATACAGTCAATGGAAATAGTCAGAGAAACGGAAACAGCATTATTGCAGAGTTGCAAAATTCTCCTGCAAATAATAGCATTTGAATATTTGAATATTGAACATCTGTAATGTAATGTAATTCAGATTATGGCTGGTTTACAAACATAAGCCTTAGTTAAACTCATTCAAAGCACATGGGTGTGTGTGTGTATATTACCTTTTCTAAATCAGGAGAAATTACAATTTTAAATAGTCACAAAACATAAAATGGGAGGGAAAGTAATCTGAAATATAATTTTAAAGCCAAAAGGGACTGCTATGGACGTGTAGTCTGACCTCTGCATGTGCGTGGTCTAGACTTTTATGCAGTAATTTCCATATAAAAGTTCATAATTTCTGTCTGAGCTAAAATGTGGCTTTTGAGAAGACATCCTGAACTTGATTTTTGAAGACTTGAAAAGGCAGGGTGTCTGCCAGTCCCCAGGTATGTTGTCTCCATGTTTAGCCCTACTCAGCGTGAAATTTACTCCACACTGTGGCTTTGAATTTGTTTGAGCTTCTGCTTCCAGCAGCCAAACCTTGTTGTTCTTTTGTTTCCTAAATTAAAGTGCTCTCTACTGTCAGGAGCCATCTTTCTGCTGAGGCATTTGTGTACAGCATCATCAGCTCCTGAGCTTCAAGCCGAGACAGAGGTCGCTAGAGCTCGATGCCGGAAATTGCGTAGCCTGTTTCCAGCTCGCTGACACCCGAGGTGTGAGCTGTGCTCTGTGTCTGTGAATGTGCTGTAGGTGTTGTCCCAGGCCCCGCTGCCACAGGCCACCACAGGGCTCTGGGGGTGTCCATGATGGCACACCTAACTCAGCAGGCTCAGATAACTGAGTTCAGTGCACACGTGAAGCTTTATTTTAACACAAGCAGCCAAGGTTCAAGAACTTTGTCACTGAAATTTCTGAATACTATGGAGCGGAGTTCCTCCTCTGCTAGTCCTAGATGGGTGGGGGCTTGAGAGCATTTAATTGCCTGTATAAGAAAAGCCTTTGCAAATCTCTAAGTCCTGCTTTGTCCCTCAAGTTTGGGGGCCCCAGCAGCGTGGGCTGGGGAGCAGAGCCAGAGCAGGTGGGCTGGCTGAGGAGATGAGGTGGGTGCCGGTGGCTGGGCTGAAGCTGCCAGGGAGGCACCACGGCATGACCAGGGCAGTGGGGAGAGGCTGGAAGCAGGGTGCTGTCGGTCTTCTTTGCTTCGGCAAATCCCGACAATGATGGAAGGAAGATGCACGTGATTCAGGGAAGTGATTCAGGGAAGTGATTCAGCAGCTGTGCACGTGCTTGGGAAATGTCATAGACATGGCTGAAGGGTCCATGTTAAGCAGTGCTTTGATGTCTCTTCTCTTAGAAAACCAGGGGCAGTTTCCCTGCCTAGAGGTGGCTGTGGCAGTGGAATGCTGCCCTGCACAGAAAAAAAGAGAACTCAGCACCAAAGGAGTTGTTGGTGAGGTACGAATAATAATTTTTGTTTGTTCATGACTGATAGGATGAAAGTATAAACCTCAGACAAGTATGTCTTAGGACAGTGTAGATGTATCTACTGGGCTTTTAAAAGTGCCAGTTTCACAAAGCTGGTAATACTAATTAATCTCTGAGGAAAAACTATTTTCATTGAGCGTGCATATTCTTTTTAAGGTTAAACACCAAGTATGCTTTACCAAATGCTTGAATATACTTATCCATCCACAGCCTGGTGCAGAGGGGAGAGAAGCAAAGTTAAGAGGTGAATTAAAGTTTCCGCATGCACATCAACAGGTCCATTTATATTATTTTATTTAATTGTATGCATGTGTGTACAATCATAGAATCACGGAATACTCATGTTGCAAACTCCCTCCAGAGGTTTTCTAGTCCATTGGAATGTGTGTCTATACATGTATATATATATGTATGTATTTACAAAAATATGTGTCTATGAAATGAAAAATGAGGATGTTGATAGGAGCTCATGTTAGGAAGAGTCATGGTTGGAAAAAAAAGGAAGCAAGAAGACACAAATGAGAAGAAATCAATGCCCAGCAGAGGTAAGAACACTGCAGAATGTTTTCAAGGCACAAGAAGATGAAAAAAAACCTCAACCTAACAAAGATATTTTTTCATTACTGTGTGGACAGAGCAGAAAATCGCCAATAGCTGTACAGAAAAGTGCTCAGGGAAACATTCAATAAACTCTTTCTTCTGAAGTAAAAAAAACCCCAAATGATACATGTATATTGAGGAAACAATGAGAAGGAAAATGAAGTATCTTCCTTTTCAACAATAACTGGGGATAATTTTAAACAGTACCTGATAATAATTTTCAGGCTGTTTTTGAGTTTGAGTAAGGCTGAAAATGGGGATGTTTCAAGGATTCTTTGACCAGTATTTCAAAATGTCAAATGGGATCGTCTCCTGGGAAATGCTTATTATCCACAGCAGGACAGTTTTGCGAGAAGTGAGGAGGCTGGAATGGTGGCTGACTGGGGAAATGTCATTCCCCTGCAGCCCAGGAGGGCAGCCCAATAGGTTTCATGTCTCAAAGATCTCTATGCCTTTTGATCTAGGTGACAATGAATGAGCTAAACAACTCAACAATCACTTAAGCAGGATTTTTGCTTTGCAGATTCTGTTTCTTTTCACTTATCTCAAATCTCTTAGTAGACTTCTATCAAGGTTTCCCTTTTGAGGGGGGGAAGTGGAAACAGGAGTGTCTGTTCCTGTTAGCTACAGGTTTCGAACGCATTTTTGTGACCTCTAAATCCTCTTCTGAGACGTTTTTACCATGACAAAGCTCCTTGTTCTATGGACATGAACAACATCATTTCTTTCTTTTCCCTACCATTGCCCATGACTTGGTATTGTGGTGTTAAAAGCCCTTTGGGAGTTCAAGGAAACTTAAGCTACCAGGCAAAACAGATCACTCTGCAGTTCAGCCTCCCTCTGTCATCGTTCACCCTTTCATCTGTTGTATGACCTGTGAACTTTATTTGGGTGAAGACTATATTTTCTCTATTTTCTCTCAGACCATCGATAAAAGTGTTGAATGGTGTCAAGCTGAGAGTAGGTATCTGAGCATCTTATTGAAAATGCCCCCACAGAAATCACAATCCCTGATTTACAATTGCTGCTGATTTATAAGTCAATAAATGTCACAGGTATCTGTGTATGATTTTTTAAAGGTAATTCTAAATGAAGTGCTTTGCAAAAGTCTATTTGCCAACAGAGTTGCCCTTCACAAAGGAAAAGTAATCTCATCAGAGACAGTATCAAGTTTGCTGTCAGTCATAAAACTGTCGATTCACAATAATAAAAATAAATTAAGAAACAAAGATCTCTGTATACTCATTTCATTGCCCATTTGCTGTTTTGTGATGTTACCCAGGACAACATCAGCCTAACATGAATTGTTAGGAGCGTATGAAGTAGTATTATTTGTATATGGAGCTGCATCTATTACACAGTCTCTCCTGATTAGCTTGTCCTGCCCTTAATTTTTATGCTGCCAGAGAGAAACACAGTTCCTCTCTGGGGCTCTCTTGTCCTTAGCAAACTGAGCTAAGTCCCCATGCCAAGGGAGGACCTGATCTGTGGCTGACATTAATTTTCCCAGAATTAGAATAGGTTTTGTGAAACAACAGCAAAATTTGCTCAACTGACTGGAAAGCAAATGTGCCCAGCTTTGCACTTCACTCACATGCCAGGCAGCATCTCTGCTGAAGGAAGTGGTAAGTGATGCACTCAGTGTGGGGGGAAAGGGGTAATCAAAGCCTTGCCATCAAGCTGGTTCCAGCAGATGAAAATCAGTATTTCCTGCAGAATTCCTCTAGCATGATCATGACAGTGACAATGCAGATATTGTCACTTTAAATAAGAAGAAAAGGGTGATAGCAGACTGTTAAAGAGGCAGCATGACACAAGAACCAGATACATCTAAAAATATGGTGCTGCATGAACGCCTCTCCAGGCAGCAAGGAGAGTCAGAAAAACCATCCAGACTTTCCCTGTGACTGAAGTGAGCAAATCTCCCAGCCATCTAATTTATGCCCTAAATTTTATCAGGAATTGGTTTCGGCTACTTCTAACAAACTTCAGCAACCTATCTGAATTTCTTCGTGACCTGGAGACTTTGTATGAACCTCACATCTTAATTTCCACAGCTGTGTTTGAATAAGCTTGCTAGTCAGCCACCAGCACCTTGTCAAGACTTCCAAACGCCGGCCCTCAGCGAAGGCTGGAAAATGAAATACATGGTCCCTACAAAGCCAGACTAAAGCAGACAGGGACAGCTTTGCCAAGTCCCTTTGCTATAAGCACAACACAGGTATTTTCTCCTCGGGTATTAGACCCTCCTCGGTTGCTTCTTCTGTTGCTTAAAGAGGAAATTAAGCTATAGTTTAATATATAGCCCAGAATGCTGACATAGTTTGCAATAATGAGAGCTGGAAAGTCTCAAGTCTTAGAAGTAAGTGAACAGACAGGATGATCAGTAATGGCCAAGAGAAATGTTGGGAACAGAGAGATCCAAAATGAATGCAGGGGACTTTAATTTATAGCTCCAAATAACATTTCCTTAATTTCACAGTAGTATGGGGAGGTTTTATAAAGTTAAGACTGGAAATAACAGATCTTGCTGCTATTTTTCTTTGCCATCATCCTTCTTGATGAAACCTACATTCCTCACTGTCTCATAGTAGCAAGAAACATGTACTTCTATTTTGAGAAACTGGAAGATATTGGAATTTGGGTATTGGGGAAATGGATTTCCCAATCAGCATCTGTCCTGTTAGATATCAGTGGTATTAAGCATCTACAGGGCTGGACTATCACATAAACTGTTCCACTTAAGATGGGATGGGATAAAAGTTGCTTATTTACTGCAAATAACTGCAAAGAGACAAGTCAGCTTAATTAGGAATTTTTATTTTTTAGTAGCTTCTTACCTACATAAGTCCTTTATTGCTAGTTTTTCTTTTCTGGGCCACATCTGAGTTGAGCATGAGTCTGATGAGGGTTTTTGTGTTCCTGTCTTGAAAATCTAAAGAATGAGCGTGTTGTATTTCTAAGCAAAGGTTGGCTTTTTCTTCTGCAACTTTCTTCCTTTAGCTTTGAAGGTAAATAAATTAATTCCTTGAGGTCTTTTTAGGATATTCTGAGACTTTTGATGCTGGAGAGAGTCTCTGAAAAGAATATGGCTGTGGAATGAATGTTCTGAGTTATACAACTGTCTTTCTCTAAGTGGTAATTATGATTCTTTTAGAAAAAATTAAAAATACAAAAGCCAGCTGAAATGATGAACCAGATCTGCTTTTCTCTCTTGTCCACATAACAAAAATGTGTCTATTAGCCTTGTCCAAGTCCAACCTTCCTCAGCTTCCTGTATCAATTTACTTTAGGATACCATACATCAGAGAACTTAGTCTTAAATGAATATTTAGGTACTATACAAGAATAAACCTGTCAGGAAAATGAGTTAATTATAAATGCCTCCCCTGTAAGCCAGTTATAATTTAGGGAGTTTGTGTATAAGTGGAATAAGAATAGAAAGGCACCATGCTCAATATAGCATGTTAATTTTTACTTTAAAAATTGAACACTATTGTTCAAAAGGTTTTGTTCTCACCTTCATCGAAACCATTCACCCTGGCTTTTAAAAAAAGTTTAGTTGTGTGAGACACGAAGTTCTTTTCTTTAAAGCTAACAGCTACTTTTAGGGGACTGCTTGTAAAGAGGTTTAAAGCTATCTGTTCAATAAGCAGACTATTCTGGTGAATTATTATGGCAGGAAAAACTACGTGAGAGCTGCCCAGGCACCTGGGAAGATGAGAACAGTCATCAGTGAAACAGTGGAGGGGAGAACCTCCAGAATCGGTTTGGTTCCCAGCAGCGCTGCTTCCTTGCCATGTGCCTCCCTCTGTCTTGATCAAAACTAGAATAATCCATCAAGATTTCTGATCAATACCTCTTAGCGAGTGCCGCTGCTGCATTTGCTAATGGAGGAAATTCAGAGAGGAGCATTCCAGGTTGCAGATGGCTGTTCCTGGTCGACGTTAGCTGTGTCAAAGACAAGACATTATGGGTTGCAGCGTGCCTCAAAATCCTAATCTGCACAGGCCATCTGCTATTCATTTTACTTATCTATAAATAGGCTTAATAAAAGAAGCTGACATCTTGAGAGGGAAACGTGTATTTTTAAGGGAACAAAGTTTTTGAGTAGGAGGTGCAGCCCTTTCGTGTGTGTGGATTTGATAAGGAATCGTGAGTGCTTGCAGTGGTGCGTATCTGTAGATGCTGTCGTTCTCTCAGCGTAGGCAAGCTGATGGCCATGATACTGGGGAATATTAATCCAGTTCATGGAAACGTGTGAGAGGGCAAAACACAGCCATTAAGTCTCTGATCAACATCTTCTGTTTTGTTCAGAGCAATGTGCGTCAGGGAGGCTCAGGGTGCTAACATGGCATTTTATTTTCACTTAGTCATTATTTGCAGAATTGAGTGTCTGCCTGCTGGTTCTTGAGAAGTGATGGCTGGAGTTCAAAAAACGAAGAACTCTGAGAGAAAGGCCACAGAGGACTGCCAGAGAAATTTGGTGTTCAGTTAAGCACTAACTTTCACTAAACAAGAAAATAGCATTTATAAAACCATGCTGTGAATTTTGTAATCTAAAGTTATTGATTTGTACCAGCTGGTATTTAAAGAAGAGGTTTTGAAGGTTAAACTTCAACCTCAAAACATTCACTAAAATGCAAAAACTCTGTGAACAAAAAGGCAGATCTTCATGTGTTTTCCATAAGGAAAGCTTCTAACAGGCTTCTTTCTATCCCCAGAGTTAATTTGACCACAGCTTAACCAATTTACAAGTGTTTGTAAGCTCTCATATGTGCCAGCTGAGCTTCGTAATGTCCTCCTGGTCACACTGCTGTGCACTCCATCTGTACTGACCTCGGCAGAGGACCACCTCATACCCATGTCGTTCACTCTCATCATAAATAAGTAGGAGGTTGTGTGCAGAATACACATCTTGCCATTATACTGGGAAGTTTTGTCAATCCATCTCCTTTGTAGGAAAAAGGTGCTAGGTGTGTTGGTGCTAAATTTCCAGACAAGTGATGTGTTTTTTATTGAATACAATAGAAATGCAGTAAAACAAGAAAGGACTACAATAAATGCTGAAAATAATGATAGTTCAAAATCGAGTTACTCTTGTTCACGCCAACACTTAAAGGCATTTGAAGTGCTGTGATGCTTTTATCTATCAAGGTGAGCTGTTATCTATTTACGTAGCTGTAAACTTTCTTAAATGCTTGGTGGTGTTTTTTTTAAAAGCAGCTTTGTACTAAATCATGGAAAAAAAATAAGAATGCAAAAGGTAGGCATTTATTTTGTCCTGTGAGAGAGAAAACACCCCCAAAAAAACCCTCCAACCTGCCACGCTTTTTAATGCTTGTTCTATCAAGGATCCTGCCCTTTGACACAGAGGCATGAAACTGAGCAAATGACACATTTATATCCACCCTTTCTACCTCAGGGATGGGGAGGCAGTCACTCTCTGACCTCCCACTAACACAGTTCCTTCATCTGACTACCACCACCACCACCACCACTTTTCTTTCAAAACCCCCTATCCTCATCCCACCTGCCCATGCTTACCTGTCCTTTCTGTGACCTTTCATCTGTCAAAATCCCTGACATCTAATTCCCAATCTCATCCTTCCCCTCACTGCTCTCATTAATTTGCTTCTCTTCTCATTTCTGCCCAGTTTATTTTTAACCCTTGGCTACCATTTTCCTCTCTCAGCACTGTGTATTAAAGCATCCAGCTCTGCCTTATTCCTGGCATTAATGTCAGCCGTGTACCTCCACAGAAGAAATCTCAGGACCACCTAGGGACCCGTTGATGGAAATATTTTCTTGTTTTTCCTGCTTTCCTCTGTCACAGTTTGTCATCTGCACACTCAGGTCAGATGCCTGCATGCCTTTCTTCAGAGCAGGCACCATCAATTCCTTCTGTCCTCAAAAAACCCTTTTGCCTTCCCACAAATAGTCGTGTTCTGAATCCTTAAGGCTGCCTGACCTTTACCCTCTTACTTTGTTCAAACACATAATTTTCCTGAATTCTTCTCTGTGAATTTCTCTCACTGAGGTTTCTAATGAGCTGGACAAATAACCTGACTGAACTTTGTACCTCTCATCCTTCACTTCACTGTGGTAGCTTAGAGTCATTGTAACACTTGCCTTTGCTTAAAAAAATGCATTTTCAGAGTATGGCCTTTTTTTTTAATCTCCCCCATTCCCTTCAGTAAGTTCCTCTTCTGCTGATTGCCTTCATGCAATATCTTCATGCATCTCTTTCAGTCAGTCGTCCGTTTATACCCCAGCCTCCAGCCAGCTTATGTGAGCTTTACATTTTTATGGACTCAGGATTAGACTCTCAGTGGCACAGTATGCTTACTTTCCTCTTGATTTGCTTTCTTTTTCATCAAAGATCCTTCCTCTTACCTGAATTTTATTTCTCATAGGGTTTCTTTCCTCTGCTGTTCTCCATCACTTTCTGCTGATGCTGTTTCCTGAAATAACAGTAGCAGGCAGCACGTGTGTATGGGGAACAGTAAAGGATTGTGGCATTCCCTGGGAACCTTTGTGGGAAGCTTGTCACAACCAGATATCAAGGTCCATTCAGGCTTGGAGTGGGCTTCTCTTTGTTATTACTATTTCTTAAGCACAACCCCCTTCCCAAACCTAATCCCAGGAAGCACAGGGAAGCTCCCTTTCTCTCCTCTGCTGGTGTTACATCTGCAACTGAGCACCATTGCTACCACCTCTGTGACCTGCACGTTTAGGGTCTGTTTAAATCCTGATAATTACTCCCAAAAAACATTTACCCTGGCTGGCCTTTTGTCCCTGTTCCAACAGAAAAACCAAGATCTATGTGTTGCCTCCCGTTTCACTTGTTGTAATCTCTGCTGACACCTCCACCTCCTACTTCAAAGCCCCATGAAAGGCAGCCGTCAATATTCCCTTTCTTGCCTGTCATGGTGACCTTATTACCTCCCTCTCTGAATCCTTGTGCTGACACCTTTGACTGCCTCTAGCTTAAATTTCTTGCTCTTTTGTCTTCAGGCCTCCCATAACTCTTTCCCTAGCCGAGCAGATTCCCATTCTTTTTATCTTACTCCCGTCTCTTTCTGCTCAGATGCTTCTGCCGTTCTCACTCTCCTTTCTCCTTCTCACCCAGCCCTCTCCCCTTGACCTGGGCTGCAAGGGCCTTG
The DNA here is from genome assembly GCA_013397755.1 of Cnemophilus loriae. Taxonomy (NCBI): domain Eukaryota; kingdom Metazoa; phylum Chordata; class Aves; order Passeriformes; family Corvidae; genus Cnemophilus; species Cnemophilus loriae. Next base: position 809,680 of record VZTF01008251.1, read on the forward strand.
ATGGTGTTGTTGATTACATCCATTCATAAGAAAAATCGATGCTTTTTTCTCAGACAAAGGAAGAAAGGCTTGGGGTTTTTCTGCACTTTCTCCTGTGCCCTGACTAGAGGGACTTCACAGCTTTGCTCTGGTCACCTTGCCCATCACTCACATGCCCCTGCGTGGCACCACCTCCTGGCCAAGGTACATAGGCAGCCTTGGGGATGGGAGTCTCTTCTCCTGCACTTCGAGGTCTCTAAGAAGCACTCAGGCAATGTCAAAGGAGTTTTGCTAATTAACCATGGCAATTCAGGCGCGCAGATGTAGGGGTGATTTTGACTTTGGAGTATTTCGCTGTCTCTAAGACAAAGCTGATTTCCCAACTGTCTGCACTAAGTTCTGGCTCAGGACACCGCTGCCAAATCTGAGTGGTGTTTCCTGAGTTGGAGCCTTTTGTCTCAGTGATGAATGGCTTCCCACAGCTTTGAAGTACGCTAATCGTGTTGCGTATTTTATAGTTTGCTCTATTTGCATTTGCAAATCAGGGTTGAGTTATGGATGCTCATTCCATCGAGCTAAAATAAATTTTTTTATAGTCTTCTATTTTATTCTGTATTTTGGTCACATTTTATTTCCTCTTGTACAGAATTAAGTGCCTTAAAACCTTCAAGTAATTTCTAATATATTTGGTCTCTTTTTTTTTTTTTGTATGGATACATGAAAATCAGAGAGAAAGCTCCTATTTTTCTGCAGCTTCCCTTTCACTCCTCTTTTGCAATTTCAATATTTTTCTGGTAACTACTCGTATCGTTTTGCTACCTGAGAGATGTCATGTAAGGGTATATTGAGCTGTATTTTCTGCCTTGTACCTGCGAATCCCTCAGTGTGTGGCTTGCAGAGGAGAGGGCTTGGCAGAGTTGCTGCAAGGTGAACGGTGGGTGCCCGTGCCTGGGCACACACGGCACTGCCAGGAAGTTGGCTGCAGCCATGCACAAGCAGCACAGGCAGCACGGCTCTCCACTGGCTGGAGAAATCACCTGCGTGTTTTAGTCTGCCATGGAGCCTGACCAGCAAGTGCCAGACACAAAACCTGGGCAAATCTCTGCTTTCAGAAGTGGCATCACGCTTGCAGTCTGCACACATTGTCTGTGTTCACCGGGGCAGCGGAATCTCTGAATCTGACAAAGTTTTAAGTTTCTAGTATTACATTATGATGGTCATGCTTTATCAAATTCAAATTTACTAATATTCTTTAATTTTTATCTATATTGAAAAACGGAACTTAAAGGGCTTCAGTAATAGGTTCCGCAGGACTATGTTGAAAACTGATTGTATTTTACAATGATAATAGGGTTTGTCTGAGACAAAATGACATTCAGTAGTACCTACTGACAAGCTACTGTTTTTCTTGGTTTATATGTATTTTTTTATTGGTAGTTTTATGCTTTGCTAAAGGGCTTAAACAAAACCAATATTATGCCTTCATGGATGCTGTCCAGTTTCGTAGACCTAAAAAAAGCCACCCATTCAAAAAGAGTTCCTTGATGAAATTAAGTCACTGGAATAAGTGACTTACGTTTTTTATGCTTTTTTTTTTTTAAATGTATTGAAAATAATGTTTACGAGAATCTACTAATTTCCTAATTACCTGCACCTCTTTGAAAAATATTCTTCTATCAAAGACTCCGGATTTTCAAGATATCACTCATGTGCTCAGCCACTTTATGGTACTATTTTGTATTGTTTCCCTCCTTATTTATTAACAGTCATAATTTCTCACTAGTATTTCTTCCCCCTTCACAGCCATGGTGAATTTATAAGAGCCCTTTTGTTCTCTGTAATCACTTTAGCTAGCATTAAATCATTCTTCTTTTCTGCTGCCCTTATCTTTTCTCTGCAAGGCTTAACCGATTGTAGCTTTCTTTCATTTTTCCCTCTTTCTCTGCCTCCTTTTTCACTTGCTTTTGGAAATTGTTGTTTTCTGCTCCTTTACTCAGGTTTGCATACAGAATTTTTGAGCTTTCTTCCATGCTCCGATATTTGAGTGCTCCTCACCTCATAGTGACTTACAATAACACATATTCAAGAACCAATTTTCATCTACAAAGTCCTTTGTAAAAATTAATTGATGGGTAGTAAAATGGTATTCTCTTATCAAATTCTGAGCTCTCTGTAGATCTGCTCTGTGTGCTGAAGAGGTGAAGTAACTCATGAATATTGCCCTCAGTGCTTCCTTTTATCAGGCAGGTGTGTCCTTAATCCTCGGGGAAGAGCTCAGTCTGACCTGAGTTCAGGGTGAACAGTTGAACAAAAATTTAAGAGAAACTCAGTCCTTTCAGGAGAGGGTGTCTGTTAAAAGCTCAGTTTCAAAGTTGTTTTTGGAGCCAGAAATAAGTGCAAACAAAATAAGACAGAGATAAATGTTCAAATGATTTACCTGCTTCTGTAGTTTTTGATTTAGTTTTGAGGTAAGCATTTATTATTTGATTTTTAATGATCTTATCAAGAATGACTTTTGGAGATAAATGCTTTTGAATGAGGATCTGAATGGGCACAGATAGATCTTCTCCAGTATGAATACCTGCCATTCAGACAGGATGAATCGCTTTTCAGAATTGTGCGGTTTCTCTGATCCGTTGCTACCGTTGGGAGCAGCCAAGAATACCAATAATAAGGCAGACTTCCTGGGAGCATGTCAGAGGTACTCTTCCTACGGTTAACTTCCCAGTTAACCTTCTAACCTTCAGAGGCACTGACCACCAGAAAAGTCTTCTCCTGCACTTCCTTCTGTGCTGGTTTTATTTCGGACATTCTGAAGAAAAAGTTTTAAAATACAATAAAAATTGCCAACAGCTTTGGAGAAGCAAAGGTGATATCACTTGTTCTTGGCAGAGCCTGCAGAGATTTGTTTTTTTTCTTTTTCTTCCATGCTGTAGATTTGATATTTCTCAACAGCGTATGTTTTGGACAGAGAATTGTTAACTGAGTAAAAAACTTCCCACCAACAAGCCACCATTCTAAAGAAAGCTTCCATTTCCTGAGCTAAGACAAGCAGCTGAGGCAGCCGTCTGAAGGCAGGGAGATTTCATCCAACCCTTGGAGAGAGAGAGAGAGGCTCTCAGCCAAGGATATCTCTCTGAATGTTGGCATCTGAGCTCAGAAAGTGGCTCCTGGTCCAAAACAAATCCCCTAGTTGTCCCCACTTGCTGTGCTTTGATTTACACCATGGTGTGGTTGTGCTGAACATGCACTGGGTTCATTTCAGATAAAACTGAACTGAAATGTGCAGTTAAGGGTTGCCCCAACAATGCTTCAGGTGCTAAAGGTCATTCTGTACCTGAGGCCAGCCTGAGCTCATCTGAAACATGAACTCCAGGGAACACATGGCATCAAGTTCTGAAGACCAAATAAGGGATTTTTTTTGCAGATCCTCCTGTTCCTTCCACTCTGGAAGACTGAATTTTAGGACAGTCTTATCTAGTAAAAATGAACTGGTTTCTAGCCATGGTTTCTAGAGTTCTGAACTTGTAGAAGTATTTTGCTTCCAGCATGCTTTGTGTTTTTCAAACAGCAGGTTTAATATGAGGGAAGTTGCAGAAAGGTTCCACAGCCCAGAAGTAGTGCCATATATAGGTGTGACAATATTAGTGGTGTTGGGCCAGTCTCTAGGTTTCAGGTTTGTGATATTGTCACATTTTTGTTGAGGGCAGCAGGTGCTTTCTCTGCAATTTCTGGCCTAAAATGGATGGTTGGGCTTCAGTCAGGAGAGACAGGACATTTTGTGTAGCAAGTGTACTTTGAGACATGGGATGACTATCACATCTTCTGTGTGAGATGATAACAAGTTCATTTTTCAGCATGAAGTATTTCCACTGTTACTGGGAGCAATTGTTTTTCACTGCCTCTAGCTGTCAGTGAGTTTTTCACCAGCTCTAACATGTTTCAGGATCTCATGAGTGGTTTTTCCATCACTGAAGATGTCTGCCTACTGTTAGATATTGAAAATTATGACAAGTACCTCGCACACAGGGTGCCAGTTTTGGTACCGGTTGTAACAACATCCCTGCTTGCTACTTAGCAGCGAATTTAGGCATCTTAGTATTACAGTGGATGTCTGCTATTTTAACAACTGTGCTGCCATCTCAGGATGCCTACCTGCATTTAAAGTACTGTACGCTTTTGCTACTCCTGGGAATCTCATGCCTTGTCTTTCAGCCCCATGTAGACCCCTCAGACACCTTGTAACAGCTAGAAGCCGGTGATTAGGTAGCTAAACCTCTACTCCAGCATGCTGTTATAGGAGCTGGTTATGAAAAACACCTCCAGAATCTCTCAGACTTGCTGGGGAAAAGGAGGTTTTGCAGGGTAACACATGGATTCAAGAGATGAGCATGAGTGTGACTCTATTACAGGAGGAATGGAGTGATTTTTTCCCCCCAAGATTCTGTTCCATATTAGATGAAACATTTGGCAAAAGTGTTGCGTGAATCCCCAGGGAGATGATGTTTATCCTTGAGTCACCCTGGCATTACGCATTTGGTGTGTCTCTAGCTCTGCCTATTCACTACCAGCAGTTCACGTACAGCTTGGTAGCAGCGTGGAATCCCCTGTTTGTGCTGCTGGTCTATACAGCATATCGAGACTAGGTGGAATTAAGTTTATGGCATCATAATAAGCTACAGCGCTTCTTTACTAAAAGAGCAGATGGTGCTTTCTGGAAGGAAAGAGAGCAGTGACTTTACCCTCCAGCGAAAGTTTTGCTGCCTTTGCGTGTCCTTCTTGTGGCTGTTCAGACTAACAGGGAGGTCAGAGCTTAGTCTGGGACTGTGGGAGAGGGAAGCAATGTTCAAGACAGCAGATGGAGCATGTATGTAAGCAAGCTCTTGGCACACCCAATTTAGCCATTTCACAACAGCATTCTTGTATGCTTTGAGGGGGTCATAGGTAGAGAGTGTGTTGATGACTGCAGAATACACCTGTGCCAATGTACCTGAGTATGACTCCACTGGTTCAAGCAGGTGTAGTGAAGATTTTAGAATCATGTGCTCTCCTGTATGTGTGAATAAAAACCCTTTTGTTTCAATCACAATGGACGTTTTGAAAAAGAATATTTTTCAGAAACTACTGGTTTTTATAATGTCTATTGCTTTGTATGTCTTTTACAGTTTGTCTTTGAAAGTGAAAGAAAACTCACTTGGTTTCAGTGGAATACCACTGGGGTTTGATTATGTTTGCTAGAAATGAGGTGGGGGTCTAGATGTGCACTGGAAAGTTCCATAGGTTTTGCTTGCAATTAAATGCACATATAAACTCATTTGAATACTTGCAAAGCAAGTGCCCAGACACTCTGTAAAGAGAGAGAAAGAGAAAGAGAGAGAGAGAGAGAGAAAATAGACTTCTCTAATAAAGACTTCCATATGTCACTTATTTTGATGGTGTTTTCTCAAATTTTTCTATCTTTCTCTGACCACAAGAATGCATTATTAAGATTCATGTGTTTCTGCACAGCCAAAAAATTAGTCATATTTCAGGGAACAGAATGTCTTAATACGTGGAATTCACATTCAGTATCAAAAGTAACATTTTATGTATCAGCCTACTGCCTCAGGCCTCTTGCTTTCTTGCTTTCTTGCTTTCTCTCTTGCTTTCTCATTCATTCTTTCTCTCTCTCTCTTTCTCTCTCTCTTTTTTTCTCTTTCTTTCTCTCTTTCTCTCTCTCGTCTTTCTTTTATTTATTTTCTTTTTCTCTCTCCTCTCTGCACTTCTGTCCACGTGTATCTGTGACAGCCAGCTCTGCCCTTTACAAAGCCATTTTATTGTGACTTAGCTGTTCTTCACCTGCTGGGAATATGCAGGCTAGCTAATATTCCTTTTGTTTTACATGTGGGAGACAGAACATACCAACCAATATGGGCACAGTATCAGCGAACAAGAAGACAAATGAAAAAGTAATAAAAGAAAGGATATTTCTAGCCCTCAGAAAAATCTCATGCAAATATGATAGAGAAAGAAAGGAAAAGAAGAGGAAATAAACCAAAATGGACCTTTAAAGAAAGGAATTGTGCAGATACATATCTTGGTTTTCACAAGTGTTATTAGTTTTTTAATTAAATTGGATCTTTTTAAATATGCAAGATTTACAGTTCTCTCATGAACAGCATGATCAAATGACGACAATTCTTTCCCCACTTTATACTCTCAATAGAGCTAAGCAATAACGTATTTTCTCAATTTGAAAGCTTTCTTATTCTTATATCAAAGATCAACTGTGGTCAGCTTGAAAAAATGTCAAAGCTTAAAATAGGGATGAAGTGGCATGCTTTTACTTAAATTTTCTTGAAAGTACTGCTGGTAAATACTATTTCTCATGGTAATGGTAATATATTCTTTAAGGAAAACATTTTACTGCTACAGTGATATTAGTAATATCATCTGACACCTTATCAAGATAGCTATAGACTGTTAGTAATTTCACCATAAATATAAAATACACTATTGGACTGTGAAAAGGAAGAAGATAAATCCAAATCAATTGAGATACCTCGAAGTTAAAAACAACTTCTCACAAAGCTTGTTTTAACAGAAAGGAAGGAAAATTGTGTGTGTAATATAAATGTATATTTACATCATGATGTATACTCTTACTAACTAACATAAAGGGTGAAGACTTATTTCTGACATAAATTCAGCAGCCTTACCCCAGTTCAGAAAATCACCACAGATGGAGTTTAACTTTTAACCACGTCAGTATTTTGCACTAAAGCACATAAATTTATTTATCTGTATGTGCTGAGCTTGGAAGGGCCTGAGGACTGAATCTTAAGTTTTGGTAGTGAGCGATGGAACTCCTGAGTTACCAGTAGCAGAAACTGCCCTTAATCCAGACAAAGAAATTTGAAAACCCTGAAAAAAACACTAAAAAAAAGAGAAAAGGGAAAAAAAGAATTGTTCATGCCTCCCAGAAAAGTAATTCTATGGCTTCTACTGTTATTCACAGCTGTAACCAGGTTTCTTTCAAAGTGACCCCAGCAGAGTGCAGCTTTTGAACAGCTGTTCCCAGCTTTGACCAGCAGCTGAACCAGACCTTAATGTCTCCTGTTTGGGGTCTTTCACTGCTTGTCGTCTGTGGTTTCATCTGAGCTGTTGAGGATGTGCTGCAGGATGAAGGAGAGTCATGTAGCAGTCCCACCCTCTTCCATGAAGCTGAGGGGACCTGCGTATGGCAGCCAAGCAAGGAGGGTACTTGGTCTCTTTCCCATCACCTGTCACTGGGGTGGGACTGCACAGTCTTCTCAACCACAGTGGCTCTGACCACGCCTGCGAAGACCAGGGAGATCACAGCAGGTCTGGGACAGATTGTTGGCCACAATCACAAGGCCACCCAGGGCAGCAAAACCAGAGAAGTACTTCCACAGACATAAAAATGACCACCAAAAATGATTGTTTACTGGTTTTTTATTCTTTGGGTATGAATCGGCCTAAGTAGTGCCAAATCCATCTAAAAATGCAAGACTTTAGAAGCACTGGCACTGCACTATCCCCCTTATTTGTTACCATAAAGCACTGTCTGTGGTTTGCTTCGCTCCTCGTCCTGCATCCTGCAGAGTGGTTTGTGTGGCTCCGTTTGAACATCTGATACACGGCCACAATGCAAATGTGCACTACTGGCAGAAATGGCCAGCTGGCAGAGCGTGTGTCTGTGCCTCTGGTGTTTTAAATTTAGGATGTCTGCTACTCCATCCTTATTCATGGACATGATGACGAGGTTTTCAGAGCCTCTGATTGTTTAATATAGTGTGTTTACTGTGAAACATCTGATGGCTATTATAGAAAATGTCAGATAATTTATTTTCCTTTTTTCCATGAGAAAAAAAAAAGAAAAAAAGAAGCATTTTATATCAAGAAACATTTCAATAGCTTATAGACAAATGGACAAAATGCACAAATGTTAGATGCACAGCCCTGAGCAGTGGGACATGAGCTGAATAAAACTCTAGTTGCATTTACTAATGCCACGTAATTGACATGATAATAGAAGATTACAGATATGGGTATTGTTTGTACTCTAACCCTATTTTCAGTGATTTTCACACTGCAAAGACTATTCCAAAAATTATATCCTTTTGGTATTGAGATTAGTTTTACAAATAAATTGAGTTTTGAGAACGACAATTCAAATTAGCGCTAAGGTAATGTTCTGAGGGAGGTTGATAAAGGAGATACTGGAAAACCTATTGCATTTCCAATATGATTACAGTAATTTACCCAAGATAACAAAGAAGCATCTCTTTCACTTTTCTGTAATTATAGTAGGGTAAATTTTGTATTGTAAAATACAAAGATTTGTTTTCCAGTCTTATGATTATGGCAAAAATGCTTACTTGCTTTTAAAATAAAATAGTAAGCTCTAAGAATGCTTTTCTAATTAAGAGACACAATATATAATAGCATAATACTTGACTGATGGGATTTTATACAAAAAGACTTTGTTCTCTGTGAGTCTTTTTATTTACAGGTAAGCAGGAGCGTTCCTGATAGATTTCACTGAGGTTTTATAGACAACTGGTTGTTTCAATTTAATAATTCCACTTCTATTTTCAGAGGAACAGAATGCTAAAATAAGGCAAAATATTAGTGATTGTATATACGTGAAAGAAAATAAATTGTTATTCAAAGATATTTCTTTTTGACGAGTCAGTTAAATGTGAATGGAAATGAAAAGCTACAATTCAAAAGCATTTTGTGAATTATATTTTTTTGAAAAAGGAAACCTCTACCTTTGACAAGACAATTTGTAGGAGACAGATTTTTCATGGCTTCTGTTATTGTACTCTAGGAGCAATAAAGAGGCAGCCAGTGTCCTCTTTGTCAGTTCAGGAGCTTCCAGTCTGTGTGTGTGTGGCAAAATACTATCAGCAGCACTCACGAATACTCTGTAAGCTAAGAAAGATCAGCTGAGGTTCAAGTGAAAGGAATTTCTTCTTTTCAAAACCATTGACGTCTTGCACAATCCATGTAGGTACGAGAGAGTGATTTATTATCACCAAACCCAATGTGTTTTAAAAACTTCTTTAATTGGAAGTCTGACTGCTTCACCCAGACCTGTATGTTTCTGAGAAAATGTTAACATTAGTATAAGTTTCTTTAAAAGCAACAAGTGAGGAATTCTGCCTTCTTTATACCATCTATCTTCACCTTGAAGTCAAGGAAAGAGGGAATTTCCCCCTAGCCTGGATTCCCTTTGATATTTCTGGAGCCTTACAGATTGCCCGCGTCTTGTTCTGCTGTTACCACTGAAATACTGTGCTTAGAAAATTGCTTTATTTTTTAATGGGAAATGCAAGCAATCCCTATTTTCTCTCTTCCCACACTCAACCAAACATATTTTACATAATTAAGCAAAGGAAAAATGCTGGTTTAGAAAATTCATGATATCACAGTTGCAATGAAGGCAGCTTAAGTCTTGTCCTTCAAGTGGTGGGATTTTTATCTTCCTCCATATTTTATTTATGGTGTATTGGCTGGCCTACTTCTGCTCCCACTGGAAATTCCCCAGAACATGCTTTATAAGATGCTGCTGATGGAAGAGCTGGCAAGTTCTCTCTCCGTTAAATGTTGCCAACGGTATCTTCTCAATCAGAATTTAAGTTTCTTTTGTAACAAGCAACTGGAAGAACATTTTGGAAAAGTTTTTGTCACAACCTCTTAAGTACAGGGTTAGGTAGTAGTGATGCTGCCTGTGCTTTCCTGTGTAATTTTAGGGGAAGCGGGACAGTGAAGTGGGAGGCATCAGCTTGTTCAATCCTCATTAGTTTTCTGCACTGCTATTTCCTTCATGCAAATGGCAATTCATGCCTTTTACCTGGCTTTCGCATCTCAACCCAGTATCACCATTTCGCCATCAGCACTTTCTTCAGTGGGTCCTCTTCAGTTCCTTTTGCTATGCTCTGATAAAACCCAGGTCTCCTTGCTCTCCTTTCGTGGAAAACATGGGTACCTTCATCCCCACCGTTTCTTTCTCCCACCCTCCTAAGGGCTTTGTTTTTCAGCCTGTACCTTGTATTTGGGTTTGAAAAGAGACTTATTGTATGCCTTAGGGTGGAGCATTCCCAAGCGACCTGGCTTCTGTACATGCCCACAAATTGCAGTGTTGAATAATTATTGCTGATAATGGTGGCAGCAATGCCTGGCTATTTGTATCTGTAGTTAGGGTATAAATGGCTGATGGTTCCTTATCTTTAAAGCTGGAAGAGAATTGAATTAATTAAAGAGGGCCGGGGTGTCTCATGCCTTTATTCCTGTTGATGGTGGTCAAGAAAAGCTAAATAGATAATGCCACAGTAACCTCCAGTTATCTAAAATAACTTTGCTTTGCTGAGATTGAACAGTAATTAAACACTAATGTCTTTGGGAAAAGGTATGGGAATTTTAAAACCCATTTTTAACATCTGGACACCTCCAAGTTAGCTAGAAGCTATCTTTTTTGAACATCTACTTGGCAGTTACTCTGACAAAGCACTCTATTAGCACAGGGGCTGTGTCCAAGACTAGTATTGGGTTTCAATTCTGATCCAGGAACTTTTGAAGGACATCATCTTTTCCTCTGAAGAACATCATAATTTCCTTTTAAATCTTCAGGGCTTTAGAGAAGCATCTCATTCTTCAGCCACATATCTCTGTTATTACTAGTCCTGAGCAAAAGCTGACATTTACACTGAGTTGTGTGCTAGCTTTCCAATCTCAGGAGAATACACTGCAGATGCAACACCATGTAACACAGTACAAGAATTCACTGGAAGACTCTAACTGTCTACAACCAGAATATAACCATATATTCGGGGAAAGAAAATATTAAATGACATTGCATTATTTTACTGGAGAACAGGTTTCAGCATTAATTAATTTGGATTTAATACATTTGCAATGGAAGTCTGCTTTACATCAGAGACAGTAGATATTGAATTATTTAGATGGAGTCAAATTATAAAGCATTGTGATCATTTGCAGTTCTTACTTGTAAATGAGAAGACTTCTTAAGCTTTTCAAGCAGTGTGCAATCTACTTCAGCCTTTTAATAATGATGACCTGTGCTTCCTTACACTCCTGGGCTTTTGAAAAGGACATAGTTATTCTCCCACCCTTGAATGTTATCTGTGTTGTATAAGATCTCAGATGGAATACGTTCCTTTTCTCTTTCACATTTTCCTTAATCTCTGTCTCACTGCCTTTTCTCAGCTGTACTCTGGCAGGCATGGAAATGAGTGCTTCCTCAGAGGTGGGATACTGGTTTTTCTCCTTCAGAGAATGAAGGGGAGGGAAGGGGGAAGGAAAGACATGCATTCTTTTCACCTCTGCCTGTGAAGGCTTGCTTCTGTGATTTTGTTTCCACACTTGGCCAGGTGAGAGAATAAAAACAGAGTTCAAGGCAAAACATCTTACAGCTTTTAAAATGGTGCTATTGATTTGTACTTTACTTGACTTACATGTAACAATATATGCAGAGCAGAACTGCCTGGAACTGACCAGACTACTTTCAGGCTCTTTTTCTCAGACTTGAGGTTTCAAGATACTGTCAGTGGTATCCGTGCCTGTATTTTCATAAAGAAAATTCAGTTGAGCACCCATCCCAAACTGTTAAATATGGAAATAGTTGTTACCAGGATCTCAAATGTATTCCTAATGTAAGCAGATACAGCTTCCAAATTTGGCTCAAGAATTTACCCTTTTAGTCAAGTTTACTTCTAGTATAGGTTCTTCAAATATGTTTATAACCCTGTTTTTGTTTGAAGTCCATGGGAGTAAATTGGCCAAGGAAAGCTCTTGAAAATCCCACTGCAACCCAAAGAAAGATTAATATTGAAGTTCTTCCCTAACAAGAAAAATTAAAACAAAGGAATATATTGTTGGACACTTAAAATGTTCCCCAGCACTTTCTAATAGAAAGTGTGATAAATGATGTAGTGTTCAAGGAATGTGAATATCTACAGAGGAATTTTTTTAACACCAGGGATACAGAACGCTGTTAGACATGGAACTTTCTTTGGGTGCAATTTTGAACATTGCCCTTCGGGAGGGGAATGTGTTTGGTTTATTTTCCATTTTTTTTCATTTGTTTCTCCTATCTTGGAAATTCCTAACACCACAGGACAGTAACTTCTCAAGAAATCTGATTAATATAAAGAAAATAAGCCTGGAAAATTCTTCAATTAAAAAAAAAATATAGCAAAGAAAGTAAACTTAAGGATGAAGGAAAGCTCTAAGAGAGCACTGCAAAAAGTTATACTTGATGGAGCATGTCTCCAACAGTTTGCTCAGTCAAAAAGACATTATTTATTTCAGTACATTTCTTTGAATCTCAGTGTTTCCCTGTTGACTTTACAGCATAGGTCCCGTAGTCTTTTGTTTTGCCAGTGCTTTGGGATACGCAGGCAGTGCTTCTGGGTGAGTCCAGTCTTTCAGGAAGCACTCTGCCCCTGAGCAGGGGTAGCTAGGGGGCACTCTGGGGCCCAGGGCTGCTGAACAGTGGTGAGCTGTGTCCCATTCACTGCAGGCTGTCTGTCTGAAGTAGGGACAATCTTCCTCTTCTGTAAGAATCTTTGCCCTAAAGTAACTAGGTAGTCATGTCCCAGGCTTTCCTGGACATCCCTTTTGGTTTTCCTGACCTGCCCTTCTGCTTCAGCCTTAATGAGTTGTGCTTCCCTTTTCCCTCCCTCCCCTGCCCCCCATCCCAGATTTCTTTAAAAGGCCTAAATATTTGCTTCTGTGGGACCAGTGAATTACCAACCTGTTGCTGTCTTTGCTTTCTCTGTGTGCCATGGCATAGAGTGTTCAGTGAGTAGCAGCACATCTTCTAGGTGTAGCAAGGAAAGTTAATCACTGCCACACTCGCAGATGGAAGACCCTGATTGAAAAAGGAGGTGAAAACATAAAGGTTGGAATTTTTTTCACCTGATAAACTGTCATGGCATTTTATTTTAATATCTCTCCCAGTATTCAACAGTTATGGTTGAAGAGACATTATTTATTTTACTCCCTTTGTCTTCAAGTGTTTATGACTCTTCAGAGAATTAATCTCTGGACTAAAATGTGTTTATAGCAAGGATCTCAAGTGACTTCACTTAGGGTACATCTTTCTACCATGAAAATCTGATTGAACCACCTGCCCTACAGTATAATATTCTTTGACCCTAGAATTTTAAGTTATGCTGCTGTTGCAATAGTAATTTAAATTGAGAAATGATGCTGGGAAAGTATCTTCATTGCTTATGTGAAGTGGTTTAGTTCCAATCATTTGTAACGTAATACTTATGACATATTTGATGGATCTTCATATATGAAAGCCTTTCTGTGTGGTGCCTTAAATGCTGAAATTCAATACAAGCATTTGTAGTCCTAAAGACTCTAAAACTCTTTTCTGAACTTCAGGAAAACATGGTCTCATGTTTGCCACTAACTCACTTTTCAACCTGATGTGTAATATCTGCTTGCTTCTCCTTCAGTCTTTCCCACCAGTTGTATTCCGTATAAAATCCCAAGATAATGTATTTGGCATAGAATGTAATGTGTCACAGGTGGCACGGAGATATGTCTGTGACGCTGGAGGTGTTGAATGCTGAGGGAACTCAGAAAGCTGGAGGAAACTCCTGCCGAATTCCATCTTCCCCACATTGGAAAGGGAGACAACCCTTTTCTATTATTGCCTGAATCATTATGATGCTGGAAGAATACTTTAATCATACCGTGTTTATCTGTTGGTAAAGGGAGGGCTTCACCTTATCTTTCTCGCCATTTGGACTCAATTTTAAAGAGATGAAATATAGAGGAAACTTGCACATATAAATGCAGAGCTGTTTCCTCAAATGCGCCATCATCTGCTTATGAAGAGTATCCCACAAACTAAAACTTAAAAATATTATTCTAAAACCTGTTCTGATACATGCATCATAAGACTGGTTATTTTACCTTTTCATGTAAAGTTGCACACTTAGAACCAGGAGCAGCATGTCTCAGTTTTCTTGTGAAGTACACCAACAGAGCCTGAGAAAAGCTGTCCAATGGTCAGGGCACCTGCAGGCCTGACTCATGTAAGCCGTGAAGCACCAGAATCCATGGCTGCAGCTTCAGCTGTCTGAGAATTCCTCTCTCTCTCTCTTCCCATTCGAGTACTTCTCTGGATTTTGTTGCCTCCCTAGAGAAGAGGCGTGGTGGCTGCTCTGGGCCAGCTTCAGGAGGTCATGCTCACATCACAGCATTGCAAGGGAAGATTTGTGTCTGCTTTTTGTAATGCCCTGCCAATGTAAGGCAGTGTATGAGAAGACTGCAAGCGTCTGCCTTGTCGCTATAGCATGTAGTGAGGATCTCAGCCTGGGCTGGGGAAACCAGTGGAGGTGGAAGACCAGGAAGAGTTGTTTCAGGGCTCCTAGTGGGGAAGGCAGAGGAAGATGAGGGAGTATGAGCCTGCCTAGATTGAGTGTTAATCAAATGTATTTGGCCAAAATGATCAGTCACTTCAGCAAAATGCTGGTAGATCCAGGCTGATGGACTGGGGATTTGCACAGTAAAAGAAGCGGTGTGGTGCAAGCTTGAATGTTGTGCTCCTACAGCACCAAATTAACTACCCAAGTGCCCCTTGGGAGGCAGCCAAAATGCTGCCAAAATTATGCCAGATGGAGACCATAAAGCAGCATGGATTATATCCCCAGAGATGTTTTCTTTTCCTCTCTAACATCCACACTGAGAAAACGCTTTTCTCTGAGCTGCACTGGGAGGTGGGAGTGGGAATGGACATGGCTAGGAGTGCATTTAGTGAAAAAAAGAATAAAAATAGCAGTTTGAGGTTTTTTCTTTATCTCAGGAGGAAGCTAAACAGCCTTTTTAGAGACTGTGAGACTCTTAGTGGATAGAAGCACAAATTGGGTAGGATAATTTAGAAGATTGTGCCTTAAATATATTTTGTGACACAACACTAAGATTTCGCAGTAGTTTCCAAAAAGTTTTTCCTCTTTCTTCTTTAAGGATACTGGATAATAATGTTATTATCTACATGGTGATTTTCAGCCAAGTGTTTCTAATTGCTTTACAGCTGTAAACATCAGGAGTCTCATTGTACAGCAGCTGCAGAAAAACATGCTGAGTTCTGGTACATATTTAGGATTATCTTTGAAAAGGAAAACAACTGTGTTTAGATTCCATTTTCATTACAGAAGAGCTAGGTTTGATGTTTTTCGTCTTCATTGTGTTGTCTCTGAACTTTTTTTTCCATTCTGCTATGTTCTTTTTTCAATAATGGACCAGACAGCACACATTATTAAAAAGGCATTCTAGATTATATAGTAGCATAATAATGTACTCTGGTTTATGCTTTGTTCTCTTCCTGATAATTCATAACATTCAGTTTAGGGGGTTTTACCACTATTAAGTACAGACTTGACATTTTTGTAAAACTGTCTATTATAACACCAGCATTTTGTTCTTAAATGATAATAACAGTCTCAGGATGTATCGCTAATAAGTATGTGTATAGAAAGTTGGATTTTTCTCCATATGGTTTCTTTTACATTTATCTGCATTGAATTACATCAGGCATTTTATAACCCAGTCATTCAGTCTTGTAAGGTTTCTTCAACTTTTCCATTAGCCATCTGTTTTAGCACCCTGACACAACCAGAAAGTCTTTTCACTTTACTCTTTCCAATCTTTCAGGAACAGATTGAAGAACAAGGCTGAATACAGACCCCTCTTGGACTCCAGTGGGTACATCCTGCAGATCTGAAAGTGACTGTCCATGGCCTAATGTCCTTTGGGGGTTAGCCAACCCTTTCTCCATGTGACCAGCACTTTCGTGCATTAGCTTATTTAAAGTTTTTGATGAAGGCTTTTATCAAGTGCACATTTAGGCATCTGGGGATCTCCCTTGTCCACCTGCTCCTTTACTCTTTCAAAGGCATCCAGTAGTTTTCTCATTTCTCGAAACAGATCCCTTTTGCAAAGTCATGCTCGTTCTTCCATATTTGTTTTGTGATTTTTTTTTTTTTCTGCTGTAGTTTTGCTCTTCCGACTGCTTTTCTGCTAACTTGCCTGAGAACACACTAAGGAACCCTACACAAATTGAGAAACTGGAAGTTTACCAGTCATCTGGTGCCAAGCTTTTGTGTATAAGGAAGGAACCTCTCCCCAGTGTTCACAGTAAACACTCAGGCAAAGAAGCTGTTTTGTTTTTGTGGCATTTTTGTCTTTCCCGAAGGCTCTTTCTTGCTCTTTGATCATGGACTATCAGCCATTGTATTTGTGGACAGTGCGTTCCACATGACTGTGGTCCTATGTATTAAATAATGATTAAAAACATCTTAGTGCTGTAGTTTGTGTTTTCCCCTTTGCCTCTGTC
Organism: Cnemophilus loriae; assembly: GCA_013397755.1. Classification (NCBI taxonomy): domain Eukaryota; kingdom Metazoa; phylum Chordata; class Aves; order Passeriformes; family Corvidae; genus Cnemophilus; species Cnemophilus loriae. Next base: position 826,043 of record VZTF01008251.1, read on the forward strand.
ATAGTCTTCTCTGTTCTCAGTCATGTGGAGCCTACAGGAGGGATCCTTGCCCAAAGGATTTTGGATCTAAAATCATCTAAACTATAGCAACCAGGTATAAAACCAGTATTCATTTCCATTTTCTCTTTCCATGACTTGTTGAATTCGCTGGGAATTTTTGGAGGGTTAAATCATCTCAATTTTCACTCAGATGATGGGGCAGAAGCACTCATGACAGCTGCTGCAGCCATGCACCCCTGGTTATCTATACTGGGGGGTTGGTTAGTTTTGGGAGATTCTCTTGTGCCCTGTGCTCACATTTCCTTCTTAAGCGGCTGAGACATGTTTCAGGCATGTCTCAACTGCTCAGATGCAGAAGCTGAGAGAGTTTATAATAAGTGTAAATCCTACTCATAAAAAAATGCATTGTTTAATTTTTATCATAGAAAATATGTCATAGAAAGCTATTGCCAAAAGATGCTAGCAATATGTTAATAAAGTAGTTAAAATATAAATAATACAATTTAAAAATTGTAATACTGAGTGAGCATCATTCAAAGAATTCTCTTCAAATGCCCTTTTAAAAAGCTAGGGACCAAGATCTTTAAGATTCTTTGAGAGATACTTGAAATGTCAGACACAGGAAGCATAAATGCCATAATGGTGAGGAAAGGCTGCAAGAAGTACAACATTCAGGTACTGTGAAAGAGAAAAAATTCTCCCATGTTGAGTGCAGCAGCATTTTTATATCTGTAGTTTGTAATATATTGTATAGTTCTTTACTTTCAGACACCACTGAAGAGTTAGATCTCAAATGAAGATACTGGGAAGAGGAAGGGAAATGTTACATTTATTTTTAATAACCTATCTAAAGAATTGTTTGAACCATATATAATAGGTTAGAAAAAGGGCTCAAGAGACAGATTCAGAGAATGTCACCATCTTGCTACTCAGATAAAGTAATTTGTGCTCAACTTGGGCAAGAAAAGTTGTTTCAGTTCTATAAGACATACAATACAAGCATAAATTTCACCCATGCATGTAGAAAATATGCTCTATTTGCAGTCAGTGCTTCTGAAGACAGATCTACTGACCCATCATTGCCTATAAGTTTAAGTATACATGAAGTAGACTCTTGTTGCATAATTGCATTTTCATGTAATTGCAGTACAAGATGACTGAGGTTAATAGGAGAAGAAGAAATGAATAGGATAAGGAGAGAAAGTATATTTCTTTGAATCCCTCTGGGGTTTCACGATCCCTGAGCTAGTTAGAAGCCCTAGAGTTCAGTCCCGTCTTCCCTCTCCCCTGCGTGCTGAAGGAGTGATCCCAGGGCAGCTTTGGTTCATGTGCTCAGCATAGGAGCCGCTTATTGTTCTCCCTACAAAACCACGGCTCAGGCATCTACAGTGCAACAGCCTTGGAAGCCAGCAGCGGGGTTTTGCATAAGTGTATCAATAAGTGTCACACGATGGCATTCGACACAAAGCATTTGGTTTTCTTGTTGATGCGTTGGGTAATGGCTGTTTCCAAAAGCTGCATGAGCTGTGAGGAAAGGCATGAAGTTCTAAATGCAAGAAAAAGTGTAAAATTGCATGGCACCAGGAAAAAAACTCATAAAAGACTCATGCTGTTCTAAACAGCGAGTGCTTCTAGCCCACTCTCTTCCCTCAAACCTTCTAAAAGTACCCAGCTGTGAGCGCTTTTAATGAGAGTCTAAAGCCTAAATTTAAAATAAAGATATTAAATTTCTGATTTGAAATCAGTTTTAAAAAGATAACATGGCCAGTAAACGATACTGAAAACTCTTATTATGTGGGGCAGCTAAGAGGAACTATCAAACCTCTCCTAAGAGTTTTTCTTATTGTTTATTGTTAATGCCTGGCATCCCTTACGTCACTCTCAGCACTGCTCTTCATTATCTATTCTTTTTGTATTTTGATCTAACTGAATTAATATTTACCTTGCCTTTGAAATTTGTGTTCATCTGTTTTAAAGTCCTGTGGACATCTTAGGTATTACAGAATACATATTAATAATAAATTTGAAGTCCTGCAGTGGCACAATAGCAGATTTATGTGTTTGATATCCTAATGTTTCAGACAGCCTCGTGTAGACAGAATGTTTTTCCACAGCCACCAAATCATCAAGAGATTAGCCTCAAACCAGTTTTTGTGGGAAAGCTGCACACAGTGGCAAAAATATAACAGGAATAGAAAGTTGATTAAGGGACTGCATAATTACCCATAAGTATCGAGTATGATCTCTTTATAAAAGCTACTAAAATGTACTTTAAAAGTACTAAAAATTGGCTAAATTTCCATGGCATTTCTCTGTAGTAATCCTAAAAGGGTATGTGAATGTGACTTCTCTGTCCCTAAACAATCCTGCCCTGTTTAAAACGGTTTTTGTGATTTTTAAAGTATTTTAAAGGTATGTCAGCTGCATTTTCAGATTCCAAAGAGCATTCTGGAAAAAACCCTGTTCTGCACAGTGAATATTACAAGTATTTCTGTGTTCTGTGCACAAGGGCTGAGCTAGGATGCAGACATGTGTTTGGGATTTAAACACTTTTAGAGTGTCTCTGGTGCCATTTCACATCGGAGAAGGGAGCTCTTTCAGCCTAATCACAGCAGCCTTTGAGCCAGACTGCTTTAAAGATGTGCGTTTAATGGGCCCAGAGGCCCCAAATATGTTTCATAGAGCATTGTGCAGAATGAAGGAGAGGAAAGAAAGAGGTGGCCCATGGACTGTGCAAACATCGTCTAGAAAGTCTGAATCTTTTATCTGTCATGAGAAACAGTGAATTTTATTTTTTTTTTTACAGTTTAATATTGATAAGTGTAACTGGCCTTTGAAGTAGCTATTGAATCAATACATGGCTCTAGATATAATTCAGGGGCTTTGTTCTTCTCCCCACTTCGTATAGCAAAAATAGGGACATGAGTGATCACTTGAATAATGCATGGGGGATTATAATGATATATACAATTAAAATTCAGTATTAGAATATACATTTAAACAGAATCCTTCTTTTAGTGTTCATCTTCACTATTGATTAAATGAGCTACTGATGTGTACATTTTAGTGTCATACTCATCTCGGGTCCAATGTATTGTGTGTGTTTTCCCATCTCTGAATGTGCAATGTGATACCTCAGGTCCATTTTTATACTTTTCTACCATTCTTTTAGGCTGAGATTTAGAATTATATAAAAACAGTGCAGTCAATGTTCATGTAAGCATTAATGAAATGTTTCCAGTCCTCTATTTATTTAGAATTTTGTAACATTTTTATATGAAGGTCAAACACCAAAAGCATGATTTCCTATCTGAAGACACTCCCATTTTTTTTCATACATTTCGAAGAAGCTTTTAAACAGTTTACCTTAATGTTTAAAGATGTACCAGCTATAACTATTGATTGAAGAGCTAGTTAAGATGCAGGTGGTGAAAAACATTGTGTTCTCCTTGTTGATCCTGTTTCAAGTAGCAAGTAAGTAAACCTCAGTAGATTTTATTATTGAGGGTATCCCAAAGTAAGTGGAGGTTTTTACGAAGTACTACCCTGCTTTGTCACAGGCTGAGTAATAGCAGGACGTAATGCCATTTAAGAAGCAATTTCTGATTCTCTTTCAATATTTAAGACATTCCAGCGCTTATCAGCTGCAAATAAGAAGTCGTTGGAAAGCATATGGCATCTGTTGCACACCAGACCGTGCATTTCACTACCAGGGAAATTACAAAACTAAGGGAGGAGCCTGGACATAAAAGCCTCTTTTCCCCACCTATAGCAGATGGTCAGATTTCTAATTTAAAATTTTGTTGAAGTTCTGGCATACTGCCATCTGACTCCACAGCTGCAACAGTGCAATAACTCTGTCACCTCTCTTAGAAAATGTTTCTTGAGAGTAAATTTAATGCCTAGTGAAGTGTTGAATTTACAGCTGCTGGGAGCAGAATATAATATGTAAGAGATGGCCATGAGGCCCCACTGATTTCCCACACCTGGTTACAAGTAAGGTTGTGTTTATATGAAACTGTTGTGAACAGCATTAGGGAATTGGAGGGAAGATGTTTCCAGTTATTTGTTTTCACAGGCCTTTCAGTAATCCTGTGTACGAAGAATCGATCAGCAGTGTCAGTGGAGATCTTGCCCAAAGAGCTTGACTGAGGTTATGGAAAACATTCATAATCATTATCATTGCAAGAAGACTGTTTCCTGAAAGTTTTTCTTTTGCCTCAGCTCTGTCAGTCTCTATTAACATTAAAAATGCTGGTGCAGACAGGCAGTGGCAATGTTGAGTCCCTCTCCAAGCGTTCAACCCATCTATCCCCCTAGTTACTCAGCTGAAGGTGGTGGCCGACCCCACATAGCTGCCAGAGCAGTTTTCAGGAGTAGCACTGCACAGGTATTTGTGGCATGGGACATGCTTTACTGATTTTCTCTGGGGAAGGCAAGGCAGACTCTTCCAGATAGAAAATGGGTGTCAGGCACTAGTAACTTGAATTAGATTTGAAATTTGGTTCTGGAATTAAGATCTCCCTATCCTGTGACCACAACCTGTCAAGTTTGATCTATAGTCTCTCTAGTGTGGAGGTTATGCAGACGTGAAATTTACTTTTTTCTTCAGAAATTTGTGTATAAGTTTGGCAGGCTCTTCCACTTTTGCAAAGTTAGAAATAAGATTTATGACAGGTTTACAGTTTTCAGGACTTGCTGGAAGTTCAAATCCTTTGTTGCACCCATCATCTTCTGATGACAGGTGATGTGCCAACATTTTTGGAAAATGTCAGTTGGATGTTGTAGATACAGCAGGTTTCTCCCCATGTTCAATCAGCCTTGAGCTACACTCATAGCTGAGCCTTGCAGGAGTGGTTGCTCTTACAGTTTATGCAAGGAATGCATGAGCTCCTGAAAATCTCAGTTGACTGGAAAGAGAGAGGGTGTGAGATGAGGTGTCTCCAGTAGAGAACTGGTCCTGAGTGCACAGGGACACCGCCTGCTGTCAGGGGAGACCACATAGGTTGCAGCTGCGAGCATACGTCCTTCTTCTCGCACCCTTGAAAAGACAGTGGCTGTTCTGAAAAATAGTATCTGTATTTGACTTAAGCCAAACCTACCCTCTTCTTTGCCCCCCTGACCTACCATCCCTAGGGCAAAGCACATCCCAAAAGCTTGTTCAGGCTCCTCCATTTTTTCATTTGTTTCTGCACAAGAGCCAGCCCCCTACAGTGTTGTGTTCCTGAACAAACAAGAGTTTTTCCCAGTGGGGCTATGAGACACGTTTCTGGGTTTGCATGGCACTGTCTGCACTAGGCTCTATCAAAGCAGCACAGTTTGAATTCTGAGCAGTGATTATCAGCTATTTGAATACAGCAAATGAGTCCTGCAAGCTGCGTTAATACATCAACATAACTCTTTAGTTAGCATTAGTAGCCTTAGCGAGTTAGTATTCATTTTTTTGTCTCACTTTTAAAATTAATCAGCATGTACTGCCTAAATCTTTTTGTGTCTGCTCCATTTTTGGTGATCACAATCATTTCCTAGCTGTGGTATTGAAAATATTTCTATTAAAGGGAAGGTGACCAGGGTGAGAAAAGATAAACTTGTAGCAAAACAATTGGACAGGGACAAGTTCTGTAGTGGCATCCTGCCTTGCCCTTGTGTTGTCGCCTTGGATAATTCCTTCTCTCCATGTATGCTTTTCTTCCTCATTCACATCTACTGAAAGGGAAACGATATTATCTAATTTTTATCACAATTTGTATGGCTTCTGTGCTCGTGCTGTAAGTAATGGACTTGTTCTCACCCCTGCCTTTCACAAGGGAGATCTGATCTTCACTGCAGCCTCTAGGTATCTCACATAGCTGCTAATGATGGTAACTAGGAGCAATGAGTAATATCTAAAATTTAAGCTATTTGAAGTTACATTTTAGATTTCTGCTATGAAACGGTCTTGCAGACAGCAGCATTTTCCCTGTAGAGAGTGAATAATTAAGATTAATACACTCTCTGACAAGTTTTTGTCAGATATTTTCTGCTGCTTTTAAGGGAAAGTTTCAAATCTGGGAAATAAACAGTGCTTTAAAATATTTCTGCACTCTGTAATTCTTCACATTTGTAAACAATAGATGGAAGCCCTAGCCAAGTTAATTGTTACTTGCATAAAAATCAGATCCTCGAAAAATTGCTGGTGTCCTTGATCCTACAAGCACTTAAGGACATTCTTTGTCTTGCACATGATCAGTTCCATTTAGCTTATTTAGATATCACAAATGCTCAAGGTTGAGTCTCTGCAAAGGCATTTATAGGATTGGAGCCTCAAATTATGTATGCCAAATGGCAAAACACCTTTTCAAATAGACTTGTTCCTCGTTGAACACCATTTTGTAGGAAATATTATTTTTCTAGAAAATTCACCAAAAGACACCTGTTTTTCTTGGATTTGTAGCTGAGAAATGCAAGGACTTTCCATTCCAGAGAGTTTTCGTCTTCTGTTTTTTTAGCTCTGAAGGAAAAATGTTGTGATAAATGGAAAAGTAGGAGAGAAGGAGTAGTAGCATAGGAGCCAACAGTGAGCATTGAAAATATTTTTTATTGAAAATATGGTGTTTGAATGTATGTGTATGTATTTATTTCTCATTTTTAAAATATTTCTCTTTTTTTCCCCCCAAGAAACATACAATTTCTGGCAATCATTTATAATGTGTGTAATATGCAGAGCATGTGTAATAACCTGAGTCGTGCAGTATAATCTATGTCAGTGTTGTGTTGGTTTATCCATGAAAAACTAGCAATTCTCCCTCTAAGTGCTTTCCATTATACTTGGGAGATATTTTATTTTTAAAAAATCATTATTGAATTTATTTTAGTTTTTGGAATAAGTCACCATAAAATGGCTCCCAGAAGGTCAACTCATCCGTACATGTATCAGTCCATAACCTGGGAGGCTGTTCCACAGCTGTGAATGTAGTTTCTGTGGAGCTTTCAAGGACCAAGACTCAGTTGCTCTTTAAACATCTCTCTGAAACCACCAGAAGAATGAGGGAAACCACTAGAAGAATAAGGAAAACAGAAAGTGGTGTGGTTAATGAGTAATTATAGTCGGCTTTGATTTCCCCCTAAATTTCTTTAAAATGAAGTAAAACAAACAACAAGAAGCCAAGCAACTTCTATAGCTTTCCTTAGAGGGAAGTGTAAATCCACATACAGAGCTCAGTTCTCTCTTCATGCTAGGACTTGCAGAGCACTGAAGTCAAACTTCTGTTGACATGACCTTGAGAGTGAAGAAAATATATGGGCTTTGTGGCAAATGGACGTACTTCTGATGTGATCAGGTTTCTGCTGACTTCAGCCCTTGTTTCAACAACGACAAAAAGCCTTGTGATCAGGCCCTTTAAACACTTCCCTTACTGTTGCTCACAGAGACGAAGGCTCCATTCTCTGACTGCAGCCCAGAGCTCTGTAGGCAGTGATCAGATGGCTGATATGGTTATAGAAAGGCTATGTCTTCTTGGCGTTATAGGGCTGCTCACACCGGGGCTTATTTCTCTTCTGCTGTAGAAGAAATGACAGAGAGGAGCAGAAAACAGAAGGAGCTTGGGTTTTAGCACCAGGGTGAGGTAGATCCATCAGCCATCCATCCCCCACCTGTGTGCAAATGTTGTAATTCTGGAGACCTACTAGAACATGACACCTCTATTTCAGCTCTTAAGCTGGCAAGCTGGTCCCTGAAATCTGTACCTTCGAGTTCTGTGCAAGGAATGGGATCAGAATTTGACCAACATTATTTTGCAATTTAGAAATCAACTTGAGTTACGTATGTCACGTGCAAATCAAAGAAGAAATTCCCTACAATGTTTATGGAATTTTAGTTGCTTTAGTGTTCATTTTTACCACCATTTTACTCGGTCTCAGGTTCTTCAGGAGTATAAATGAGGGCTCTGTTGTTTCAGTATCTGAACAGCTTGCCACTCCTCTAAGGGCTTAGGGAAGTAACAGTCAGATTTACTTCATGAACAAGACTGAAGAGTTCACCTTGGTTTGTAATTGGCATAGAAAGATTTCTTCAGGGCCAGGATTCATTAGCCAAAGCTACAGCTTCCATGGGAGCACTGTGCTTGCTTGATGTGTTCTTATATGGGCAATGATGCTAGAAAGCAAGTGAAGCTCCCCAGCTTGGGGGGCAGGGGAGAGGAGAGACAGAAGACCCTTAACAAATTGCTTGTGAATGTTTTGGTTATTTGACCATCTACTCTGCAGACTGAAAGACAGAGCAAGAGAGCAAGGGAACGTTAAGGGAACAAGGACAAATAACATTTTCACACTGACTGCAGTTGTACATGCTGCACCACTGTCATGACTTAACGGTATAATTTACCCAAATGAAAAATTTCCTAGGAGTCCCATTAGTTGTCAAAGGCTGCTGAAGTGTAAGAGCACTATTTTTAAAGTTAACCTACCAGAATAAATCCATTTGTATAGGCATTAGCATTCAGCAGCATGAGTTATCCAGCATCCTAAAAGTCCATGTGTTTACAAGATCTAAGTCTAAATTTCTGAGTCTCAGCATGGCAAGGACCATGACAGTGCCATGAGTGGAAAAGAGTCAATAAGAGCCACTTATTTGCATGTGTTTGTGGAAAGAAACACATCACATGTGTTTGTGTTCTTGTTGCATGAGCCTTGTCCCGATGTCATGGTTTTAATCCCAGCTGGAGATAACGCAGCCACTCGCTAAATGCCCCTCTTAATTCCCTCCCAAGCCTCGGTGGAACGTGGAGGAGAATCGAGTTAAAACTTATATGTTGAGATAAGAACAGTTTTTATAATTGAAAATAAAGAAACATGCATTAATAATGGTAAATAATAGTAAAAAGGGAAAAAACAAGTGATGCACAATGCAATTGCTCACCACCCACTGACTGATGCGAGCCATCCCTGCCTGAACCCAGATCAGCTGCCCTTCCAGGTAACTCCCCCCAGTTTATATCCTGGGTGTGACATTCTATGGTGTGGAATATCCCTTTGGTCAGTTTGGGTGACCTGTCCCAGCTGTGCTCCCTCACAGTTTCTTTTGTGCACCTCCTCACTGGCAGGGCACAAGACAAGGAAAAAAATGTCCTTGACTTCAGATAAACACGACAAAAAGCCAAAACATCAGTGTATTATCCACACCATTCTCATTCTGAATCCAAACCAGCGCTGTAACATCTACTGAGAAAAAATTAACTCCACCCTAGCTGAAACCAGACAACATGCCTTCAATTCCTCCAACTGGCGGTGGAGACATTAGACATTAGACCCGCTTTCTCCAAGCAGCCACTGATTGTCCATTAGCTTGTAGAAAGATCAGTGTCCCAGGCCTCTCCTGCTGTCAGATTCGGCTGGAATTGCCCAGTGAATGCAAAAGTTATAGGAACAAACCAACCTGGCTGGAAAGTTACAGCTCCTGCACAGCCTTGGTTTCCTTCGAGACTAAAGATTGATAATATGTGTTGTAATCAATCTTGCTGTAAATATGCTATATGAGCGCATTCCTTTTCTAATATTTTATTTTAATTTTATGTAAAAATATGCAATGACATGCTAACTTTTTTATAATGGCCTTGCATAATCATAGTCAATAATTCTTTGTAGTAAGACATATTCTGCTTTGTAAGCAAGTTTTGAAGTCAGTGTCCTGGATAGCTGCTGACAGAGAAGCACACCAGACCCAGGTCCTGAAGGCCAGATTGCTACACTGCCTGACCTTGATACGAAAGTGTTTATGAGAGAGAAAATCATTCCAGGTTCCCACCACGTCTTTCCCTGTCTCCACCCAACTGCACAGCTTGTTGATTTGTACCATTTGAATACATATTCGCCTACAGATTATACAGAATTTGTGAAATATTGTCAAAGCTTTTAATATAAGGAAAAAGCGCCTTAACTTTCTCTGCAAGTACTTTTTTTTTTCCTTGATGGAAACAGAAATGTACCACCGGCTGCACCCAATATTGTGATGGAGCTGTCATACAAACATTCGTCACTATGGCACTTTTCCTTACTTTTTTCACACTGAATAGAGTTAGTCTCAGGCACACTAGCAATGTGAATATTGCAGTGTGGGAGACTCTCAGGTTCAAAGCCAGTCTTGTTACCTTGCTGTGTGAGTGCTAGTTGTTAAAAATTGCTGTGGTTTCCTATTGTGTACAAGAATACTAATTGCTTTAGCAGCACGTATGCATTCAGTTTTCCTCTGTTCACAAAGGAGACTATGGTGATTTGAAATGTAAAAGTATAATCATCCTAGATAAATTGGACAGCACTTAAGCAATCAAAAGCTAATGCAGTCTTGTAAAAGTAGTTTGAGGGAAATATTTCAAGCTTTATTCACTCAGATACCATTTTCAAGAGCCAAAGCACGGCCTTATTTTTTCTTTCTGCACAATTGAGCATTAAATATTGCATTGAGACACAGCAAAACAGGTTTTGCTATCCTCTAATACTGCCTAAGATTGTTTTCAAAACAGCAGATTTACCATCAGCCACACAAGGCATCCATCAATTGACCAATTTTAAAAAATGTGGGTGTATCTGCATTCTGTTAGATTGCAGTTGGCTATGTTTTTTTAGGGTAAATTCATTTTAATGATTTTGTTTCTTTTTGAATTTTTTTTTCATATCACCTCTTGACTGTCCCAATGAATTGTTTTCTTTTAATTCAAATGTGAGAGAAAATTATACCATATCATGAAAAGGACATTTAAATGACTTTTAACTGGTTTAATTATTTAAAGCTTACATTTGTTTTAGATTTTCTTGTGTTATATTTTCATTTTCCTCATTTTCTTCTCTGATTGCCTTTATTTTAAAATTCTTTTTGTTGTTCTTCTCTTTCCACTCTCCACATTCTTAATTTCTTATAATTTTTTTTTTGCTAAACTGTCACCTTAAATCAGTGGCAACAGCCATCTTCAAAGGGGATATGCAGTGTCTGAAGGGCATCCTTCTTCTCCCTGAATTATTTCCCAGTAGTTTGTCTTATTGTCTGTTTTCTTTTCCAAAAAACATAATTTTTCATATGAACAAGATAGTATGACCCATTCTGTCTTGCTTTGCCTTGTCTGACACAAGCAAGTATTATTTATTTGGACAAGTAATAGCTAATTTTGTCTGAGGGGCTTGTCTGCTCTCTTTTACTTCACCCCTAACCAAGACAATTTCTGAGAACAAAATCAGCAGACATAGACTCTACAATGCAAATTATTGTGATTTACATAATCCACAACTGCTGAAACATGAGGATAATAAAATACTCTGGCAAATCTGATGCAGAGGCTGTTTATTAGTTACCAAATAAATGGTAATCTCAGGTTTTGTCAATGATCCATACTTGCTTGGGAAGCTCGTGGTTTCAATGTTTTAGTAATAGTTTGTTCTCTAACTGATGAAGAAAGAAAAGCCACTTTCTCCTTTGGCTGCAGTGCTAAAGCCAGCAGTGTCCCAAGGAGGGCAGCAAGGATGGTGAAGGGTCTAGATGGGAAGCCACACAAGGAGTGGCTGAGGTCGCTTGGTCTGTTCAGCCTGGGCAAGAGGAGACTGAGGGGAGACCTCCTCGTGGTCTGCAGCTTCCTCCCAAGGGGAAGCAGAGGGGCAGGCACTGATCTCTTCTTCCTGGTGAACAGTGATAGGACCTGATGGAAAAGCATGAAGCTGTGTCAGAGGAGGCTTAGGCATTTTTAAGATATTTTTCCTAATATATACCTTTCCTAGATATTAGGAAGTTCCCAAAATTAGGCTTTCAGTTCAGAGCCCGAGTGAAACTGCTCTGTAAGCATTTGCGTGACTTGCTGCAGGAATGTCTGTTCTGGATGTACTTTGAAAAGTTGTGGGATGGGGCTGAGCTTGTAGATTAAGACATCTAAATGTAAGTGTTTATGTATAGATGTGTGCATGTGAGATAAGTGTCTGAACCAATGTCAGAGTCACTGTAGGTGATGGAAATCTGAAGTGACTGAAGCCACTACCAGATGGGATGCTCGTATGTCTGCAGGGGATCGGTAGGACTTACAGGAGAATTGTGCAGTTTTGTTCTGAGCTGGCAGCAGGAGGTTAGCAGAGGTATTCCGGGGACATCCAAAATACTTCCCTGGAGAATCTTTTTTGCAGTGCCACTCAAACTCACCTGGTTGAAGTGGACAGGCTGTCCTTGGGAACCATGGGGGCAGAGGCCTGGCTCTGGGTATCATCTTTGTTGTGTGGCGAAGGGTGTGACTGGCAGGTAAACTTTTATTCAAGAGTTCAATTTAAGACTCAGGTTATTACTGTACTTGATATGTGAGCACTTCAGATTTATAATTCTCTTTCTAAGGGAAAGATTTTGTTGGGTGAGTTTTTTCCGCCATTAAATTCTCCGTTCATTTATAAATAATTTGGCAAAACAAAAAAAAAAAAAGCCAGTGATTTGCCCAAGCCAATCCAGAGTCATAAGGCTGCCTCCCAAAACTGAGCAGGTTATAGGTTTTCTGTTCATCAGATTTTGCCTTCTTTGACTCTGTTTCGTAGTCCTGAGAGCTCATCCAGTCATAACATCACTATCTCCAGTAGACTTTTTGGGCTCTAACAAATCCTTGCACAGTATAATTTCTCCTAAGCCCTTTTCCAATCCATTGTTGACTCAGCTCAACTGTTCTTACAACTTTGGGGGTCCTATTAAGCTGCAGAGTTACAGATCTTTTACGAACTCTCCCAGGTCTGTCTGTGTGTATGTGTCTATACAGGATCTCCATGAGAGGTTGTACATCCTAATTTAAAGATTGGCTTCAAGAAGAACAGACTGTTTGGAGGGCAGAAAAGCCTTGCCTTTTTGCTCTAATGCAGATGGTGGAAGTTGCTTCCCCTTTTTTATTACCAAACCCATAGGTCAAGAGCAAAAGGCAACAAGGGGTCCTGGCACCTCTACTAGCTGGAACCTTACCCACAGGAAGAGAAAACAGACAGGCAGGCAAGCAGGCAGAGAGAGTTTTTTCTCAGGCACAGCTGCAACATTCACATGCTCACTTTCACGTGGGAAAGGTATTTTTTGGTTCCTTGTATCCATTCATCATTACTATGTACTATTGCCAACCCCAAGAGAAACGTGAGTTTTGAAAAAGCAAAGTGAACAGATTTGCCCATCTTAGATTTTGCTTCATTCTTGAGGTATCTGGATGGAAACAACATGTTTGCTGTACTTAAAGCTACAAATTTGATTTCATCTTTAGGTTCAGCATTTTGACACATGTAATTTACCTTATAACAAGAGCCTCGGAGCAACACATTTTGAGGTCACAGGCAAAAAACCAATCTACAGCTACTTGTATCACATTCTGTGAAAGGAGTAAAAATGGAGAAGGCTTTCCTCATTTTTAGTGATGTAACAAATTATCATGAAGTGAATTCTTTTCAACAGAGAAAAAAAGACAAACCCGGAAGACCTCACTGTGGGTCTTAGTCAAGCTGCTCTGTGCCAGTCAGCCTTTGCACAACCAGGAAGTGTATTGGCTGAACAGATACTAGCAAATCATTTTTAATACCTCATTTGAGGTCTTTGGAGATTAATTTTATCATAAATTTGGAAGCCTGATTTAATTGCGCTAATTATATTTTCTCTTGGGAATTGATGGATTACTACCTAGCATATTCTCACTGTGCGTAATGAATCACACTGAGGTTTTCTCTTATTTATACCTGCTGAAAGTCAAGGAAATAAGTTGCAATAGGCATTAAAGAAACATGCAAGAAATTACCCTAAACTGTTTGCTACATGTTCTTGCTCCTCTCGTGGATCTCTTCTCACGATGACGATTCCGTTCTTCTGGAAACAATTGCAGAAACTCCATTTTAATTCTCTGTTGGTGGGGTATTCACTGAAAAGAGAGCACATTTCAGACATGCAAGACACCTACAGTTCCTCTTCACATCACTTTATTAACAACCATCCACATGTATTCATTTTTGAACTGAATGCTGTAGGTGCCAAAGTAATTATAGCCACCACACTTCCCGGTGCTTGTGATCACATCAGATGTAATCATGCACATGTTGGAGGCTTGATTTTGCTGCTGCTGGAATTTGCCACTGAATGAAATAAGGGATTAGGTGACATCCTGTCATAGAATAAAGTTCATCTGTCATGTTCAAGTGCCAGTCGTCAGGATATCTTGTCTTTTGTACAACTTTGGAAAATCATGTTGTCTCCTGGTCTCTGCATGACCTTTTCTGCTCAGCATTCATTTAATGCCACAAAGCTTATAATCAGTATTTATCATTTATGTGGGAAGAAAAACAGTCCATGCCTAAAATGAAGTAACTATTAAAAGCAGAGTGTGCTTTCTGTCTTCTTAATTCCTCCTGTGGAATCAAAAAAATCCTCAAAAGCCTTTGTTTCTTGGAGTGAGAGAGGTTCACAAGGGCTGATTCTGCACCACCATCTTCATATCCTTTCTTATAATCTTGTCTCTGAAATCTTTCCCTTTCTCTCTGGCTTTTGCAGGCAGAGCAATAGCTAAGCTAGGAACAGGTACATCTCGAGTTCAGCCTTGATGCTGAACTGCTATCTGGCCTGTCTTTCTGACCCCACCACGTCCTTCCCCTCTACAAAAAAGTGAGGTGCCTTGCCCACCACTGTGGTGAAGGGGTGCCTTTCTGGATGTTCGTGTGCCCTCTCCCCACCAGGGGGAACACCAATGTTGAGGAAAAGTCCGCGCTACACTGCTCAGGCAGTTGGACATTGTGTAGACTCCCAGAAATTCAAGCAGGAGTTGCAGCTGCCAAGGGGTTTCTTCTGCTGGTCAGGGGCATGGGGTAGGATGTTGCAAGGCACCGAGCCCAGCATGCTCAGCTGAGAGTTGGGAAGGGGGGACCAACGTCTCATTATTTTCCTGACTTGATGAACACAGTATTTTGAAAGCAGTGCATGCTCTAATTTGACTGTATGGTTACTCCTTTTTAGAACTGCATTTTCTCAAATGTGCTATCACCTAAAGGTGCACCCTTCTTTCAGATATGACAATCATTTCCCCTTAATTAATTCTGATAGTTTGTTCATCTTCGTGGAACAGATCTTCATGAGGAGAAAGAAAGGCACATTTCCTTCAGGAGCGAGTTATGAACACATTAAATTGAAAAGCTGCGATGTTCTGTCACATTAGCTTGGTCTCTACAACGCAGCAGTCACGCTTGATAAATGGCAACATTAAGAATAACATTAGAGAACACAGGCACGGGGTTGTGATGGCAACCAGGATACCTATCTGCCCATTGTTACACACATTGCCCTCCTCATTTATGCCTTTGGGAGTGATGGACCTATAGGGGGAAAAAAGCAATATGTTTCTCAATTTTTTCTCATGGTTGACAAAAAAATATGTGGATTATAACTGGACTTTCCATTGAGCTGTAATCCTGTAACTTCAGTGCCATGGAAAAATACATAATTATGCTATGTTAAATATAGAAGCATGTGGCAAAAATGGTGAAATGTATTGCAGTAATTATTGTTTATTTATCTATTTATTTATTTATATAAACTATACGTGTGGGTGTATAATGTTACATAAACACATAGGAGCAGTTTTCCAGGGTGTCTATCACTGTCATACCAAAGTGCTGATACTGCTGTGAGGAGGAGGCTGATTGCCTATTTAAGACTCTCAGTGGCAGCAAGGATTATTTTCCTCTGCTTTTGACCTACCTTTCCCTATTTCTGAATGGCTGGTGTTCAGTTCTTTCTTTAAGCCAGTTTTCTGGATAGGGCTTGCTTATTAAAAGTCACAGGCATTATTTTAAATCACACCGCTGTCAGTGAATCTCTTTAATGGATCATACTTGCTATAGAGTCCTAAAGGTTTCTGGCTTGAACCGTAGCACAGACATCTTTGAATGATATCATCTGATTTCACTGCACACTTAACAGTGTCAGGGGATTTTTTTCCAGAGCCCTTGGTGTTATTTTCACCTTTTCACTGGAATCGATAGTACCGGCACTGTTCCCATACAGCCTGATGAGGTCACATTTAGGCGGACACTGACCACGTCCATTATCCCACCTGTGCTTTCTTTTGCTCTCTCTCCTATATGTAGTTTAAATCAAATACTTATTTCAGAAGAACATACTTACTCTCTTTTAAATCTAGCCTTGGATCGTGATGTCCAAAAAGAGCTTGAAGCCAGTTAGGTGACCTTTGTTCTGAAGCTAGTGCCTATGCAGCTGGTGTGTAGAGGCCCTTGGTTTCCCTCTTGCCAGCTGTGCCTCTGCTGCAAGCTTATGGCAACAGGAGCTGCCATTTGTGCTCCATATTTTTATGCAGGAGCTAAGACACAGATCTCTGGTTCATTACTCTGGCTCCTACAGTGCAAGCAAATTACAGTAGTTTAAACACAGTTGGGTTTATTTTTAGTCTGAAGGATAACAATGTGGCCATGGCAGAGACCGGAAAACCAGGCAGAGAAATTCTGATGGTTTAGCTTTTCTACTTCCTCAGGACCTTTGTGGAAAGTAAAGAAAAAAGAGGTAGCAGGTGAGAAACATGGGCCTGTATAACCGGTGTTATATGCTGTGTAAACCCTATAACCCGTGTAAAGCTCTTGAGTCCTACAAGAAACAGCTTCTGTGGAGAAGGGTTTTATACTGGAGCATCTCCATCACGGGAAACATGGAAGAGAATTTGGGCAGTATAAACACATCCCTTCCCTGTATCTGTTTATTTGGTGAATCAGCACTTAACCACAACCACTCTGCCAACCAGGCAAAGCTGCCTCTGGGGAGCAGGACCTGCCCCTGGGCTGGGGGCTGACCCCATGCAGGGCAGCCTGGGGAACAGCTCTGGCATTTTTCCTTTAATTTCTATATGGGAGTGAGGCAGCAGGGGTGTTCAGAGGGTTTAAGGACAAAGCAGTCCTCAAAATCACCCATCTTACAATTTTCTCATTGTCTCCTTTTTCTATTTTTTTGCAGAGTTAAATGTAAGGGAATCTGACGTAAGAGTGTGTGATGAATCGTCATGTAAATATGGAGGAGTGTGCAAGGAAGAGGGCGATGGCTTGAAATGTGCGTGTCAGTTCCAGGTAAGGGCTGCTCACCTTTTTGTTTGCTGTTTCTGACAAATCTTTCAGGTGTATTGAAGCATTTGTAGAGTCACCGCTCCAAAAATTCCCCTCAGCAATTGGCTTATGGAGTATAACCATAAGCTCTTTTTTCAATGTCACTGATTGGATCAGATAATAGCAGGGTCACCAGTGAGCATAAAGGTTATGAGTTGAAACAGTGAATTTGTCCTGCTCAGGAAAAAAAAATTGATAAAAATGTCTTCTGAACTTTTAAAAATAATAATATATTATTATTAAATAGTAAATAGGAAGTTCAATTTGCATTGTTGGTTTTTGAGCCTTTAGTTTAGAGTATTTGTAACTATCATAGTAATTCTTCTCCCCTCTTGCCACCAACATTTTTAGAGAAAAAGCAATACAGCAGTTCTTTCTTTTCACAGTTTATAGCCAGGACAAACGTATCAAATATTACGTACAAGACTCATGGTAAAACTGGAAGAGCTGGCAGTGTTATCAGTAAACCCTGGAGTGGGCTGTCTTTCAGTGTTTTAAAAATAATTGTGTGTTCTCTTTCCAATAAATAATAAATCAAGGGGAACCAGAATAGCAGCAGTGTGTGTATGATCTTCCACTGGTTTTGGATTCCAGTGTTTCAGAGCTGGATTTTGATAGGGTGCTGTTCACCTGTGCTGAGGGCATTGTTCCAACTGCCTTTCAAAGGAAGAAAAAATTAACATGAGAAGAGGCTTTTTCATCTGTCTTCAGTCTGTCTGCACATTTATTTATGAAAAACAGTAAAATCAAAGCTCAGTAATGATTAAAAAAAGAAAAAAGAAAGGAAAAGAAATACAACCCTAGCATAATCAAAGGTTTCATTTATTTTCTGTAGGTGGTAAATTTTGTGACTTCCTAATATCCGGCTCTTGAAGACATAAAAAGAAAAACTAGTCCGTGAGATAAACTGTTACTTTGTTTTGAAGAGTTCATTTTTTTAAAAATAGTATTGTTTTTAAACTACTTGCATGTTTACTTGTACTTCTTGAAAAATTTATTCGATACTCTTAGGAAAGAAACAAGTCTAGGGATGAGGAGAAGGTATTGTGTTTTTCGGACTTAGCAGGTCGAAATTCTTCCTGTAAGTCTCAAACTTAACTGGGCTTACTCAATTTGCTGCAACTAGCAGCACCAAAATATTCCAGGCAACAAACTCCCAACCCAAACTGTTAGGTTCTTCATATGCAAGACTATCTGAGAGCTGGCTAATTTTTTTCCAACACTGCAAGACTTTGAAAGGAAAATAGACACATTTGTGTATGGTGGTTCAGCTGAAGAGGCACTGAAAGGAAGATGTGGGAATATCAGGCTGTTCTTCTGGAAGTGTGTTTCCTATTCATCACAGAGCTGGATAACTGTGCCACAGGTCCCATCCAGCAAGGCATTTCTTAGGTTGTTAAAACTGCAATTTTTAGAAAAATGTACCCTAACAAGAGAGTTGCAAAATTGAACTGGTCTGGGGTTCCTGCTGGAGGGGAAATCACAGAATCCCAGAATATGCTGAGCTGAAGGGAACCCACACGGATCATTGAGCCCAACCCCTGATCCTGCACAGGACCATCACCAGGAGTCACATCACGTGCCCAAGAGCATTGTCCAAACACTCCTTGAACTCTATCACACTGGTGCTGCGACCACTTCCCTGGGGAGCCTGTTCCAGTGCCCAGCCACCCTCTGGGTGAAAAACTTTTCCTGATATCCAACCCAAACCTCCCCTGACACAACTTCAAGACATTCCTCAGGTCCTGTCACTGATCATCACAGAGAAGAGATCAGTGCCTGCCACTCCTCTTCCCCTCATGAGGAAGTTTTAGGCTCTGATGAGGTCTGACTGACAGAGGGGTGTTTTGGGGAGCAGAAGGGCACAACTATTCACAGCCACCTCTGAACTAAGGCCAAGACTGGCACAAACTGCCTTCAGATTAGGGAAAATGGATGACAAATTTCAGTGTTGTTTGAAACAGCTATAATGTCATGGCAGCACGAGCTCTGCAGGCTGAAAGGTCTTTTGCTGTATTTTGGATGAGTTTTACAAAACATGAATGAAAAACTGATCAACATTTAGTGAGTGTGTTATGAACCAGTGGGGGAGGTAAGATGGAGTGAGGTAGGGTGGAGAGAGACAGATGTCATGGGGCTCTCATTCAATCTCAGTCAGAAAGGCTTGACAACTATCAGTTAAATAAGATAACCGCTTTAATAAGACAGAATAGGAAAAGGAGCAAAGTGGCAGTGAGCAAACCTTACAACCCATTCATATGCTGGGAACTCTGAAATCACACAGCGTTGGATGGAACTTGGATGTATTTTCCCACAGGGCACTGTGCTGAGCATTTGAGGTATTAGAGGACTTCCTCATAAGAAAACAACTTAACTCCTAAAGAGTGCTTGCAGGAGAACTTTTGGCTGTACTGTACCGAATCACTAAAGGCTTACCAAACTGTAAAAAAGGAATCCATTTACTTTTGATTTTTTATCCTCAGGACAGAAACCTGCAAATTTAAAACATCACACAGAGACTCAAGGAGAATTGAGAATTATCTACTGAACAGAGAATTATCTATTGGAAAGTATTGTCCCCCTCTGGAGTTGCCTGTTAATTACTCTCTAGAAATGACTGTTCAGTATGGCATGTGACAGGACTGATGGGTGTGGTTGAGTGTCTGAGAGCTACTCACTATGGGAAAGAATTACAAAACTGTTAGAAACAATTGTCAGAGCTGGCAGCATGAATTATTTCTGTCCATACCTGCTTAGTTCATTCTCAGTTGGTCATCTATGGCAGGATGACAAAGGATTGGAGGGTAATACCCTTCAAAATTATGTTTTAACGAACAATTGAGTATTTTGACCTTAATGTATGTCAAAGCACAAAGAAACTGTTGTGGGAGAGACTCTCATTTGGAATTTGGAAAAGCAGCTCTTGTACTTTTAAGTCATTTTAGGTTAACTAATGTTGTTATTTCTGCATGCACTCTCACAGGTTGAACTATAGCAGTTTAACATAAGCTTTGTGTGGTGAAAAAATTTGGTAGCTACTCTGTATTTCATCATTGCTTCTTGGTTTTTGTTTTTGGTTGGGTTCTTTTCACATTGGGGTGTTGAAAATGCAAAAGGTGTCTGACATTACAGTTACCACTGCACCCCCAAACAGGGCAACATCTCCTTTTCCATGCTGTGAAGCAGGGTTTGGATCTCCAGTTCAGCAGGAAGTCGTGCAGCACTCTCCGATGTTAGGCAGATTGGTGGTCCCAGTATTTTAATGCATGTTATGTGTACAAGGGGTTTATAATGCATTTCTCTTAGAATGTAAGAAAACAGCAAAATGGAGGTAGCTTCTGCAAAAGCTATTCTGAATGATAATTTTTCCTTTCCTCCTTTCTTTCATTTGTATCAAATTCTACTAAATTTAGGATTTAAATTTTCCAGTGTAGTAATAGAAAAGCATAATCATAGTTGTTGACCAAGTAAAAGACTCACGATGCTCTTGAATTTAATGAGAATGGTGATTGTTTTCCACCTCCTTTGTAAGACTGTTCCGACCAAAAAGGTCAGCAAATCTCCCCTTAAGCACTGTTCTCCTTAAATTCTCCTTTGCTCGGTTTCATCCCCCTGTGCCTAGTCATACTTTCTTGTATTATCTTGAAGAAGTTTTCTCCTTCCTCAGTGTTTATCCTTCAAATATTTCTAGATGCCTGACATATTCCCTCTAGCCAGTACAAAGTCCTACCATAGTTATTTCGTGCTTTTAATCTTTCCTACTGAATTCCTATTTTCAGTCCATGTGGAGTTAGACTATTATTTCAGTGATCTGAGAGGAATGCATATAGTGATACTGAAAAACTGATGTGTTTTAAATCTTTCTTTAGTGAAAAGGGTTATAAGTTGCTGTTAGTAACACAACTATTGTCCTGTATATTAATATGCAGTTGAGATTAATCACTTGATTTCTGTATGACTGGGTTATTTTATTATTTCTTTTCCAGTGTCACACAAACTATATTCCAGTTTGTGGATCAAATGGAGACACTTACCAAAATGAATGCTTCCTCAGGAGAGCTGCTTGCAAGCACCAGAAAGAGATAACAATGGTATCAAGAGGACCTTGTTATTCTGGTATGTAAAACATCACTTTGTGTCACTAATGAATGATGTTTTATGGTTAGCTCTTTAGTTTTGCCCTTAATTCCAGCAATTAAAATTTTTGTGCTTTTCATAGAATGAAATAATGTGGAAAGTCCGAGTCCTCTTTAGGAATGCAACCTTTTGCTAGACAAGAAGTCTAATATATCTTCTGATATGCTAACAGATTAATAAATAAACATTACGAGTGGAATTACTTTATCTGAGAAAATAGATTATGAATATTTCTGTGGTGTTTATAGAGGAGCCTTGATATTAATCAAAAGGCTTTCAACAAATTTGGAGCAGATTCCAAATTAGCCATCTCTTTAGGACTTTTATCTTTTGGGTATACAGAATTAGTGTGACATCCAACAAGTGACACTGATCATCCTGACTGCCTCTCTACCTGTATCCAAGGCATCATCTTTGACTTTGGGTCATTACATTGAAGATATGAATAACTTACAAAATCATTCTACCTGACATTGCTAATGGACTTGCCTTTTTTGTCTCTCCACACACTTAAAGCAAAGATTTTCCACATGTTTCAAATACACGGTACAGGTTTTCACTCTCTTAAATTTTCCCGCATGCTCTTGGACACAGAAACTTTAGCCACCAGGGTAGATAGATTCTACTGGGTAGATTCAAAGCTGGTGAGACCAGACACGTGGCTGGCTTTCTCAGAATGAAATTAAATGACTCAGTTGTGTCAACAACTGCAACCTTTGGTACATAAATAATACACACAAAATATTAAGCTGTGGGACATCCCTCATCTTTGGATACAGAATGGTTGCTCAGGTTAATCTAAACAAGGTTACATCTATCTGGCAGCCAAAAGCATGACCGTGGGTCAGATGCACACTCCTTGCTAGCTTTATGGTGGTAATTGCAATGACAATTTAGAGTTATCAGGCCTGGAGGTCACTGGTAGCTGCAGCATCTTATCTGGAAATTAGGGTAAATGCACGTGCAGGATGCCTAGTCCAAGTCCTCACTGCTGCCAGTCCCAGGTACCTCATTAAGCGCAGAGTGTTTCACACCAGCTGCTCTAAGGCCTTTGGCTGCTGCACAGACCTGTACTGAGGTCTGGCTCATATTTGCTAAGGTCCAAAACAATCTGTGTTGTTGGTTCTAATACTGAAGGAAGCCTGTGTTTTTTGCCCAGCTCAGAAGCATAATTCCAGCATCCCTCATGCAGATGACTGAATCTACCGTCTTCCCCCAATCTCCCACCTGTAAATTATCTCCAGATGCTGCAGAAATAGGAAAAAAATGCAATCTAGTTTTGGAGGACTCAGATATTACTATAACAACACCCAAGAAATAAGAAGGTTTGAACTGAGGATGTATAAGTAAATAATATTTTTTAATTTCATGCCCAAACCATTTCAAGAAATGGACGCACAGAATGAAAGTTTCTTTCTCTCACTAAAACAAAATTCTAGGATAATGTTTTTGGAACAACAAAAAGTGTTTGTTTATATATGCATTCTACTATACCAAGAAAAAGAAATTTCGAAATGAAAAATCGATTTTTCTCAGCCTCAGGTTGCTGACAGCTAATTACTACATTATTCAGCTAGTACTGGAATTTTTTTCAACCTTCCTCTCCTTTTCTTGAAGTCCTATGTAAAACTCAGGAAATGCAGCATAATTTTTAGCACTTAGTATAACAGATCAAGAAATGTGCTGAAACACAACGCTCCAGAAAGTACTGAAAACACATTTGTGAAACTGAGATAGGGATTCAGGCTGCATGCTGCACTTACACTGGTGCAACTTCAAGTGCCTTGGCAGAGCTCCACTAGAATGGTACCTGCTGCTCCCTGAGTGTCTCATGTACTTTGAGTGGTGTGAAAATATTGGATGATAAAAGCCATCATCCGGAACCTCTCCATGCCCTGCCAAGACAGCATCGTATTTGTGCTCTTGATCTGTTACACGTATAATGGAAAATCAGATACTCTTATTAAAAAATATTTTGTAGACCCGCATTAATTTTCACTGGTTGCCTTTGAATTTGCTATTAAAATGCTTTGTTCTAGGGCATCATTGGGCGACAAGTATGGGTTCACTGGTTTCCTGTCAGAGTTTTGTTTTTTCAAAGCAAAGCTTCATCCTGGCAGGATGCACCCAAGACAATAGGATGAAATTCCTCCTTAGTGGTGTAACAACTGTTTAATATTTAAAGTATATCAGACTTCTGAATCTCTTACAAGAACAAAATACTTCCCATTTGCTAGGGATTGATACCTTCTGTAGCTATGGCACTAGAATAGACTACACTGTGTGATTTAGTCACTAAATCATTATTCTGTTTCTTGGCAGGTAATATTTTGATTAAATTTTTACAGACATAGGTGATTTGCAGCATATTTATTTATTTCTTTTGTCGGAAGGCTGTCGGAGTTTCAAGATTCTAAAATAAGCAATGTTTAAAAAAGAGTCAATTTTAGGTGCTTTGGGAATAAACAAAATGCAAGTTTTGACATTAAAAATGGTTGTTTAGAGAAATGAAAGAGAAGGTATGGCTGAAATTCTGGCTCTGCATATACAGGTTTTAATATTGATTTTGACTGCTGCCAGATTTATATTATATGCACATGAAAATGTAACCACACAATGATGTAGCACTTGATTATACTTGCAATTTCTCAGTGTACTATATATGTTTGGAAGCCACAGTCCATCGCTTTCTGTTGGGATTTCTAAGTCAAAAAAAAAAAAAAAGAGAATAAAGCTATTTGCAGAACTAGAAACAAATACAGGAATTATTCTCTTAGGAGTGGCTTATGGAAGGGTCTGCTTGCTTAAAATTTGTCAGTGGACTGTTTACCCTCACGCTTGTACTTAGCAGTTTGGAGCTGTTGCCCTAAATGCGTAAGAGATGAGTTCAATTTTCATGCTAGTTTGAGTTAAAAGCCATTCCTCCTGAATGAGAGATGCTGCAAGTGTTTTTGGTTTTGAGGAGTTTTTTTTCTGCCTCTGCACCAAAGCAGACCCACAGTACAGAAATTGCTCCTCTTCAGAAGGAACAAAAAAGGAGATTCTGACTGTAGCTGAGTTCTTACAGCATTCAGATGCTGTGTCTGATCCAAATCCTTATTCGTGTATTTTGTTCAGAAACTCCTTCGTGGATAAAAGCAGTTCGCAGCAGAAGCCTGTATGTTTGTGTATTAGCATATTTTTATAGAACCATGGAATGCTTTTGTTCGGAAGGCACTTTAAAGATAATCCAGTTCCCACCTCACAGCCCTGGGTAGAGATATCTTCCACTAGACCAAGTTGCACATAGCTCCATCCAGCCTGGCCTTGAACACCTCGAGGGATGGAGCATCCACAATTTCTCTGGAGTCCCAGTGCCTCACTGCCCTCACAGTAGAATTTCTTCCTAATGCCTAATACAGTTGGAATTCATTCTGCTTTGTCCTGTCACTAGACGCCCTTGTACGAAGTCCCTCTCCATCTTTCTTGTAGACTCCCTTCAGGTACTGGAAGGCTGCAATTAGCTCACTGCAAAGTCCCCTCTTTTCCAGGCTGAACAAACCCAATTCGCTCACCCTTTCCTCTTAGGAGAGGGGCTCCATCCCTCTGATTATCTTGGTGGCCCTTCTCTGGACTCAGTCCAATAGGTTGACATCCTTTCTGTGCTGGGGACCCCTGAGCTAGATGCAGCACTCCAGGTAAGGTCTCAGGAAAGTGGAGCAGAGGAGAATCCCCTCTCTCACCCTGCTGCCCATGCTGCTTTGGATGCAGTCCAGGACACCTTTGGCTTTCTGGGCTGCAAGTGCACGTGGCCGAGTCATGTCCAGCCTCTCATCCACCAGCACTCCCAAGTCTTTGGCCGGGCTGATCTCAGTCTTTACAAGGCAACTTGGAAAAGGGCGACTTAGGTAGAGATAGAGATCAATCACTCCTCTTTTCTGCCCAGCATCTTCACTTATTTGAGCATCTTTCTTGACAGATCTTGGTGCATGGAGAAAACTTTTGAAAACCCTGAATTCATTAAGGGCCTGAAAAGAGCAGGGCTGCTTGTCCAAGTAAGCTGGAAAAAAATGCTACTCTTTTAACCAGCATCTGCCTGGGAAAATCTAGCCAAGGCTCAGGAAAAGAAAAAAAAAGCAGGAACATCAGCTTAGTTTAGCATGGTTACCGTGGAGACGAGAGTCCTAGCACAGCTCCCAGGGAAAAGTTGAAAATGATACAGTGTTGTAGAGGATGACACTCTTTTTTTTTTTTTTCAATCTTTATTTGAGAACTGAAAGTCCAGAGAAGTGGAAATGAATTTATCCTGCTGCTATGGTGTCCTGCCAAGTGGTCTTAATGTATACCTAGCCAATGATCTATAGAGACAGGTGGTCTGAGAATCAGCTCTGTGATTTACAGGGTGCTTTCCACGTGTGTGGAGGTACCTGCGCTGCCCCACACACGCACAAGACATAGCCAGGGACCCTCATGCTGGGGCTGAGCAGCATTCCTCACTGAAGGGCTGAATGCACAGGGGAAAGCAGTCAGAGAGTGAGAGCTGGAAATAAACACACAGAAAAAGTCAAGCTTCTGTAAGACATTTTACCCTTTGTCTTTCATATGAATTACATGGTGAACTTGCTTATGTTTGTATGTCAGCTTCCTCTCCCCCACAACAGCTTATGACACAACTTCACCACCACAAATAAACCTATATATTAACTCATATAAGTTAATTATACTCCTTCAAATTTCTTAATGAAGCAATACTGCATCTTGAGGCATATTTCTCAGCAATTCAACAGTGACATTTTATATGGGATTGCCTGCTTTGTCAGTAAAGTGAGTCACTTTACATGGATGGAAAAAGAAACCTTCTGGTTTTTGTGTTAATTTCTGTGAGGTAATAAGCTCAGTCTGTTAGACACCAAATAGTGGTATAGGAGGAAAGAAAGGAAAATTAAGGCTAAAGAAAAACAAATCTCTATTCCTGATACTCCATGTGACAGGAGATTATTTTTAATGTGTGAAGTGACCCAGTAACGTGGAATTTCACACTTTCATCCACGCACTAGAGGGAATTATTCTTAGAAATATAGCTCCTTAAAGAAAAGCGGGGAGGGAACTGAGCAAATGGAAGGTTTGGTTTTTCCTCTGATGTGAACAACAACCTCATGTGTGGAAGTAAGATTCCCACTCCTCTCTCTGTCTGGCCTCCTTCTTCTTTCAGGTTTTTGCAAATAAATTCAGCTGCCTTCTCCACCACCAAAGCAGGCATGAAATGAGAGATGTGGGATGAGCAGAATGCGCGCTCTGCTCCTCTCAGCTTCCAGAGAAGCTAATCTAATGGGAATGGGGAACAATTCAATGACAGTAGTTGCCATTCCAGTCTCTCTTCTTCTCCTCCTTTGAGCAAGAAAGAGGAATCTTTGTGACTCAGAACATGTGTTTAAGGGCTCGTCTTTCCTGCCATGCTAGCTGAAGCCTGTGCAGAGTCCTGCCCAGCAGGATGTGCACGCAAAATCCCTAAACAGCTCCGTAGTGCTCTGAAGTAGAGTTAGTTGGCCGGGGGTGATGAAGAAGCTCAAGTCCTGCTGCCACTTGAACTGCTAATGCAAATGGGATCCAGCTGAAAGCTGTCACTCATCAGATGCTAATCCAGTCAGTCAAATGTCAATGAAATAACTATGCCATTAGAGCATCTTTATACAAAGGGATTGACTCAGCTGAGAGAAGCTATTTTGTCATTACATGACTTAAATCAACTTTACTTAGAGGACTAGTTGTCTTCTGGAGGTACTTCCGCAGTCAGGTGATCTATGTGTTACTCCTTCAAGTACCACTCCCTCACCAGAGGGTGAGGAAAAATAAACATTCCAAAAATTGGACTTTGTACTCTTCATCTCTTTTGGGTTTAACAAATTTTAATCTCTAGCAGTTGAAAAGAGGCTAAGAAAGCAATTTAGTTTCAGTATTGACTAATCCTGTTCCTTGAGTAACGTCCTGACAGGGAAGAGAGAGACCAGGGCACAGTGAGTATGGACAAACCGTATTAAAGGAAGCCAGACCTTATGTGGGATGTTTGCTTTTACAGCTCGCTCATGAAATGTAACATCTGTGTAATGTTTTACAGTGACAAGTTCCTGAACAAACAGCTGCTCCTGGAACAATATTTTCATTTGCTTTCTTTTTTTTTTTTTTTCTCCCCCTCTGTTTCTGTTTCAGATAATGGCTCTGGGTCAGGAGAAGGAGGTGAGTACTAAAATCCACTTATATTTGCTTTTGGTCTTTCTTTTAAACTAATGTGTGCCAGTTTTATACACATATATAAACACATGGCTATTGTATACCACATGAATTGAGGGAAAATTATGGCACTTAAAATAAGCTTTAATGTTGCAGTGTTATTAGACCATCTCAGAACAGTACTGGTAGAGGAATAGGTTGTAATGTGCATTTCACCAATATTATTCTTTCAGATTTATCTATTTATTATTGACCTATATATTTTGTCATTTGTTACCAGCAATGTAGTGCAATATTTAGATCCCTATTTTGCCCTATTTCCCTATTTCTCTCCAGAAAACGTCCATTCACAATACATTTCTTACCACATTTTTCCTTGCATTTATTTCCTTAGTGTCTAAAACATCTAGTTGTTACCTTATCCTTGGTCGAGCTTGTTGCTTAAAATATATAACAATTGCATTATGACACCTATTTGTAGAAAGTATTTTACTAAAGCAATTTTCTGTTCAAAGCTGTATATTCAAAGAGGGGATGTAGCACAGCTGGTAGAAGTGTTTCCATCTTTCAACACATCTTAATCTTCTTCCAAAGACTAAAAAAAAAATTATCTTAGTTCTATCTTTGATACTACTAGCAAGAATACATACAGAATGAAAAACGTGAGACGCAGATGTATACAGACACAGAAAAACTGTTTTGCTTTTAGGCTTTGGTACTATTAAGAAGGCGTTGCATTTCATACTGATGGGACTGAGTTTTGAAGTACTGTAAATCTTGTATTGCTGCATGAAAATGTGTTTTTGTGGAAAACCATCTATGGCATCACCGTGTAACTAAATGCAACAGTTAACTTTTCAAAAATCAGGAGCTAGCTCACTCTTTTTTCCTGTATGGAGGTGAAGGGGAGGCATTGCCCCCCCCCTTAATAAGCTGCTATCAGTAAATTCCTGGGCCGCTGCTAGCACAGAGCCATTCTCACCTTTGTTTCCTTTTGGGGCAGTGTCTGAAGGATCAATTTTCTGCTCAAACACTTCCTCTTCTTACCTCCACAGGTGACTTTTCTGATGCTTCACACTCTTTCCTCTGTTTGCTTCTGCTTCCCGCTTTGTTACCCAACGTGTTATTCCACTACAGCTGCTCCCTGCAAGCCGAGCTTTCTGGCCTTGGTACTGCTATGCAGTTCTTGTAGGAGACAGATGACAGTAATTTAGTCCATGTTTCACTTTAATTTTTAGAACAGTTTTATGAAGGTTTGAATGCCATTGAGATTAGTTGGGTTTGGGTTTTTTCCAGTATTTTCCAACTGCATACAAAAACCCCAGTTAAAGTCCCTTGTAAATGTTACTGTTTTGGTCTGGAACAGATTGGCAGCCAACTGATAGATGTCAGGATTCTTTGGGTAACTTTATGAGCAGTTTGGAAAAACGTAGGCCAGAACATGCTATGTTTTGTTGGCTGCTCACTGAAGAGGTGAAAGGTCCATGTTCAAATATACTTGTTGCTTGATTTGGGGCAGGAGAATGAACCCAAATCCACCTGTGGGGCAAGAGAGACCCAAATGGGTTTCCCTTTGTCATTGCTGTTCTTTTTGTTCTCACTTGAAATACTCATTGAGCCTGGGACAAAGCGATGGTGAGAAAGGATTCGTGCTATGGAGAGGCTTTGTTAGCTGGGGCTCAGCATGCCACTGCATTTGAATTATTTATGCAAAATAGAATGCCATCGGCTTAGGAGGTTTGGTGGTCCCTCGATACCTTGCAGAAGTAGTTGGTGCATTGTCTTGGGAGGTGGAATATGTAGATTCAGTTCACTTCAGGCAGAAAGAATTGAATCTGGTTCCCCTGGCACCAGGTGAGTTTCTGCACTGCCTGGGCATTGAATTAAGAAGGAACAATGTACCCACTCTGTCCTCCAGCAGTTTTGTGACATTATCCCTTCATTTATTGGGGTTTCTTCCGAGTGCCTTTGGGCCAACTGAAATGTTCCTTCTTCTGTTCAGTGTGAAAGCAGTTGGGTTTAGTTCTTAATTTTAGGTTAAGAAAAAGGAAATTTAAACAACAAGAAATTGAAAATCCTTCTTGGCTCTTCTTCCTTTTTTTTAATACATCTAGGCTATTTGTGATTCATTGAATTATTCCTGTCCCTGTGCACCTTCCTTGCTTAACTGGGTCTTGGGTAACACTTCTGTGGGACAGTTAGACTTCAGCATGTTGAGTCACTTTCTGAAAGCAATCCTACAAAGGATGGAATCCACTGCTGCTTTGGTTATTGAACTCTGCTTTGGCTGAAAATTCAAGGATATTTTTGTATCTGGAACATGTTTTTTTTCCATAATTCAAGTAGCTGTAAAACTGTTACTTGAAAACATTAAAACCTGAAAAGGCTTACTACAAGTTAAGAGAATTTAGAAGCAAAACCAAACTTCTAGAAAAGTGATGGAGATGTTGAGGGTGGAGATGCATCATTTGAAA
Source organism: Cnemophilus loriae (assembly GCA_013397755.1). Classification (NCBI taxonomy): domain Eukaryota; kingdom Metazoa; phylum Chordata; class Aves; order Passeriformes; family Corvidae; genus Cnemophilus; species Cnemophilus loriae. The sequence continues at coordinate 855,970 of VZTF01008251.1, forward strand.
TCCAAACAAGAAAGGATAGGAACCCCTGCAGGGTAGAGGTGCTCCATGGTGCCCGATACAGTCCTGCCTTCCTGGTTATTTCAGCTATGGGACTATCTGCTGCAGAACTGCATCTTGGCCCAGCCCTCCCCATTTTCTTTTGGAGAAAGTCAGGATATACTGAGATACAATAATCACCCATGCCAGAATGTTTAATCTCATACTCTTGGATAAGGGTGCTCAAATGGGAACCTAATTCACTGGGGAGGCTCTGTGCCCTACGGGTTAGGTACAGCTGCTGCTCGGAAGCATGAGGAAGCTTCAATGGAAGTGGAAAAATGCAAGGATAAGTGAGAAAGAACCAGTAAGCAAGCAAACACACCAGCTTAGAGAATCGTGTTTTCTTCCTAGGATCTGCATTTCCAGATGTTAATCACAGAATCAGTGTTTGCTATGTTTCTCAAACATGCAATTAGTGTGATTGTGTATGCACCAGTGATGCTTGCACACATGGAATGGATGAGCACAGCTGCTTGTGTGCATTCAGGAAGCATTGCAAGTGCTGTGCAGATGCACTGTTTGCTGGTGGATTTTTAACTTTGAAAAGAAGTACTGGGAAAGCATCCGAGTTGTGCTCTTCAGTTGCTATAGCTCTGCCTGAGACAGTTTCCACTGCTGAAATTAGCTGTTGGCGTCATGTTTAGCTAAGATTCGTGCTACTGATTCACACTGTTCCTTTTCATTATCTGCATTTCATCGCAGAACAATCTCATTAATGATTCTGAAACTGGACTTCATGCAGATTCTCCCTCCTACTCCCAAACTGTATTATGTTAATGCATTCATTCCTACGTTAAAAAAAAAAAGAAAAAGAAAAAGAAAAAAAAGGTAGATTTAGAAACAATTAAAAAATCCACAAAAGTCCTCTTCCTTAAACGTTGTTTCAGACAGTATCTTGCCTTAGAAGTTATCGTGTGCTACAAGAAAAAACAACTAAAAAGGCCATGGAGCTAATGGTTCAGGTTCTCCACAAATCATGTTCACTGTTACAAATACTAGATTTTAGGAAAAGAATTAAGACTGGGAGAATTTTTTAGTATGACTGAATTAGATGAAGTAATATAATTTTTAAGGATGACACAATTGTCTAGTTGCCCTCTGACATTCTGAATGAGCTATTTTCATTTTCTATGCTCTGTTAGCTTTGAGTTGTAATAAAATTACCCATTTTTCTAATTTCAGAAGTCTGAAACTTCAATTAGCATAATAAAAATTGTAGTTATGAAACCAAGCAGTTGGTCGCTTGTGGCAATGGGTATCCTGAGCCACTTCTAAGAAGAGTATATGACTGTTAATTCAGAAATGAGACAAATTTCAAAAATCTCAATACTCTACCATTATGTTTCACCCCTACAGAAGGCAATGTCAGAGAGCAGAGACTCAGACTTTAAGGAGTTGCCTAGCTGGGGTCATGGCTGAAGATGGTGCCATCCTTTAAATTTGCATCTAATATGTGTGCTTCTCTCTGTATTCTCATATACTCATTCCGCAATTTCCCTGTTCTGAAGAATACAGTCAGAAATTAAGACCCTTTGTTTAGTCAGTGTTTCGTTAGAGTTTGAGGCAGAACTGGAGAAGGAGCAGGTACAGGCTCAGATTTGTGTTCATCTCTGCCAGTTGTAAATTGCAAAACTATTTGACCTGCTGGATGTATTTCCACAGCTTGTAGATTGGGGCACAAAAAATGATTCTCAGGCTGTCACATGTACATAAAAAGGTAGATTGCCAGCTCGCAGCTGTGATGTTGACTCTGTGATATAGTAAGGCCTTTGCGAGAATGTGTTGAAAACCATCAGCATTTGTTACATACACCATGAAAGAGCTAACAAATGGTAAAGGCTTTTCAAGCCAGCCTCTCAGAAACAAATCACTGTCCTAGAAGAGGCAGGTTCTGTGCTCTAGTAATCAGCCAACAAGGGTGAGATTTCTAAGCGTCCTACTATGCCCATAACATTAATTTTTAATTCGTTTTGTTCAGTATTTGTCTGTGTACCTGAGGAAAATGCTCTTTTGATATTAAAAAAGTTGTAATGGTAGTTAGACAGATGGCACCCAATCATTCCAGGCTTTTAAGCTAAGGAAATAACATGCTTGCAATACATATAGCTAAGTTAATTATTATTAAAATAATTTGTTTTGAATTTCTAATCCCTCTGAAATTTAATAGTTGAAGTATCTTGTGATGAACGTCTAGCAGATTGCATTTAGTAATTAATAAATTGATATACAGTATGTGCTTTTTAGCAGGCTGCCATCTGTTCCTTCCCCTCACTGGGGACGACACTTATCCAGTAATTGTCACACAGTCAGGGTGGAATAAACACACACAATTTAGAGCCTCAAATATTTTCTATTTTAATTTGTAATAGTGCTGCTGACTTTTTAAAATGTATTTTAGTATGACTTGCAGAAACTTGATGGTGATCAGCACCCTGGATAGGAGGTAGCATCACGTCTTTTAGCTATTCCTATAATGGTGTGTGACTTAGAAAGATTTAAGTGCAGATTCCTTCAAGTGGCTGGTCACTGGGTATCACTTTATCTTCAAATAGCCCTATTTATTTCTGTCAAGATCCAACTCGATGTAGGTAAAATTAACACTGAAATTGAACAAGCAAGAATTGTTTTTTCATCAAAGGTTCAAAAAGGCAGAGACAAGTCCCTAAATATTCAGGCATTCTGTTGTTGGACACTTATTCTGAGCAGGTTTTGCAGGGATGCTAGAGCATGCTTGGAAAGATGCTGGAGCCAGAGGCACATAAAGACAGATTCCTTTTCCTTCTTGCACAGGATATGTGGCAAACGAGGACAGATTCATCTCATATACCCTGCACTGGGCCTGCAGAAAGGCGTCCAGCGTGTTCATGAAACTGTGGGACATCTCCCTTAGCATCTGGTGACTTTCATGTCCTCTGTTTTCCACCATTATCTAATCGTACTTTTTTTCCCTGGTGCTTACTGTGAAGCTGTTGTGTCTTCCTTTGGAGAAAAAGGAGTTAGCTGCATTTGAAGCAGGGCACTGGAGTGACTGGGTACTCGAGTTCTCTAACTGGAGGTTTCTGCAGTGTAAACGCTGACACAGTCTTGCAGTATGCCAACTTTTCCTACCATTATCCACGGTGTCATATGCACAGAAGCAAACCAGAAGTTCCAGTTCTCAGGTGTGTGAAATCCCCAGCACCTCACAAGGGTAGTGGTGGTAGGGAATCTTACAGTGCACGTCCTCACATCCTTTGCTTACAGGTGTACACGTTGTCATTGCCGTAAGCACTGGGCAAGCCAATCGCCTCGGCTGGGTTGTGATTAGGGAACCAATCTTCAAACTCTCCTCCTCCAGGCACCTCAGTCACAAGTAGCATCCTCCTGTTAAGCCTGTAATGCTCGTTCTTGCAAAATCCAATTCCAGAGTCTGGTGCCTTTACTTAAGCATGCTTGAAGCAGCAGTGTGTGGTCCACACTGCACAAGGAAAGAATCTTTCAGCCAGCTATAGATCTCTGCTGTACCAAGCCAGGCTTTGCTTCTAAGCCACCTGGGTGGTTGGATAAGAGAGCAGGACCTTCCACACTGCCAAATATTGCTTTTGCATATGATCCAGCAGCATGGTCAAGAGAATTCAAGACATCACTTGCCAAAAATTTGGGAGAGCTAGGGGCAGTGTTGCACTTGCTTTAAATATATACTTACAGACAAAAAGAGCAGGTTTGCAGCTTTGTTTCAAATTAGGGGAACAATCTCTGTTTTAACTAAGTGCCTCATTAAAGTTGCCCTAAAAGTTAATGGAATGTAGGATAAGTCACTAAGCTCTGAAGTGAATTGCAGTCCTTAATGTGTGATACTGTGGACTATGATATTTTGAGAGGAATTTCCAGTGCTAGCCATAGTGAGGGAATTACAGTCAAATCACCTGGTGGGGATTCTTCTGTACTTTACATTGCAGAAGAGGATTTGCTGTGGCCTTTCCTATTTTTCCAAAATCTTTTTGAGATTAGTTGATCCCATGAGATACAGTAAAAATCATTATGATCCCAAACCAGTTAGAAATTGGTTTTCGGAGGGGCTTTCCTAGACAAAGGAATTCTATCTGTACATGGCTAGTGAGGAGTTGCAGCTCCCCCCTCTTCACTGGGAGCAGTGATAAATACAAATATACAGCATAGCTCCCTTTCCAAGCCATGCCTGAGGGCAGACCAAACTTCACCTTGACACAGATGGATGCTTTTGCTTCAAGCCTGATTGAAAGCCCTCAGCAGAAACCCAGCCACATTGCCATTGTAGGAACACACAAATGAGTTGCTGAGGGAAGCAATTTACTGCTGCCCAATTCCTCTGGAGCTGCTGTCCATTGGCAGGCTCCTACCCTGCAGCTCCTAAGATATAGCTGGCCGTCTTCTGCAGAGGAATAATGACTCGAGGAGAAGTGTTAGGGAGCACAGCTCAGAGAGACAACTGGGAGCCACTGATCCTATCTTTGTGCCTTGTTTCTTTTGAAGGACAGAGCATTAACGAGGCGCTGCCTTGAAAGATGTAAGGAAGCCAAAAAGAGAGGGAAAATGAGCTTTCACTCAACATCATATTAATATGTCAAGAACAGAATTAATCAAGATACCAAAAAAACCAAGAAGAAGAAATTCTGTAAGCACTTACACATCAATATTAGAAGCTTGCATAATAAACAAGAGGAGCTTGAATTGCTCATTTGGGAGTGTATTTTGGCCTAATTGTTATTACCGAAACCTGCTGGGAAGATCTGATTGATTGGAATATTAAAACTAATGCCTACAACCTATGTAGGAACAATCAAATGTGGGGGAGAAAGGAGAAGGGAGAGGCAATCTTTCAAGGGATGTATTGCCTATTTGAAGACATTTACACCAGAGAAACATGCTCTCAAATATTAATGGGTTAACATATTTTAACAGGATACAAGTGTACAGGTCTGCTACCAATTCAGGTTGAAAAACAGTATTCATCTGCTTGTATTGGTGGGAAAAGCTGTGTTTTCTTGAAGGACTTGTCTTGCTTCTATCCAGGACAGCATTCATTTTTGCAGTAGCCAGGAGGGGGCACGGCCAGGAGGGGGCACAGCCAGGACCCAGAAGTTATTCTGTACCACCTCATATCATTGCTAGGGGCTGGGGAAAGTGAGCTTTTTTCCAGAAGGCTCTTTTCTGGTAGAGGCAGCATGGCTGCAGTCAGGTTGGGCTCTGCAGTGAGCATTTTAGCATGTGAATGACTCTCTCTTCTGCGCATTTTTGTTATTAATATTGTTGCTCTTACTGTTCATTTTCTTACCTCATTGCTGTCTCCAGTAAATTGTTCTTACCTCAACCCGTGAGTTTTACCCTCTGTGCCTCCAATTTGCCACTCCATCCCACCACAGGGGCAAAGGGGAGGGGAGAGCAGAGCCAGAGAGCAGCACATGGTTTGGAGATTCTTGCCGGGGACACTGCGTGGGAAGTACCATTCCTAAACCACAACAGGACTTCTTTCTATATTATGTGCAGTGTCTAATGTTGCTACTACTAAAACATAATGCAGCTGGTAGTGAAAGATGCTTCTGAAAATTGCAGGTGACCTATCTACATGAGGTCCAGGAAGTTCTGATCAAGAAAAAAACAAAAGTCACACTTTTTAAAAAACAAACCTAATTTTAAAATGTAGAGAAAGCAATTTTAGGATGGGGGGGAAAGGAGAGAAAGGGAATTTTAATTTCTATATACTATTTTAATCAAATAGCATATAGAAATCATGACCAAGTAGTTGTGGGCTATGTTTCTGAAAATAAAAAGATGTTGGGGCATTCATGGGGAGCAGAACTAAAGCTCAGGAGTCAGGGTGTGTATGTTGCCTGTGCCTGTGTGTGTGCTATGTGTTACTTCTTTTGCTCCACTGCAAAATTGAAATGCTAATAGTGCAGCGAAAGTGCTCAGTAAAGCATTTTGGTTGCATTTGTAGTCAAGTCAGATAGTATAAATGGGGTATGATGAAATGTTTTCCATGCTAGTGGTACCATAGAAGGCTGTTAAGCACCAAATATTGAAGAAGTATTTTGTAACCAGCAGGTCTGCCAGGTTTGCACCTGAAAGCTTTAAAAATGGGTGGTAAAGACTTCTCTAGGCTGTTGATGACTTTTTTGTCTCTTTTTCTTCAGTAGAATAATGATAAATAATATACAAATATTTTCAGAAAAGATAAATATGATGATTGGGGGGCAACAGCCTCTCATTGTGGCACCTATGAGAAGCACAGCAGTGAAATAGAAGGTGGAAAAATCAACTGAGTACAGAATTAAGTGAGGGAAAAATATTTAATGCCAGTCACCATGAGTTCACGGAAAACCTTTATTGAGAAAATTACCTTTTTTTAAACTGATTCTTGCAAGAAAGGCATTTGTACAACAAAATATTTTTTGTAAGCGTACCACCACAGACCCCTAACCTTTCTCAGTCAAAAGCAGTCTTTAATCTCATACAAGTCTAAATAACTGGAGAGCACAACATCCACACAGTGCACATCTAACACTGCAAATCAATAGATCATTAAATGCTAAGGAGTCAGTGGAAAACGAGTGTGTTTCCAGAGACCGTTCTTGGCCTCGTGACCCCTTCCGCTGGTGACCTGGGAGCAAATCAGTCGGCACTGATTTGGTGTGGATGACAGAGAACAGGTCACTGAGCTAATAGGATGCGTAAGCAGGCAGGATTTTAATGTCTGAGGACAGTTATCTGTAGTGAGTATCTCGCCTATGGACTGTTGACCCTGAAAAGGACTCATTGGGGAATAAAGTGGATAATAAAGTAAATTAGATTGCCGGTGCAGAAAAATTGTCAAAAAGTAATATGATTGTTGGATGTTTAAAGTGAAGAATGTCACAGATGGTATTTGGCTTTGATGACAACTTTTCTGGAACAATTTGTCCAGCTCTTGTACCTGTAACTCCAGAAGGTGTCAGCTTGCTGGCAAAGGGCATCAAGGGTCATAAGAACATAAAAAGAAGTGGAAATACCATGAATGAAAGCAGTGCCATTTGTTTAACTTATTCAAACCGTAGGGCATCATTTATTGGCATGGAAAAGTGAAATCTGACCCTAAAGGACACTTTAAAATGCCAAACGTAGGCATAAGAATGTGGTACCTGGGAAGAAGGAGAAATCAAATAAGATGTGCATTTGTAAAGATAAAAGCAGATGACCTCTACTGCAACTTGATAAGAGTGGTGATAGAATTTCTACAGCAGGAATTTTGTTTGATAGGTATTAATCTCTGGAAAATGCACAACATGCTTTCGACAGAAGGCAGTTAGCTTGCGGGGTTCACCTGCACTATTCATGGAAACACAGCCCCACAGGTCACAGGGAGAGATTCCCTTCAGCCAGGATCCAGAGAAATTAGGAAAATCTGTTGTGGATTTCTTTTTCCTGTTTGCATTTAAAGAATGTAAATTCAGCTGTTTCATTGGTGGTGTTTGATTTACTGTTGCTACAGCACATGAAGCTGCTATGAGGAAAGGAATGGAATCACTTTGACCTCTGTCCATCCGGCAGCCTTGTGCAGTCAGCTGTGCACCACCACAATACTGTGATACTTTAGGTGGATCTCGACTCCCTCTGCAGATTTCTGTGGTTCTATTCCTTCCTTTCAAATACCTAGCTCTCCTTTATCACTTTGTTAAAAATCAAAAACAGGAGTGGCTAATGGTAGTGAAACAGTAAGAGTATAATTTATTTCTCTTTTACTTGGTGAAGACTTTTGATGTCCATGTCAACAGTAAAATTAGCGTAGATGTTTTTAGGATTAGAATATTTGAGATATTGATTTTACTTTTTAGGATACATAGCATTTCTACCAGTTTCTTGTTAGGATGGCTTTTTTTCTTTTATTCCTGTAGAACTAAGAAAAGTAGCCTGGAAAATACACCACAGCATATATGACAAATGAGCCTGGTCTAATCTCATAGTGAGGAATCAAAAAGGGGAAAAAATGCAAGCAGTAACCTTGCATGAGGATATCTGTAATTAAAGACTGTCACAGAAAATAGTATTTAGATCCCCAGTACCTAATATTCAAGGACATCAAAAAGGACAGGGTTTATACACTATCAGTGGCAATTAAGAGTAAATGTGGCTGGGACACATGTCACTGACAGTTATGTGCCTGGTGGAGCGGGAATAAATAAAAATGACTGAAATAAGAATAAAGGAAGAGCCAATCAATGAAGCATTAGTGTTTTCGGGAATGCTTTTCTATCACTGGTACAGCTCTACCAACCTCCGACTGACAAAGGGAGCACCATTAACGTTAATAGCTTCAGTATACAACAGCTTTATGTTGACAGTATTCCTGAAGGCAAACGGATTTAGGTAAGGAAAAACAGAGCTTAATTTGAAAGTCATGCTTTCTGGTTTTTGGTTTTTTTTCAGAGTATGAAGGATCTGGGACAGAAGTTCAGAGAAAACACTCAAAATGTGGAGTTTGCAAATATAGGGCCGAGTGTGATGAAGATGCAGAAAATGTCGGGTATGTAATGTTTTCCCTAACAATATCACTGAACGAAAGGGAAAAAATGTTGAAAGAAAAGTACATAAGTATCCGCTTGACTATGTTTGTTCTCACTGACTGAAGCTTTAGTGCTGTCCAGTAATAATGTGTTTGATATATGTCTATCTGTCTGTAAGGAACAAACCATCTGCAGTTGCAAGGTAGTGGGAGAAAACAACGGAGAGTTATACTGGAGAACCTTTAGCTAATATTTTTCAAACAAAGGGCCTTGATTTATCCTGCCAACAAAAAACTCAAAAACCAAACAGGAATGCAAAATAAATACTGATTATTCAATCCTAAGATTTTTCTCTGTATGTTCTCCTTGTTCATAAAGTGTTACAGGCAGCTATTTCCATCAGTGCAGAGGCTGGACCTAAACATGAAGTTGAACTGGGGACTTGAGCCAGTCAGGTCTTCCAAATGCACTGTGGTATTTGATCTCTTAGATGGACGCAGGGGGAAATGAATTAAAAATATTAATTATTGTCAAAGTTCAAAACAAATTATCAATAAACAAGAGGCTTTTAAAGACAATCCATAATGCAGAAGCAGATGCACCAAATTTTCCCACTCAAGGTACTTGGTTATATTATAGCCTGGCTGTCCAGGCTCTGTGTGGCTCTCAGAAAGGGCAGAGATATCATGAAGGAAAGGGCTTCTTCAGACAGCCCCATGAGGCTTTAAGGGATTTTTAAGGAATTAAAAGATGTCCTGTCTGCTGATGGGGTTTTGTTTTCCAACAGCCTTTGTCCTGGCAGTGGCCACCAGTATGGAATAAGCTTTACTGGGATCTGGGCTGGTGGCTGGTTGTGGCTGAAGACAGAGTGCATGAAGTTGTTTGAGAGACTTGAAAATGGTACATTTTTGTGTTCACAGAGGGAACAGCATCTCAGAATAACAATGCTTGAACATCACTAATCGGAGAAAACATCACTCTCCTTTCTCTTGTCTTCCAGCTGGAATCCATTTAATGTTGAAATATGTCTTAATTGCACAAGGTTTTATTACAGGATACCAGCATGAAGACATCTCAGGCAGTAAAGCAGCTTAGCACTAATATTCAAGATGTGTATTCAAGATTAAATCGTAGAATACAAGGGAAAGCAAAATTGTAATAGTGCTCCTGAATACTAGCATGATACTTCACATTTCATAAAATGCCATCGTACTGAAGCAGGCTTGTTTTTTTCCAGGAGAGAGACAAATGAGCTTGAGCTGGTTTTTGTAATACTAATAATCCTCTGGAATATTGTCTTGGTCTGCTTCATTTATGACTGGAAAGATGGCATAGAATATATATATATATATATGTATGTATGTATGTATATGTATATATATATACCTAAAAATATATACGTTTGCAATATGCACTGAGATGTGCTTTTGGCTTTGGAAAATAAATCCTGATGCATTCAACTTCAGTAAAAGCTTGCCTAGTCTTTCTGCACTTGTACGGCTGGCATTCCTGCAGCTATATAGTATCTATAAGAAAATTAGGATAAAGCTGAGGAGAGAGGAAGATTTATTCCCTACATCCTACTCAGATGAAATGAAACCAGGCTCCCACTTCTTGACAACAGGCAGAGAGTGCTCTTTTGCCTCTAAGATTTCTTTAATTAGTCCTCATTAAAAAAATAAGTGGAAACAAAAACTTTCATGTAGAAAATGCTCAAAAGTTAGAAAATACTCTCATGTACATGATTTGCAATTTATTGGATATTTTTCAATTCTATATAGGAATTTAATATAATTTAATTTTTTTCCCGGTACCTCTGACCATTAAAACAGGCTTCAGTGATACTCACTGTTTAGACATAGATAAATCAGGCTCTGTTAACACAGATTGCCTTCACAAGGTTGATTTTGACAAGTCACATAGCAAGTCACAAACTTGCTAAAGTAGAATGTAGGAGTTGGCGTATTTTTTTCCTAAAATCAAAACAGTTATTTACCTGGCAGAAACAAGATAGGATCAAAATCTCCTGTTTGGGAAACCTTAGTAGAGCACCTCTTACAACTGCTATTTACACTGAATTTTTATTGTCTTTCCTGCTGTGTTTCAGTGTGGGTTTTGACATCACAAAATTATATCATGACATATAAAATTACTGGCAACACAAGTATCTTTCATTAGACTTGTATAAACATTGCTGGTCTGAATTATCATTTAATTCAAATTTGCACTAGATTATAGGCACTATCACCCCTAATTCTAGCAAATCACAAAACACCCTAATTTCATAAAAATATTCTGTTTTGATTTTGCTTTTTAAGACATGAGAATGGCCACTGGAACTTTTTTGGATAGTGAGGCAATGTCTACCGAACCACAAACAAAAAGTACATTTAGTTCTGTTCAAGTAGGTTTCTTAGGCCTGGACAGCCCTTGCTTGCATCTTGCAATGTTAGACACTTGATAGAGTGATCCACATGATTACAGAAGGCATTTAAAAAGAATTTTGCTCCATGATAATAACTGGATGAGTTACCTGAACTGTCCCCTAATGTGTAGTAGATAATCTCAAGCCATATTCATGATACATACAGTAAACACACAGTTATGAATTTTTTCAAACCCTTTTCCAAGCTGTGTAATGTGAGACCATACAAACATCAGCTCCTTCTGCTCCAGCTGCTCTTGAGAAGCAAAATAGTATCTGTACTCTTCATTTATCAATAAGGAAACTAATTTATGAGTAAAATGTTTAGTGAATTGGTGGGAAGGGTGTCACACGTGCCACCACATATTGAGTGGTTTGAGGTTAATGAGCTGGCATTAATGAGGAATCCCAGGACCTGCCAAGAGGCCAGCCACAACAGCCTGGAGAGCAGAATAGGCAGATTTTCTCCCAGTCATGGAAAAATCCTACTAAAGACAATTTTAGTCCCTACAGAATTTTGTTTGTCTTTTGGGTCTGGAAAGCTGTGGGATCCTATGCAAAAAAATGGTGGCACTTGATATTTCCAGTGAAAACTGTAGCGTGATCCTTAGAAAAGAGAAGCAGAAGCAAGACCACTTGGCATTTCCTGATTTTTTAGAGCTGAACATGCTGATGTCTAAGCAGGTCTTTTCTTCTCAGAGGTGCACAGTGATATCATGAGGGCCAATAGACACATGTTGAAGCATGGTAAATTTTGGGTTGTCATTATGGAAAATGTTTCCACCATGAGGGTGGCTGGACACTCCAAGACAGTATCTGACATTTCCATCCATGGAGATGGTCTGAACTTGATCAGACACAGCCTTGGGACCAATTTCAAACAGGGGCTGGTGCTACACATCTCTTCAGCCTAAATTAATCTGTGAATCTGTGTAATTACCAAATCTTGATGCATTTTAACAGCAAATTTAAAGAAGATCAGTTGTACGGAGCTGAGATACACTCCATATTACAAATTAGTTATGTTAATTTTTTGTTGCTCTTATACTGTATTTTCCCCTTTGAAAAAGTTACAGATTCTTAGTTTTTATGCTTGGTGTTAAACGATTATGGCTATCTCTTGATCAAAAATGGTACATGTGCTTTTATTACACTAGATCACATGTAATTTGAAGAAATCAGGCTTTGCACAGGGTTTTAGATTTGTATCTTCATTTTGTTTGATTTCACAGAAGCATTATCTGTCTAAACCAGAAGTGGTAACAATGCATAGTAAATTGAATGCAAAAATATAAACAACTTTATAATTTCCTCTGCCTCTATGAAAAATTTCAAAGTTGTTTCTAGGTGTAGTGGTTGAGACGCAGAAATAGAGTCTGAGGAGAGGGTTGTCATAAACAGCAGACTTGGAAAATTTGTATTCAGCTATATGCAAATCAATATATTATTTCTTTATCTAAACTCAGAAAGAAATCAGGTTGAGGAAGCATCACAGAAATATATTTCTCCATATTTTTCTTCTTTCCTCATACAACTTGTAAGTATTTTAAAGAGTTTTTAGTTTGTGGTCAATCTTTTCAAGGGCAAAGACAATCACTTGTGGATACACTAGTCTTAAATCGCATAAACACGTAGCATGTCATTTGCCTGAACAGTGATTTTCTGTGGGTGTGAGGTAACAGGATGCGAAGAACAGGATTCACATGGGTTGGCTGGGACTTTCTTCCCATTTAGTGACAGAACTGCAACAGGTTGTATGTATCATGGGAAAAGCTGCTGCCTGACACCATCCAGCCAGTGTCTGCCTTTCTCCTCTGACCATCAAATGTCTCTCTGGCCAGAAACTTCCTCCTCTTTGTTGGAAAGACAACACATTATGCATAGTGGTGCAAAATGTGTACACAAGAGATTGGCGAACTTATACTCTTGTGTGGGAAAGTGGCCGGCAGCCCAAAACCATAGACAGTATGAATGTGGTTGTGTGTTTTCTGCTGGAATTTTGCATTAGAGATGCAGTTGTGTTGAGAAGTGGACGTGGAGGTGGCAGCACAAAGCTTGGGGCCACCTACAGCTGATGGGGTAAATCCTGCAGGTCACCATCACAAACATATATGGTTTGCTCTTGATATGCCCTGGGGTATCCAGACCTTTTCTTGGCAAACACTGGGCTTTTCATTTCTACTGACTGTTCATGAGATAAACAGATCATCCTATCCATACACAATCAAAAGATACAATCTCTAGAGGGTCTGGGCTCCTGCCCTGCACTGCAACCAGAGACAATTCATTCATGTGAGGTCGAGGGCTTCTCCAGGAGAGCTCTGACCACCTCTATGAAGAAAGATTTGACAGATGGGAATATCTGTTCAAGGGCTGATCTCCTCTCACTTTGAAGAATAATTTCCACATGTTCAATCAGAATTTCTCTCCTTGCGACTTGCAGCTGTTGTCTTTCGCTCCTCTTCGTGCACCTCTGAGAAGAGCATCACTCTCATCTTCTTCGTCTTGGGTTGTTGGTGACAGCAGTCACCTCCTTAGCCTTCTCTTCTGCAGGCTGAAGAGGTGCAGTGCCCCCAGCCTTTCCTCACACAGCCACACTCCATCCCTCTACCCATCGCAGCATCTTGCCACTGCAGCCTCTCCAGTTTCTCAGAGTATTTGCTGTTACTGGGAGGTCCCAAAACAGGACAGAGTGCTTCACATGGGACCTCATGAGTGCTGAATGGAGGATAAGAGTCACTTCCCTTGCTCTGTTGGTGACCCTCCTGTGATGCAGCCCCCCAGCCTGCTGCTCGCCTGGACCCTCAGGTCCTTTTCTGCAGATCTGCTTCCCTGCTGGTCCACCCACAATCTGTCCTGTGGCAGTCCTGTCATCTTCAGACCTCTGGAGGTTCCTCCATCTTCTCAAGGCCCCACTTGAGTGGTTATCTTTTTTTTTTTTTGTCTTTGATAAGGAAATCATTAACTTAGAATAGCCTCACTGTAAAAATTCAAATTTATCATGTTCTCAGTTTTGCCTATTTTTTTTAACAGATGAAATATGGAAATGAGATTCTGAGCACATTCAGTCTTTTTTTTTAATACGTGTACTATGCTGTCAAAGATATGTTTTGACTTATAATGTAGATTTTCAAGAAAGATTGACAACTGATCCCTAAGTAGACCTTTTGAGATTAACATTTTATGAGATTTACTTTGGAAAGCCAAGGTGCCTCAGCAATATATAGATTCAACTGGCCTATAATTTACATAGTGTCTGTTTTCACAAAGGCCAAACCAGAATTTCAGAAGTCTTAGTATTAACAGTTAGAAATGCCAGTGTGGACATTTCAAAGTCCTAGTCTCTGCCTTGTCTATATAATTTTCCTTCAGGGAAAGATTTTGGCTTTTTGAAGTCCGGCATGCAAGTTTATACTTCCCTCTTTTGACCACTTTTTCACTCATTTACCAACCTTTTTTTTTTAAATTAACTTTTTAGGGTATGATATTGTATGTAGGTATTCATAAGGAAGGGTATCTAAATGCTGTGTAAATGCAATTCAGCATTCTGATCCAACAGAAAAAAAAAAATCCTAAGTATTTGTGTGCAAAACAAACCATTCAGACAACAGAGAAAATCAACCTAAACAAAGGATTTAAGATTGTGTCATGGGATTGTGAATTATGAAAACCTGGGTACAGGATATTCTGAAATGTGAGGAATATCATGACGGTCTTTTCACTATATTGGCTATCAAGAAATTGAATAGATCCTAGGTGGGTAATAATTCAGATCTGTTTTTTTAATGTATATTTTTAGTGATCTTTGCAGCAGTGTATGCTAAGTCTTTGAAGGTTCCTGTTATTTGAGGGTGGAGGGAGGGTTAGGCTGCTCTTGAGAGAGCAAACATCAGTTCACCATGTATGCTGTGAGAAGCTCACTGCAGTAAAGACTAAATTTCTACAGTGGTCAGAGACAGCCATGCCATGAAAATGAAAAAGGGAATGTAGGGATGTCTGGAAAGTAGCTGAAGCTTATGGTATTCAAAGGGTGTTCTGGATTGCTGGGCAGAAGTACAGAGAGAGTGTTAAAGCCGGGCACAATGAAGCTTTGTAGAATCAAATTCTACTTCTCTTGTGCTATAAAGGGATTTTAAAAAACACACCAAAAACTTGATGAAGATTCAACTCTAGTCAAATAGGTAGAAAAATCACTTTGAAATCCAGATTTTCTTAGTTCAGGTTTCATCTGGGAAGAATTGAACACAAGGGAAGAAGCATCAAACGAAAGGTAATCCTTCATTCGGCATGGTTATATTCTTAAGTGCAATTGCAACACCCCTGCTATTTCAATTCACCTAAATTTATTCCATCAAGCATACCCTTATCCATCTGTGTGCATTTCACACACTTTGTTTTACTCTAGTGTTTCCATTTTACATTTGTAAGCAGATGTGCCAATGAATTGGTGAGTACCTGAGAACGCTCACTGTTGTCCGCTACTGGGAAGAGGCAGCAAGCAGCACTCCCTGTGAGGCCAGGCCAGAAAAATACATTCGTGAGCAAATCCCAGGTGGGCATAAATGCAGCAGCCTGATCTGTTGGTTGGAAATGCCAGTTTCTCCCAGTAGCCAAGCCCGCTCCACAAGTCAGTCATGCTTTCCCTTTCCTTGTTTTTCCTCTCTTTTCTTTGAACCTACCAGGATTTTTTCAGCACGCAGAACTTCCAACAGACCACGTACACCTTGAAGCCTGAAAACAAAAGGGAGCCTTGAAATGTGTTCTGATCTCTGGGGATCTAATTAATTTACTAATAGCAGCAAGTGCTCTTACAGCCTGAGCTTGTCACTTCATTTTACGAAGCACGTTTTCTTTTTTATATCTAGTAACCTCTAAAAAATGAGTTGTATATCCTCATTTCTTGCTTATTAAAACTACCCAAAAAGTCTGTTTGGTTTAATTATATCACTTTGTACTTTCTTGAAATTCAAATGCTTTTCTGTTTAACTAATGGTGTTAATGAATTATATGCGTGCAACTTCTAAAAGCACATTTTCACAGCAAGCTGGTGCCTTTTTTCTTACGGTGTCAGTTCTCTGATGACAGGTGACAGAATTCAGGGACTATTTCTGTATACCCTAGTACATCAGGAAAACATCTGAATAGATCCTGTTGACTTTCCTGGGCTAAGTGAGAGAAAAGATCTGTTGAGGACATTAAGCAGGAACCTCCTCCAGCAAGACATCAATTTGGAGCATTAACTACCTGTTTAAATCCTTTTGGTTAAAACCAATAGGAAGGTTATAGTGGGAAAAAAAATGTTTGTGGGGCTCTTACTTCTTTCATTCTGGTGTGGCTTTTACAATGAGCTTTTACAGCAAAGATTTTAAGCATTCATTCACTTCTTTCTGGTATGAAGCATCAAGCACATTCAAGATGTCCTTAATACACAATTCTGTTAAGTGACTTTTCCTTAAGTGACTAACTCTTTTCTTCTGAATTTTACAGTTAATGTTCACTCTCTTCCTGAGTGCCCCTCTTGTGGTTCTCCCACGTGTCCCTGCTCCCCCTTCATGATCTCAAGTTTTTCCTGCCCTGCCTTTGTGAGCAGCTCTCTGCATTGTCCTTTTGCTCTCTCAGTGCTCTCTCCCCAGCAGGAGAGAGACTTCGGGGAACAGATTACTATATGGGACTGCAATTTTGTGTTCAGTTTCAGTCTTAGCTGTGAAGGAAAACAAAGCCCACAGTCCAAGGTACCTGTTACAGGTTCTCCTGCTTGCAAAGGCCTCTGATAAGATTTTTGCCCTTTAAGATGCCACTTTTAGCTCATTCTTACTGTCTGTTGTGTCTTCTCACATACTTTGTGAGCCTGTTGTACGGTCTGTGTCATGCTTAAGACCTGTGGGCTGTGCTTGGTAGCCTTGAGCTTTGCCTTCTGCCTGGCTTTCACTCCCAAACTGGCTGGGGGGGGAAAGTCGGCTTCCATCAAGCAGTTAGATTTCCTGTCATCTCAGTACCAAGCTATTGTTTGCCCTCTGTAGCTCTCTGACATCAGGATATATCATATTTTCAGTATTTCATAGTGTGTTTGTTAGCAGATCTTCCAATACTTTCCTGAGGTGCTCTTCTGTTTCAGTCTGTGGTGGTCCCATCCCTTCACAGGGACTCAGGCCCCGGTTTCGAAGTGTTTGATGTGCAGCATCAGAGCAGCAACTTGCTCTCCCACGGTTTTACCTTCCTTCACAAACACCGAGCAGTTAAAACCAATATTCTTTTCATGTTTTCTGTCAAGAGCGGCATTCCCCGCATGTCACTGCTCTCATCTCACGACTTGGAGCTTCCTGCAGTCCTGACTGTATTTTTGGTCTAGTGGAAACTGTCTATGAGCAAGGACAAATTCACTGCACCCAAGCCATGTCTTCTCCTTAACTCGTTCCCTTTCAGCCCTCTGAAAGGCTTCAGAGGTTTATGTCGGAATAAGAGTTTCAATTTTTTTGAAGTACATCAGTCCAGTTCAATTGCTCATTACCCTACGGTGTACTTAAACCGCCTGCTTTTACACGTCCGACAGCTCTGCCGAGCGACCTGTAACTAACTGGCCAGGGGAAGGCTGGAAGTACCACTTGGCATCGTGGTCATAGGCACAGAAGTAGCTAACGGCGCCAGGCAGATAATCGGATACATGTGAAGGAGGATCAACATGTGAAATTTCTGTACATTGAAGAGGTGGTTAGAGATAAGACTGAGACTGTTGATCAGAAAACCAGGGTCAAGAATTCATAAGCACCCCTAAAGCAAGCGTTTGACAATTCTGAGAAAGTGAGCATTTAATATTAGATGTTAAATCTAAACACAACAAAGCATGGAAACATTAGCAGTTTCCAAGCAGTTTCAACTCTAGCCTGTAATGTCACCATAAGGAAGAAAAAAATATTTTCAAAACTCATCTAATTTGTCACCAGGAATGACAAAACTCAGCCATAATCATGATGCTACAGACATTGGATGGTGACTACAGACAGATTTAAGGGTGAGCAAAGGTATCTGCCTGCGCATAGTCAGTGTCATATGACTGAGGAACAGATCTCTTCTAGTTTGTGTCAATAAATATGCATACCTGATGAGCCATGAGCCTTTTATTTGTATGTAGTAAATCCTGTAAATCCTAATAAACTGCTTATTATTCTTAACATCGTGTGGGAGCATGTAAACAAAATATTATTTCCATCCTGGTTCTAAGGTTTACATTTCTAGTAAGAAAGTTGATCTTATGTTCATCATATTGATATTTAGAGGCTTCATTAGTATTTGGAAGTAGGTCCCCAAGATGTGTAGAGACTCATTACTGGGGTAGTTTTTCACTGTCAGTAGGTGCACTTAAAACCCTGTTTGCACTAGAGATGTTCTTCTGTCTAGCGACAATCTGAAGTTCACAGGCATTAAAAATTACTGGCAAAATTAGCATATTTCAATTAAGCAACAAAAGGTGCTCATGGAAGAAAAGGAAGACAGAAAAGCATGCTGGCTATCTTCAGTGTTTCTGCAGCATGGAATTTGGTTCTGCTGCAGATTTGTTAGTGGCTTGAGGCATACATTTGTCTGGTTAATAGTTTAATTTTATCTAGAACAGTGGGAAAGAACGTTAAAAACCTGGTAAGCTGGTAGCTTGGACGTTTTTCCCCATCCTGTGACTTACAAGAGTGGATCAAGATGAAGCTAGTGGTAACTCCTGGCAGTCAGACCACATGCCCCCCGTAGAGCTTTCTGGCACGGAGAGGATCTTGTGCCCACTGCCACCTTCTCAAAAGGTGCGGAGCGGCTCTTCTCCCACTCACAACATCAAGAGAAGCTTGACTGAGAGCTGGACATGGTGGCTACCTTGTCCTCCCCCTCATTCTGCAGCCACACTTTTTATTTACCCCATCCCAAAGTTGGAGAGAAGCTTGTAGAGCCATGTGAAACATACAGAGAAACTTTCATTCAAGAATAGAAGTTCACTTAGAAAGCAGAATATTGATTAAAATAATCAGAAGGTGTGGGGCCTGGAAAGTTGCAAAGTTTTCTTGTGCCATTCACATGTGTAAAATTTCAGGATTTTTTGTTGGGGCCACAAAACTATCTAAACATGAACAGTCCACTAACGCCGTGGTGCGTTACTTTGGTGAAGAGATCTCTGCTTGTCCCAAGAGAATCCTATTGCAAAGGAATCTCTGGTGGTGCTTCCTGGCACCCTGCAGATCAGCTCTTCTCACCAGTGCGGCGGAGACACGCAGCCACTCTCACTGAGCTGGCCAGCTCAGGCGTCACTAGAGGCAAAGAGTTAGAGGCGGCCTTTTNCAAGGAATGTCTGTCTGTAGGCCAATCAGACAG
Organism: Cnemophilus loriae; assembly: GCA_013397755.1. Lineage (NCBI taxonomy): Eukaryota > Metazoa > Chordata > Aves > Passeriformes > Corvidae > Cnemophilus > Cnemophilus loriae. The sequence continues at coordinate 875,281 of VZTF01008251.1, forward strand.
ACCGAATCTCCATAGGGTCGGTGGGAGAGGTCTTTGTTACAGAGGTAAAGAGGGGAGTTTTACATTATATGACCTGCCCACCAGCGGGTTTCTTCGGCACCTGAATTTTGTGAGCTCCCAGCCACCCCACCTGTTGGTCCAGCCGACACAGCAGTCCACAGCCCTATCTGAGTCTTTGGCTGTCCTACCTTTGTGTAGTTAGGAACCAGCTACACGCTAGATCTTCATTTTTCCCACTTTCATTTTACAATCCCTATTTGCAAATTGTGTGGAAAACGATTCATCCTAAACAACTAAAATGTTAATGGGATGCAATATGAAATAATTCAGATTGCATAATCCTGTTTTAAATGCAATATAATAGACCTATTGTTAACTTTCAAAGGTATGAATGAAAGTCTTGCTGACATGACACAGTCAACCAAGCATATGGAGTCTATATAGCCTTTGAAATAGAACTCTTTCTATTGCCTAACAAAAAAGGGAATCCTTTTTGTTTTCCCCCTCAAGGATCCCAATGCTGAAAAAAAGTAGAATATTCTTCTGGTTTTGTTCACACTAGAGAATAAACACTACAAACTGGTATATTAATGTAGTAAATTTTCCTAGTAAAGTGTTATCAATTTTCAGGTGTATTCTATGAGATTGATATCAGAGTAAAACTACAAGAAACATTAATATGTTATTGAAAAGCGCACAGAAGCATCTATTCATAATTTTGTACACTCTTCTTAGAAGCCTGAGATGTCAATGCCTTCTTCAGAATCCTCATGCAGCACGCTCTCCCCTCCCGGCATTGGTGTATGAGCTAGTGTTTACTTCAGACTTAAGATGACTTAATTTTTGTTTGCTGGATGTCAATTTTGTTTTGCTGTATGCTTCAATTAACAGGTGTGTATGTAACATAGACTGCAGTGGATACAGTTTTAATCCTGTATGTGCTTCTGATGGAAGTTCCTATAACAATCCGTGCTTTGTCAGAGAGGCATCATGTCTGAGGCAAGAGCAGATTGACATCAGGCACCTTGGGCACTGCTCAGGTAGGATTAATTTTGGTTTTCCGGTAAATGTAAATTCTGACATAACTGGGCTTGGTAGAGCTTTCCATTTTTCATTTTTGTTCAGAAGTCACTGATGCAGTTGTCAGTGAACTCGCCACCTGTAGTTTTGAGCTCCCCACGCTGCACACATAGTGCTGTGTTTACATTACTTTTCTTTGGCTGCTGTTACCTGGAAAGACAGGAAAAGCTCTTGGGAAAATCTAAGCAATAATCCAACAGTTCTTACATGTGAGGGGGTGGTAAGAAGTAGGAGAACAGAAGGAGTATGGGTGTGTGGGAAATGTTCGCTCTTGTTGCTGTGGGCTGTAAAATGTGCTCCCAGGGTGAGTCGAGTAGGACATTGATCCATTATTCTTAAGGGTCTTTTCCAACCTGAGTGATTCTATAATCTCCTTTTCCAGTGCTGGAATGGTCCACTGAAGCTGTCTGTCTCCTGTCTTGTAGCTAATCCTGTCCATAATCCTTCAGGTTTGGGGGCCCGCAATTAGGACTTTCTCATGGGAATAACAGCGTTCCACCAACTTTTTGCCAGTTACATCTAGATCTGTAACTTGGGCAGTTCCAACACCAAAACAGACTGTCACCAAAATAACCTAGGTCCATACCACAGAAAAATTTTTAGTTCAAAACCTACAGCTTGAGGTGTGCCATGTGTTGGTCTGGACACTGGGGTTACTGTCGAGGTGTGATACCATCTTGGTTGTGTGGGAGGAACAATGTGGGAGTATGTCCAGTTTTATTGCAGTTTAGAGTACTTCTTTGAATATTATTCTGGCTTATCAGTGATGCACATGTAGTGGTCTGGAAAATATCTTTTCCTGATAAGTAACCATGCATATATTTGTCACCTAGAAACAGATGACACAAATGCAGTTGGAAAGAAAGATGATGGCATGCAGTATCGGCCAGAAGTGAAAGGTACGGTGCTTTGTGCTCTTTGGTTATGGCTTCACAAGATGAGGAAACAGAGCATGCAAGTCCCTTCTAGCCTACCTTACAGCTTTGATTCCCGTAACCGAGACAGACCCGTGAACAGCTTCTTTCTTACCGCGTGTTGCAAGGCTAGCAGGAAGATGCGCGTGATTTGTAAGTTTTGCCTGTTGTATTCTTCTAAGATGCCCAGCTGCTCTGTACCTTGTGCAGTGGCCACAGGATTGGACTCCCTCCAAGTGCTGTGAAAATGACTTTTACTGGAAGACACCAAGCTGTGACATTCCTGATGAAATAACATAGCACAAGCCTCCCTGCCATGATCCGATCTTTTCTGTTAACTTCTAGAAAAAATGGACAATTCTGTATTTGTTAGGTTGTTTTAAAACATTTTCAGTAAACTAATATGCTGAATCACATTGGTTGAAAATGTTTCACCTACATGAGCCCTACCTTAACTTTTAACAACCTTTAATGCCTCAACTTTTTCTTCATCCCTGCTAGTCAGATGATCATACACATTGAGTATCACTCCGATGCTTTCTTTAGACCTCCTGTTGCTAGTAACACACTTGAAAAAGCCCTTCTTGTTATCTTGCACAACACTGGCCAGATTCAGTTCTAAATGAGCTTTGGCCTTTTGTGTCTTCTCCTTGCACATATGAACCACATCTCTGTACTCTTCTGGTGAAGCTTGACCTTGCTTCCTGTGACCATACAAATTCTCTTTCCTCTTGAGCTCCACAAAGAGTTCCCTGTTTGGTCAAGCTGGTCTTCTACCCCACTTGCTTGACTTACAGTGCAGCGGAACTGTCTGCTCCTGTGCAGACAGAAATGGCGCTTCTTAAAACTTGACCAGCACTCATGGACCCCTCCAAAGCAGATTGCCAGGGTACTCTGCTGAAGAGCTCCATGAATAGCTTAAAGGGTTTTTCTACTGGAACCCAGGGTAGCAGCGCTGGTGTCCTTTTTTCTCGTTGCACTGAGAGCTCAGCCATTAAACTCAGCCATTTCATGATCACTATGGCCAAGACAGACACCTACAATTACACCCCCCGTGAGTCCTCTATGCACAAATAGCAGGCCTAGGAGGGCTTGGCTCACTGAGTACCTCTGACAAGAAGTTATTATCTCCCACAAATGTCAAGAAAGTCCTGTTCATCACAGCAGTATTATATTCCCAGGTGATGTCTGGGAAGTTAAAAATCTCCCATAAGGACAAGGGCTAGCAATCCAGAAATTTCTCATAATTGCTGACAGAATAAATCATCAGTGCTTACATCCTGGCTGGGCACTCAGTAGTAGACATCCACTACCGCATCTCCTTGTTTTCCATCTCTCTAGCCCTCACCCAGAAGCTCTCAACCACATCAGCACTAATTGTAAGTGCTGTACAATCACCTCTCCTTTACATATGACACCTCCAACTTGTCTGCCCTGCCTGTCGCTCCTGAACAGCCTGTAGCCCTCCATCTCAACACTCCACTTGTGGGACTCATTTTACCAAGTTGTGCAAATACCAGTGATATCACAGCTCTGGGAGCTGACCAGTGCTTCCAGTTCCATCCTGTTTGTTTCTCATACTGTGTGTGTTGGTGTTCAAGAATTTCAAATGTGTTCCTAAACTCTCCATGCTCCTAGGAGCAGTGCAAGTGTTCCCACGAGCACTTGCTACCCTCAGGTGATGCCATGACAGCCTGTGCCTTACCTACTGCAATGCTCTTGTTATCTCCCTCCCCAATCGCTTCTTGTTTGAAGCCCTCTCCATCAGTCCCACCAGCTTACACCCAAAAAGTCATTTTAACCTCTGTTAGCTCTGGTCTTCAGTTTTTTCTGTCATTATACTTGTTTTGTACTCCCTTGGCTTCCCTGAGTAAAGCCATTCCACCATGGCTTTCAACATTCCCCGTGCTCTTCTTGAAAAGTCATTCAGTGCCAAAAAGCTCCAGATACTTTTCCCTTTTCACAAATTCTCTTATTTTCGCTGCATATGATGTACCTGTTGGAGTGATTTAATGTCAATTTTCACTTACATTGTGAAGGTATAAAAGGCACCAAATGCAATATACATCTTATTATGTAATGTAATGAAACACTACTTTCAGTTCCTATTCCAAAGAGGTAACAGCCTTTTATTCATTGCATGTAAATTGCCCTTGAAATCTAGTTAGTGGAAAAACCATTGTATATAATTATTATTATTAATGTGTATGGCTTGTGCAGTCTCACATTCAGCAAATGATGTTCATGGAGAGAGTATGCTTCATGAAAAAAGGTTGTTTTGAGATTTTTTAATATAGTACTCAGGTCTCTTTAGATAGTGAGAGCCTGAAGTGAACTTCTTTGAATTGCTTTTCTTCATCCGGGATAAGAGAACAGTCCACACTCCTACCTGATTGCTTTTGCTTTCAGTTCCTGTGAGTTACTCTTGTTAAACCCTGTTCTCTGAATGGATAGTACCTTTCAGTCTCTAGAACCGTGAGAGTCTCCTCCTGCAGTGCAAGTGGCTACCTAAAGTTACATCAGAAAGGTCTCTTTTCCCAGTTTCAGCTGTCTTGGGGTTTTGTTGTACCAAGATGAGCATCAGGGTTTCAGTTTTTATGCATGACTCTTCCTTCTGGTGAAGTATTTGAACTCCTGTATCCAGTCACTCTTTCACGGTTCCCACACCAGTCAAATCTTTCACTTTGAAGCTCTGAAGCAGTCTAGCAGGTCTCTCCTACTAAAAATGGATTCCTGTCAAGAGGAGGGTAAATGTCTGTTTTACACTAGGAATCACCTCCTGCATTTAACATTTCCTTGCTTAGTACAAGTTTTGCCTCTGACCTATGTGTGGCTATCTGGCCACTTTTCAGGGGATGCACCTTTCAGTTTTCCACTGGGCCTCACATTCTGTATCAGTACATGTATTAAAACCAGATATGGTGCAGCTCTCTGAACATACTAATATAATTGTCTGTAGCTCATTACAAGGTTTGATTGGGACCTGATATGACAGTAATTAAATTCTTGGAAAAGGAGGGAGATGATAGTTTTGGGATGAGACATCCCTACTTTTCTCCTCTTAGACATGTCATGACATAGCCTATTCCATCAGTGCAGTGGTGAACACATTGTCAGTATTAGTCAATGTTCTTCCCTTGTATCAAGTCCTCTATATCTTCAAAACAGCCTGAATTAACAGGCTTCCTTATATCTAAAACCTCTAATAGATGGTTGAGATTTTTCACCAGAACCAAATTAAAATATATTCCAGACATTGCCAGGAAAAAACTAAAACAGCAGCATGTCTCTTTTTTGTCTTGTATAAATACATGCTCTTTCTTGCTGGTGTTATTCCAAATATCTGCAATTGTAAAAGTGATTTCTTCTTCACACTCCCTTTGGCTTTAAAGTCTTATTTGTGAAGCTATAGCCTATTGCCATGGAAATGAACACAATTCCATAATTATGCTCACATCTTAAGATCCCTGCTCTTCAGAGAAGTTCATTATGAAATGCCAACTTCTGTGTTGAGGACTTTTTTACCAAATAAAATTTTGGGGAAAAATGGTTGAAAATGAACACAGCTTTGGATAGTTTTGGTAACAAGACATAAACTTCAAAGATGTTGGGGCAGAAGGGACTGCCTTCCTGTGCTGGGCTGACCAGGACAGCAACCAAGTGCCCACCAGTTGCTTGCTCTATCCCGGCTTCCCCAGGACAATGGAAGAGAGGATCAGGAAAGCACACATGAGAAAAACTCACTGGTCAAGCTAAAGGCAGTTTAAGAAGCAAAAGAAAAAAAAAGAGAAAAAAACCAAGTGATGCAAAAGCTGTCATTTACAATGTCCCATCAGCAGACTGATGACCAGCCAATCTCTGAGCAGCTGCCACCTTGGAAATACCAAAACTATAGTTTTTATTGCTGAGCATGATGTCATATGGTATGGGATATCCCTCTGGTCAGTTTGGGTCAGCTGTCCTGGCTGTGTCCCTGCCCAGGCTCTTGCCCGCTCCCAGTCTTCTTGCTGAGGGGAGAAGCAGAGTGAGAAGCAGAGGAAGTCTTGATGCTATGCAAAGCTCCCTTCAGCAACAGCCAAAACAGTGGTGTGTTACCAGTGTTATTTCAGCCAGAAATCTAAACCACAGCACCCCATCAGCTGCTGTGAAGGAGGTTAACTCCATCCCAGCCAAAATCAGCACACTTCCCAAAGGAATGGGTATTTTAAACACATTTCGATATTTTTGAGTTATCTCTCCATAAGAATGTTTCTCTGAGGGAGACTGCTATTGAAGTGTGTTTGATTTCAGCTTTAACCACCAGTGGTACCAATCAGATCTGGGCTGTATCAAGTGGTTTTCTACCCAGTAATCATAAAATGTGGTTCAGCATCTTTCTAATCCATTTTAGAGTTTTTTTTTTTCATTTGTTTACACACAGGAGAGAGCTCTCTGTATCTATGTATTAGCTCTTTGCCCCAGTGCCGCTGACAAAGCTTCTGCTGATCTTCCTGCTTTGGTTTGTTTCTGTCGTGAACACTTTTCTCCTTTTTGAGAAACCTGATATAAAAAGCATATTTAGATGTCTCTGAGGATCATTTTCCAGTGCAGTACATTCTAGCAATCTCTGTAGGTGCCTCTGAAACTTCCCCCTTAAGCCTCTGCTTTATTTTTCTCTATTCCTTTATTCACTGCAAGTTTTTATGGATATGCTATTCTTGGTTGAGAGTTTTTAATTAACACCATAGAGCCATGTATAATTGTTTATGTATATTTCTTTTCAAGATGCCAGTGATCAAAGAGAAGACATTTACATTGGAAACCACATACCTTGTTCAGAAAGCTTCAATGGTTACTGTATACATGGAAAATGTGAATTCATTTATTCCACTCAGAAGGCTTCCTGCCGGTAAGTCCTTCATGTCTCCAAAATGTGATTGAAATCACTGTAAAGCTGAATCAAAATGCTCCCTAGACATAATGACAGGATGTATCACTTTGTGGTATCTAAGCAGTGGCACAGGAGTAGTATCCCTATGCTGTGGGCAGCACCCAGCTGATCCAGTCCGGAGGGAGACAGTGCTCAGAGGAGAGGCTCGGTCAGTCGGGTACTTCAGAACCTGAATCCCTCTGAGGAGTGTAGCCTCAGTGTTGCCTTATTTTCAGCTGCTAAATCATATCCAGAGCTAAAAAACCAAACAAAACAGAAACACATTAAAAAGGCCTTTGCCTTGCATGGCATCTCTCTATGACTGTTCTTTCCCCATTGACCTTTCAGCCTGTCCTTGCACTATCTGTACATTTTATTTTTCCTGTCGTAAGATCTCTCTAGAGAATCAATACCTTATTTTTAACATTTATTGCCCTTTTTCACAATAATAGGCTTCATCTAGAGAATAAAAAATTGCAAAATATTCTTTAGCCCACATCTTTTGTCTGCAGTGTAAACTAGCAACTCAGTACACTTAGTATTAAGCCTCTCAGTGTTTCCAAGAATATATGAATGTTCCTTAGCTCCCAGATAATTTTTTCCTTTACATTTCAGCAATTGAATTCTGTATTTTTGTTTTCCTCCAATAATAATAATAATAATAATAATAATAATAGTAATACTAGTAATAATAATTATTATTATTACTATTATTGTTGTTATTATTATATAAAAGTTGTTTATAGAAAAAGGCCACTTTGCAATAAAATGCAGTGCCCTACTTATTAGGAGGTTTCACTCCTGAGCTTTTATCTTGCAAGCTTGTACTTTCAGATGAATGTGGCTGAAACTGCTATAACTCTTTGCTTTCCTTTGCTTTTGAAACTTCAGCTGTAAATCCATTGGATACTTTCATATTTTCTCCCTTGATCCTTATTGATTGATGATATTTAGGGGTTTTTTGCACTGCCAAGATTTAAGGGTTTCCAGACAGATCAGAGAGCAGGAAGCCCAAACAGCAGAGCCGGTATGGTTGTCAACTTTAGCACCTGAAAGCTTCTATTATTTCTTATACCATGCAAGACCCTTTCTTGTTTATTTTCACCTTCCCAATAGGACTGTTTTGGTTTTCTTTTCTTCTGGAACCAAGAGAACTCAACATGGCTTTGCTTCTCTTGGGAAACTGAGTGCATCCCCAACATCATCTTGATGGACATTAGGCAACTCTATCTGATTACAGTATTCTTTTGATCTAGAACTGTATTTAACACAATTTATAATGTATTTGTCCTCGAAATATTTAAAGTAGTAGTATTTCAAGGAAAACATTCCTGTCTGAATTAACTAATTTTTATTTTCTCAGATTTTTTTTCTAGAAGGTGCTAATCTTATAGTAGTTTATTGATTAATGGTTCAGTGTAAATTCAGTCTTTTAAATATTTATTATTACTCTAGTAAGTACTGATAGGCAATGTTTTGATGAATTTAATTAATGTACCATCCCTTTAAATTCTATTTGATAGTTACATTTACTGTTACTGCCTTCAGCCATGTATTTAAACAGTCTGAATAGTATCTCAGCACTGAGCCTAGCACAACAAACCTCACGTGGTTCCAGTCAAGAATTTGTGACTATCAGTTCTTGACCCTGAGTATCAGATGTCCTTTGGATTTTTCTTGGCTATTAAAATCCTGACGGTCTCATGCTTTATGCATGTTTCTTACTGCAGAGCAGTAGTTATTAAGGAAACAAATAGTTTATAACAGACATCAATCCACTGTAGTAATCATGTACCTCTATCAGAGAAAAAAATTCTCCCTTTCTCCAGCAAGGAAAATATAATGATGAATGCTAAGGGCAAATTGTTATTTTCAAACGTTTTCCGTTCTCATACACATCTAGCATATACATTGTTTAATTTGGTCCTCGTTTCCTGGCAGCGATGTCTGTGAGGTATCGGATGACCTATAAAACTGCAGAAAATACTTGCACAGAGCAAATTCTGAGTTCTGCTTTCACTGGGGGCAAGGAATCTCCTTGCTTATCATACAGCAGCCCTCCAGGACTGCCAGCAGGCAGTTGGGAAGAAGGTTTTGTAGTGGTCAGTTGCACAGTATTGAGTTTAGCAGCCTTTGCACAGATGGGATCAGGTCTGTCTCCTGCTGCCCCTCTTGTGCAGTGCAGTTCTTCCCTGTCCTTAGGCTGCGTCAAGGACACACAGTCCAGCCCTTTAAAAAGAAATCTAAACTTCTTTATGCTAAATCAATTAATTGACTGATCAGGTTATTTTGAGAAATCCTTGCTGACCTCTATTGATCTTGCTAATATACCAATGCTATATTATCTTGTTATACATTAATGCAGCAGAATGCTTTAAAATCTGTTCTACTAGTTTAAGGTAGTAAACTAGTGCCTACTACTTCATCCTGCCATGATGTAATTCTTAATACAAGCACTTCTTTCTGTGAATCTGCATTCAGTATTTCTCAGAAATAATTTCTTGTCATTTCAGAGTTTCTGAGGAAACATCTTTTAATTCCTTGTGCCTCCTCTGCCTTGTTTTGCCTCCTCTGCATTAAAGCAGCTCTCACATTGATAATACTTCAATTGCTAATTTCTTCAATGAAACAAAAAGCGAAGTAACTGTAAGATTTAAGTTGTCTTGACTAGCAAAGAGACCTCTTCCTTTTTGTGTCTTCTTGCATGATTACCAGCGTGTCTACTGTCTCCATTCTTCTTGTATGCTTGTACAGAATTCTCTTTATTCCCTTCCTGGCTACCACCGGGCACACTTACAGTACATGGAGGGTTTTCTTTAACAACTCTTACTGGAATTTGGTTCATGCCTGAACCAAAACTCCTTACAGCAGCTCATGGCTGGAGAAAGTAGAGTCACAAGATTATGAACATGTAAACCCCAACTATTATCCCTCCATGCAGAGGGGGATTAGGAATTGCATTAGCAGTTGTAGAAAGGTCTTTGGTGTAATTATTTTATTGCTCCAAACAAAATTAATTCCTACCCTAGCACAAAGCTTTTGAATGGATGAGTCTGATTTTGAGTTCCATTCGGGCTTGTCAGATCCAGTTTACGAAAGGATTGTTGTTCTGCCTGCATGTGAGTATTTCTTCTTCAGCTTTCTGCTATAGAGCTGGAGGCCAGTTGTGTTATTCAGTTGTCCACAGTGATGCATTCATGTCAGTCGATTCTAAAGGACAGCAGTACTAGAAACTTGCTCAGGGTTCTAAGTGGTGGCCTTTGATTCTGCAGACTTCATCTCGGTGTCTTGGGTGGCTCTTGCCTTTTCTTGTGCCTCAGCCTCTTTTGCCTTGAGACACGAATTGTTTCAGAGCATGTTTGCGCTGGCACATCTTGCATTGCCGAAACACGTCACTGCTCAGGAACAGACTCTGCTGAGTTTCTCATAGAGTGACTGTGGCTTTCCTCAGGCAGGTTACCTTTAGAGAGCTGCTTCTCTTCTGCTTCCAGCTATTTCTCCCCCATCCCATGCAAATTATTTTGGATTCTTCCTTGAACTCTCACTTGAACAGTTGTGAGTATTGGGTTTTCTAAGCTGACCTTCATCAAATTCTGGCTCAGCCACAAGGCAGGAGGGGGTTTGGTGCTGGTCTTCTCCAGTAGATTTTGCAAGATTCCACTTCTCTAGGTTGCAGCTTGATAAGGGATCTTCCTTTTTCAAGGTGGATTTTTGACCCATATTACAAGGTTCCCCTTCCTCTTTGTCACTTCTGTCCCATATTGACAACGGAGCTGAATGAGTTGTGCTCACTCTGTGTTTCATGAGCATGGTTCTTGCGTTTCATTTAGCCTTCTCTACTTGTTTCACCCAGTTGCTTCCTTCTTCCTAAATATTGTGCCAATATAATATTGACCCCACATATTTTTTTTGACAAATCAGGGCCTTCCCCATCCTGGTGTGTTTTCAGAGAGCCACTAGTAACCTTATCCAGAAAAAGCAGGGCATATCTACTTGCTTTGTCTCTTCTCTTGCCACACAGATCCAAACCATTCCCTAACCCAAACACTACCACACCTACACCTTCTCACTGAATCTTTCGCAGCTGGAGTCACCTTGGATTTCTCATTTCATCTGCAAAATGGTTGGGTTGCTGTCAAATTACAGATTCCATGAAATATTCCTTTTCTTTTTCAGGTGTGAATCAGGATATACTGGACAGCACTGTGAAAAGACAGACTTTAGTATTCTTTATGTTGTCCCAAGTAGACAAAAGCTTACGCATGTCCTTATTGCAGCAATAATTGGAGCTGTACAGATTGCCATTATAGTTGCAATTGTCATGTGCATAACAAGGTAGGTAAAGACAAAAATAGTGAAAAATTACGCATTGTATGGATATACTTTTTCTGTATTTAATTATATGATGCCAAACATTTTATTTGCTTAATACCTACGTAAAAACTACCTAATGACTGAAGCAGGATGATTATGTAACATCCTATCTGCTCCTTTGTTTCTTTGGTCACAAAAGACAGATTTGTTTAAATTCAGTAACCACCAGTAACCACTGAATATCCAGACCAAATACACAGCAGAACAGAGCAGTCTTGAAACAAATCCAAGAGTTCAGCTACTGTGTTAGACCTTCTCTGGACTTATTGAAGCATTGCTGAAATTTGGTGGAAGCTATGATCCTCAGCTACCACCCAGTGAAACTGGAGAGGTTGACAAGGTGCTGTTCCCTGTGGTACCACTGTAAATAGTGTTACACAGACAAAGAAGTACCCCTCACACCATATACACTTTCTGAAAATTAGTGTGCAGCTTAGTCCCATTATTAGACACTCACTGTAAGAACCTATTTTGTGAAACTTTAAGACACACAAGCACAGAGTTCAGGTTTCTGGATCATCTTAAACTCTCACCCTGTGTAAAAACTGAGATGCGAGCCATGAGTTCTTTTTGAGGACAAGGTGTTCAGTGCTAGGACTTGAACCAAACCAGCACTGACGTCTCTGAGATAGATTAAGGATGACTTAGTTACCTTATAGGTGCATGAAGTATTTAAGTCTTACACTCGGGCATTCGTGCCACAGTTCGAATTTTCCTCCTCAAGTTGTCTATCACTTTTTCAGCTCCACTTACACTGAGCCGTAAAACTTTCTGCTACTGCGTTAGTGCATGGCTTCCCAAACCCAGTGATGTAGAGGGTCACCCCGTGAATGAACAGGCCTTTTTCCCCGTATCCCTTGCAAAGTTCAACCTAACAGACAATAGCACCTGTATAAAACACCACCTGCACATGTAAAAGTGTTACTTGGCTCATGCAATTGATGCCATCCCCTTTTTCACACAATATCCTGCTGGCCAAAGCAGTGGTGTGGAAGGCTATGGTTCAGCTCCTCTTTCAGCCTCTGTATGACCATTCCCCAGCTCCCAGTCTCTCACATCTTGCTGCATCCCAGGAGGACTGCTCCATCATTCATTGCCTGGCTGAGTAAGTGCCATTCCATTCAGGATTGCTGGCTTTCATGAATCCTTTTAGTTGTGTGTCTGGCCCCAAGAAAGGGATCACTGGAGTCACCCCACAGAGAGACCTGGATGGGCTCTGTCTCGTGGGCTGCTGTGAGCTGCAAGGCACCTGGAGGTCCAGCACTTCAAAAGATTGATTGATCCAGTCTCACCATCCACTGGGTTTAAAATATGAAATATGTATAAAGTCACGCTCATGCAATCATTCCCCATGGAACGTGTTTGCTGGATCAAGGCTGAAGGATGTAGCACCTTGCTGGTTTCAGTCTCAAGGTCAAGCAGGGCTCCCTTCTGAATGATCTGGGGTCCTGCAGACATTCCCAGGTCACAGTCCAGTACTGAACAGCTGGAGTGTCCCACTGGTCACCACAGCTTGTAGATTCCTTGCTACTGTTAAGTACAGAAAATTAAGTCATTGTGTGATTGCTAGGCTTAATTATACATGGCATATATAAAATCAGCCCTCCTTTCCTATTTCTCTCTCTTTTTTTTTTTTTTTTAACAGAAAATGCCCCAAAAACAATAGAGGACGTCGGCAGAAGCAAAATCTAGGCCATTTTACTTCAGATACATCATCCAGAATGGTTTAACTTAGTGCTTTTTATACCTACATTGACCATGTGATGTACATTTTTATTCTATCTTTTTTTAAAGAATGGAAATATTTATTTCAGAGGCCTTATTTTTGAACATTTTTAGTGTAACAATGTTGGTCTGTATTCTGAAAGCATCAGCTCTAACAGCTATAGACTGTTTTAGTATCTTTACTTTTGTGTTTTTGAATACAGTAGTTCATTTTCTGTATCTGTATCACATGGTTATATAATAGACTTGTGCTTTATCCATGGAATGTAATATTTTTGGGAACACAGATTTATTCCAACAATGGTTGTAGACTTAAAAAAACCCCAACAAACCAACAAAATAAATCCACATTACCTAACAAACAAGGCATGAACTAAAGGTAAAAATGTTTACAGCTTACTTTTCTTATGAGGAACTAGAAAACACTGTGTTTAAATACCGTAGATATTTAAATGTTTTTGGAAGTTAGTAACTGATTTTTTAGACACTGCCTATCGCATGAACTGTGACACTGTGTGCTGTGTGTAGTTGTAACATATTTATAAAATGTGTGGGCTGGGTCTAAACACTGCCATCTTCATAAATAATTCCAACAGTTTATTTTTAAAGAGGAAAATTATAAATTTCATAATTTGGGAAGTTACCTGGTAGAACAGATGGCACAGGTCCAAAAGAAGTAGGTCTTAGTAGATTTAGGTATTGTAAAAATTGGTGTTGAATAATTGAACACAAATAATTGGAATAAAGCCTACTTTATCACTGTTAAAACTGTTTTAATACTTCTTAAACTTTTTTAAAGAAAATACATGTTTTAACACCTACAATACAGATTGTATAGTGTTTGTGATTAAAATAAAAAAAAAAAATAAAAGTGAATGAATTACTAGTGCTCTTGTATAGAGTATTTTCAAGAGCTAAAGAAGTCCATCCAAATTAGTCTGCTGGTCATAGTTATATTAATAGACTGTTAGTTGTCGTTTGAAAGATCCCAAGATAAAGTGTGAATAGGATGTGTTCAGCTGTTTTAACATGTAGTGTAGGCTTTCAGAATTTTGCATGTAGGATTTAATAATTTGTTCAATAAAAAAAAAATGCTTTCAACATTTTGAACTGGAAAAGCATGTCACAATACAACGTTTTCACTATATTGCCTCTGGTTTAGTGTGTTTATTTGTTACCCCATGGGGTAATTGCAGCAAGTTGAAGACCTGAAGTTGTTTTGCTGGAAAAAAAAACAACGATGTTAATTTTCCTGACCGCTTTTTGAATTCCCTCAGAGGAAAGCACTCCAGTAACATGAAAACAAAAGTAGATCTTTAAAAATATGCAAGTTTGCTTTCCTGCTTAATTAGCAAGTTACTTAACTTTCCTGGATTAACACTAATAACTTCATCAGTACAGAAGCGTGACCCTTTAAACGTATGTTCCTTTCCAGATATTGCTTCCTAATTTTAGGGGTTTCATGTTGCTGAAAGTATCTGAACAATCATGTGGGGATATTTTGTAGTCAGAAGTATTTGACCAAGCTCCAGAAGCGGCGTTTCACGCCCTACTTTGAGCATCACCGGAGCCAGCTGTCGCCCTGGCTCCCTGCAACAGCGCCAGAATCATTCTGGCAGGATCACCGAAACTTCGCCTCCCTCCAACCTGGCTGAAGGCAGGCAAAATGGATCGCCGCGAAATCCCCTTGGAGGCTGACAAAACACACCAAAATCGTCTCTCCAGCGTCATCGAGGAGGAAGAAGAGCAAGATGCAGCTTACACGATTGTGACAGTCCTGGACAAAGTGGCCAACATTGTGGACAGCGTGCAGGCAAGCCAGAAAAGGATAGAGGAGAAGCATAGGGAGATGGAAAATGCCATCAAGACCATACAGATTGACATTTTAAAGCTTGCCCAGGCTCACGGCAATACAGGCTTCACGGTGAGCAAGTTACTGGAGAAAACCCGCAAAGTCAGCTCCACCATGAAGGAGGTGCGGGCGCGCGTGGAGAGGCAGAGCACCAGCGTGCGGAAGGTGGAAGCAAAACAAGAGGAGATGCTGAGAAAAAACAAATTCCGGGTCGTGATCTATCAGGTAACCGCGAACCTAATTTCTTGTGGTACTGTCGCTTTGCCAGCTCCTTGGTGACTTCTGGCAGGCGCTGGTTAACAAAGCAAAAGGCGTGGTCTGTCCAACATAGGAGTTATTTTATGCTTTCTTTAACACTGGTCTGTGCTCCCCAATGCCTTTCAGTATGAACCTACTGGCAGCAGCACACAGGGTCTATTATTAGTGTGGGTAGGTTTCTGAGCCAGTCGTGTAAGATTAACTGCAGATCAGCAAGGACTATTTGCTGCCTCTCCGAAAGGTAATATGAGGCAGGCCCTGTAAATCTTGTCATACAAACCATGCCTGACATTCATCTCTGTTATTTTTTTCACCGTATTAGGTAGAAGTGCAAATAGCAAAAGTGTTTTCAGGCTCCCTGAAACACAGATTTTCTTCTAATGCTAATTTCAAAACATGGCTTGTTTAACTTGCAGCATTGCCCAGGCTTTCATACTGCTGACAAACTGTGACATCTTTCATTGTCTCAGTGTATTACAGTATATGTACAAACTAAAGCTCAGACCCACAAACTCTTCATGACAGCAAATACTCCTCTGCATGCTCTGCCTTGGAAATGGTTTAACATAGCACTGTTCTTTCAATCACAGTGGGCAAGGAAATCATACAGTTTCTTTCACTGACCTTATTCTAGGATGTTCACTGTACTTTAAAATAATTGCATTTGAAGAGAAGTCTCATGAAACAGCATGGTCTCGCTTGCATCCATACAAGCAGTGCAGACAGTTCTGGGGTCTTGTCAATGAGTGCTGAGAAACACCTTTGTCTAGTGGTCTGATCCTGCCTTTGCTGGAACTTCCCAGCTTCCCAGGTCAGTAGAAAGTAAGAGTGTTTTATCTTTTGCCAGAAGCATAGTCACTCCTTTTTTACCAGCAAATGGCCAAAGCTTCTTTCAAATGAGTTGTATTCCTTGTTAGGCGTTCTTGAAAATACCACCCCTCACGAGTAACACAATGCACCCCCATCACTCAGCTTTACACCCTGGTCTTGCATCTGTCTGTACATAAATAACATCATTTGCAATGAATGGAGCCGTGTGTTTCACTGAGTTTATTCACCACCGTGTACAGCTGACAAATTCTTCTTTGTAACCTAGCTTTCTTAAATAGTTCATTTTCCACTACTGGTAAAAAATAGCTGAAAAAAAAGAGAAAAAGCTGAAGGTAGGGAATATTACCTCTTTAATGTTATGTTAGTACCATATACAGCCAAATTGTGCCTCCCATATTTACTGACTGAATGACTTACTATGGTTGTTCAGTAGAAAGTACAGGCCCAATCTGTCCTATTATTACATTTATTGCAAGCTGCATCATCATCACAGAATAGAAAACAGGCACTTTCACTTTTTGCCCGCAAATAATTTCCCAGCTAAAGGCAATAAATCTCTGTGACTCCCCTGGTTAATGGCATAATGCCATTTCATTGATGGGCCTTTACCATAATGACTGCAGCAGAATCAATGCTTTGAAAATATTTTTTCTTAAAACCGTATCCATTACACAATGTAAATTTTTCTGCTGGCAAGACATGAGCTATTGCTTATTTAAAAATATAGTAAAATATCGTCAAAATGGATTTACACGCAGGTGTCAAGAACAGCCATTGGTATTTTCAGGTATTTCATACAAAAAGTGGCTCTCACAATGTGTACTTTATTTAAGAATCACCTTCAGTTTATGATCTCTCTGCTGGTTTTGCTGGACAAGAATGACCTGCATGCTGTTGTGCATGTTTAATTCTTAGGTGGTATTTTGAGGAAGGGAAACAGCATTTTTTGTTGTCTTTCTGGCTTTCTCTTCCTACAGTGGTTTAAAACTGTCAGTGAGACTATGAATGACTCCCACCTTAACTTCCATCCCTTTTGTAAGGTGGATTGAACAACCTTTTCCCACTTGCACAGAGGAGAGGCAGATATGTGGATCCCTCTAGGATCCATCATTTAACACTTTTCAGGAGAGGGATAACTGCAGAGCTGCACAAAACCTGGAACACGCTGGGTAGGCAAGAGTGCACTGAAGCTTCAAGGCACAGGTACACATGTGAAAGTCTCTTTCACACAAGCGCAGTGACTTTCACACAGCTGATTTACACCAGGGTAGGCACACTGCTGCAGTGCCAAGACCTGAATGACTGGAGCTTGGCTGGGATGAGTGGGAGTCTGTTAATAGCTACAGAACCGGCGTACTCCCTGCGCTATATGTTACAAATAGATATAACCACGTTGTTTACTCTGTGGCTGTGATTGATGGCTCCTCTGTAGTGAGGTTTTCTTATGATGAACTATTTGGGACGTTGTGATGGGGCCAGTGACCCGTGTGTTGCTGGTATGGAGTCCGTACACGGGTGAGCACATGTGGGTTTTAGTTTTAACTTTTGCCGGAACATCAGCGTGTGAGGAGAAAGGAAACACCAATTAAATACTAAAGATTTTCTTTCAAGTGGATAGCTTTGATCTTATCATTGATGGAGGGAGTAGGCAGGTTGAAAAGGATCATTGGCTGAAGGAGATTGTCCCAAGAGAGCTCAGCAATGATGAAAAGAGTTGGCGATATCCTCACATTAAAAAGAGACAAAGTGATCATCCTTGAGCAGAATGATTAGGGAATTGAGAGCATTCATTTTTAGAAGGCCATGTGGTTGAGGAAAAGATTTGGTAGCAGGCAGCTCTCCTCCCTAGGCTGACTGCTTGATTAAAAATGCCAGGTTACTTCAGACTTTCTAGTGAAGTCTTTGACCCTGGAGTGCTATGTGCCCTGAGATTATAGCAGGGAATAAAAAGGATGTTGTAGGTTGTACAGGTCACTGTTCATTTCTGTTCAGGTTAGTCTGAATAACCAGCTGTAAAAGCTATCATTTCTCTGAAGTCAAAGAGCATTTAACAGTTTAAATAATTCTGACTAAATTATTCAGAAATTAAAGGGGTTTTTGGGTCTTTTTTACCCTGAATGAACTTGTTTCATTTGCTTTTCTGCATGTTCTGCAAGTCTCTATTTAAATGGGACTGTACAGGCACCAGAAAGTCCACGTTACTGTTACTGGGCTTTCTTCTATTATTACTTCACATAAGCACTATAAATGAGTAATGACTTCCTATGAAGGGACACATGCATTTGTTTCACTCAGTACTCTCTGAGATTTAAAATTAGTGGACATGTCATAAACTAAGTAAGGTAATGGCTTGACTGGCCTACACAGTCAGGTTACAACTGGTTTGTTTGCCCTGTGATTGCTCCACTGCACGCATGGGGAGAGGCTCACAGAAGCCACCTTGCATATGCCACTGATATTACACATAAATAAATTAAAATATAAGTGTCTTCTCCTGCCCACTGATCTTCTGTGTTTATAATGACTAGACAGTAAGAATGGTGAGATCAAGATGGGGACAATATTCTGGAAACCTGAGGTGGATGCACCTTCACCTGAAGTAGCAGTAGAAATCAGTGTGTCAGGAGCTCGGGAGATTGCCATTAGTTTGGTACTATTTGGGCATAAGAATGGTAGGCTCAAAAATGGCCCTGCAGAACAAAATCCTTAGTAGCATAGTTAAATAGCTCACCCAGAGCAGATTGTGCTAGGTAGCTCATATTTGATCATTTTTCTGTTTTGCAGAAACATGGGAGGTCTTATCCTTTCTTGTATTTATGTACGTGGTACCTTACCTCATAACAGATAATCTGGAAAAACAACAGGTGGCAGTGCATTGTGTTGAAATGTGAAGAGAAGCTTGCAATGGGTTTCTGAAAGCGTGGTTCTAAGGCTGTCCTTGTCAACTGTGTAATAGCTTCCTTGAAAATCTTGGTACAGAAAAGGTGTAATACTAATAAAATGTGCCCAAAATTAGAAGCTGTCAGTTCATAGAAAGAAATATAGACAAGAAACCAAATTACTTTTACAGCTAGAATAATGCTAATTTGAGTGTACATGGTGCTAATTCCTGTACTTTTAGCTCTGATCTGATACCATAAATGGATGTCTCCAGTCCTGGAGACAACAGGGTCTGGACAAAACTGCCTTCTAGAACTCATGGGAACAGAAGAAACCTAAATTGTTATTAAAGTGAGCCTAAAACTTCATGGGAAAAAAAATGGTGTGAATTGACTGACTACCTCTGACATCAGAACACTGGCCTCAGCAGCCCAGTGACACAGGGCCTTTGTTGGAGTCTTGTGGCAGAAAGCTTAATAAATATTTTTACAGCTGGGATAGGTAATTGCCTTTGCTAAGAATACAGAGAATAAAATAAACCCAGTGACTGTGTCAGAGAGTGTCACGAGAGCCCTTTGTTTGCAGTGTCAAGCCCAGTGCTCCAGTTCAAAGCGCAGAGCTGGCCCCGTGCTGTGCAGCAGCCACTGATGGAGAGGTTATCACCCAGCTAAAAAGAGCTGTGTTTCTGGTGACATGTTTGCAAGGAATGAGGAGAAAGGAAAATTTTTTTAAAAAATCATTAAAAAAACAGATATTGGGCTATTTCTGTGTCCCTTAAATGAAATAGCTTGCATATGTCACATAACTGTGTTCATATCAGATTATAACTTGGCTCAACACCACTTGATCTGGTGCCTCCAGACCTGTTCCTTTGGGACGATCCTCACAGAGGGACAGGCTGTCCTCTTCTCAGGGCTGCCATTGATTTTTCTCCACCTATTAGCACTGAGTGGTGGAAACAGCTGACCCTAGCTTACATTAGCACTGCATGCAGCTGTTCAGGGCTTCCATTGTGGTTGCCCTGCAGGTCGGCAGAGGAGCGCACTTACAACATGAGCCTCCTGTGTCGTGCCTCTTCTCCATGGTCCTTGAGGCTGCTCGGAATTGTCACCAGGAGCTGTGGCTGGCTGCTGTGGGCACGTGTGTATCTTAGAATGGAATCATAGAATCACTTAGATTGGCAAAGACTCTTGAGATCAACAAATCCGGCTGTTCAGCAAAACCCTTCATTCCTGAGGCACAGATTTGGGAATGGGCTTGACTGGGGACACGTGGTTGGCATTCATATTCTCAGCACTACCGAAGATAGCCGAACCTCGCAATTATTCTGTTAGTACAGGAATAAAGTTGATCTAAACTGCACAGGAAGGGAGATGAGGAATATGTGAAGTCACAAACAGGAAGTTTAGGATCTGTGGCAGGACTCATCTTGCCAGACATTAATTAGATATCAGTAACACAATGTTCGTACATTTGGCCTGTCTACTCCTTTCAAGTAAGCAGAGAGAAGTGTGCGGAACCTGATTCTTCCAGCCTGTTGTAGACATCTTCTTCTGGATATAGTTTCTACATTACAAGTATCTGCTCTCCCCATGTAGTTAAAAGGTTGTCCAGAAATGAGTTCATATGGAGAACACATTTGCTTGGGCAGACAAGTTCAGCAGCTTCTGATAACTGGCTTTCACTTGCACTTGAGAACTCCTCCCCGGTCTAGCTGACTGCTAGGAGCAGTCACTGTGTGATGAATGAATGAATCAAAACATTACCAAATATATTTTTTTGTCTTATGACACCTTGTGATGCTTTCTCTCCTTCTCTTACAATGGGCTTCCAGAAAAATTGGAAATGAGAAATTTCACCAGTGTGATTGCAAGCCTGTGAACTGACCTGCAGAGCTATTCCCTGGTTTACTTCCATAAAGCAATAGCAAAGCAGAAAAAGTGTGAAGCTTTTATTTTACCCTGAAGCTGCAGTTGTCCTTTCTATGCAGCATGCGGTAGCCTGCAGCCGAGGGCTTCTCCACTGATGTGGTGGAACTGGGAAGTGGGAACTGGTTGCTCATTGACTGCTGCAAGCTACAGACAGCGATAATGGGAGAAGGAGATGAGTTCCTCTATAGTCATTGTATGCTGGTGGTTGAATTAATGAATTTCTGCCAGAGTTTAAATAAAAGGGATGTGTACTAGGCTTCACAAAAGAGAAATGAGGGGAGTTGACTGTTCTGATCAGGCTGGTTTTCCGTTGTGTAAAAACAATTCTAAATGCAGCAACACCACTTAGCCATAAAGTCTTATAAGCCCGAAGTGTTTATTCTATGTCTACTTTACTTGATAAAATTTCTTAGGTGGCCTTTTAAAATAATCCTGTTTCTCTCTCATGTGAGCAGCATTTTGGCCTGCTGTCAGAGATTCTGAAATGACATATTTGCAGAAGAAATGAAGGGATCTCTTGAGATTTATAAAGCTTCACTCTTAACTGTTAGAATATGAGTAAAGGTACTGAATGATTTGTAATTGGTTATTCATCAGTGGTTTCACGTTGATTTAGAGCGCAGTTTCAAGGAGCTGTTTTACTGATTTACCTTGGCTACCAGTCTGAATAACAAATCATTCATCCAACATGCAAATTTCTAAGATTTTTTAAAAACATTGTGGCAATGCAGATTCCTGCCCATGAGCTGCCCATCATTTGCATCACCAGTTGTCATAGACACAGCAGCAGTGCCAGAGCAGGCACTGGGTAGCCTTTGACCATTTTGCAGCTTCGTGCTCTGCTTCAGAATTGTCAAGTGATCACCAGTCAGTCCCATCTGTGCTTATGTTAATCATCACCTGCACTTCCCCTGTCACACACCCCAAGGCTGAAAGATCATTTGCTGTGACCTTTTCCCTGTGCAACACAATGACTCCGAGTTACAGAGTTTCATCAGTGTCTCCTCCCTACCTATGCTGTGAGCAGTTTCTTTAGGACCATTTTGAGTATTGATTTTATATATACAATACATAATTTTATATGTATATATAAATAATTTTAGATATATAAAAAACAAATTATTTATTTGGTCATTCTGGTTTTCTGATTCTTTTAATTTTAAAAAGCTTTGTTCTGCTAAAGTGTTGATTGAAATTAGGTAATAGTTGAGAGCTGATAGCTGTTGCCTTTGTTAAAGCTGCTTAGAGTTACATTTTCAAGCTAATTGGAAAGAGAACACAAAACCAGTTTATAGCATTTCTAGCAAATATTTACATGTAATACAGTGTATTACCTTTTTTCTCTCTGCCAACTTTGGAAGCCCAGTCTGAGCTTTGAAATACAAAGCTTTGAATACACATACCAAAAACCAGGAAAAGACAAGGGATGTAAAGCTCTTGAATTGGCTACATTCATTAATATGCCCTCATATTCCATTATTTTTTTCTTTCCAAATGACATAATAAAATTATTACTGAAATTATAATTTAAAATGTTCATGTACTTAAAGTCTAAGTATTGTTTTATAGTGACATTATGTTGCTGCTTTGCTTAGCAAATCAAGTGAACTCTAAGTGAAAAGCACACATTTTCTTAAGGAAAATAAAAGTACTGCTGCTATTAATTATTGATCCCATCCGTGCTCCCAAAGAGTGGAAATTTAGCTAATAAGTTCGTGAGGGAATCTTTTCAACAACCCTTTTTTCTTTTCCCAGCCTCACAGTCCTTGCAGAAGGCATGACATTCTTCCAGCAGCCCCCTTTGGCTCCTTAGTGCAGCAGTAAATGAAGGCTGCTTTTAGAGCCAACCTGATCTTTGCCAGGACACCACGGCTGCAAAATATCTGAGACATTGCTAAACAATTAGCTCTGCCATTTCCCCCTTTCTCTTCCCAGAGAAGAGGAGAGCCTGACTGTAGAGGCAGGGTTATCAAGGAGGCACATTCTGAAACAGCCTCTTTTCCCCTGCGGTTTTCAATTATCCGAGCATTGCCACCTTGAGAGTCTCATAGTGTTGATTAGAGGCATTGCCACATTTAAAATTATTTATCTACTGGTTTTAAGGTTTCAGTGAGGTGGAAAAGTCAGCACCTTTCCCTTTCTGTGGTTAAGGAGCAGATGCATTAGCCTTCCCTCATAAATGCTTTACTATATCCTATGGGAAAAAAATGCTACTGCTTTGATCCTTGTGGTCAGAAGATGCCTGCAGTGCCTGCAAACCGGTCACTGTTCCCTCCCGTGGGTGCTGAGCAGCCAGAATTTTGGCAGCTGATGGAAAGGTTGAAGAGCAAAAGGAGAGTTTGAAAGACACAGGCAATGTCCCCTTGAAAATTTTCTAATTGTGAATGAAATTGAAATGAGAGCAGAGGGTGAAAATGCCAGTGATGGAGTCAGACTTTGTTGAGTTTCAATATTCCCTGCCCCTGGATACATCTATCCAAATCAATGCCATGCTGGCCTTCTTCATCAAAGTTGAGGGTTACTTATATGTTTACTTATATGTTTACTTTATATTCAGCCAGGCCCTTAAGAAGTCAAAATTCTTTGGCTAGGCATATTTGAGAGGTTAAATACTCGAAAAATAGGAAAAAAAAAATTCAGGTGTAAGATGCTTTCTCAGCAAACTTGCTGTGCCAGGTGCTTCACCAGCCATGCCTGAATTGTGCAATTGTTTTGTTGTGGTGTTCTACCTTTAAGTTTTGTCTATTAAGTTTTTTCTTAAGCAGTGGATCTAACTACCTTGCAACTACAACTGCAAAGGTCTCCAGGATTTTCCCTTATCATTCAATCAATGCTTTCAGTCCCTCGTTTGCTACCGCAAAACCTGAAGTCTTTCTCCTTTCAGGCTTCATTTCTTTGAGACACATGCATTTTTCCAAAACATTTCCAGTTTCAACACACCATCTAATCTGACTCCTTTTTCCCCTCTCTCCTCCTACACCCCTTCATAGCACACAAACCCTCTTCTCAGCACCCTCGTCCCCTGGCAAGGTTCAGATCTACAAGCAAGGTACCTGAGCCATGGCATGTTTGCTCGGAACAGATGTCAGCTTGGGGGGACAGACAGAATGACTCAAAACACAGCCAGCTTCACAGAAGAGCACTTATTTATTTGTGTCAGAACCCAGCTCCATTCTCAAATTGGTGGAAAATGCCCGAATGTTTCCGTGTTAGTGGAGGGGCCATGTAAGGGTGAGAAGGTGGGAGATGCATCATATAAGCATGTGTTACACTTCTTGTACAAACCAAAGACAACTTCCAAATCAACCACTTACATGACAGACTTACCAACTTTTTTCTTGGATAAGAAGGAAAAAATATTGCTCTGTTTGATTCCACTGTGTTGAGCAGTGGATAACTTTTCAGGAGATTATGGCCAATGAGTGATTATTGCCAACAAACACACCAGGACCAGTGTGAGCACCCTCTTCGGGTTCTCCTTCTAGGAGGAGTGCTGAAAGGGAAAGGGAATGCTCAGCTTCCACAGATTTGCTTTCTGATTCTAGTCTGCGCATGTCTTTGGTGTTTGCCAGTAGACAAGGCAAGCAGAGTACATGTCCTATGTATTAATCGATAGCTAGCCCATGTGACTGTGTGCCTCTTTCCTCAAGAAATGTTAAAAATAATTGACTGCTTGGTATAATCTTTTACTGTGAAATAATCTCCTGTCCTCATTTTAGATCCTCCCTCACCTCCCATGAGGTGGTGGTGGTGGGTACAAGTTCTTCCTAGCAAAATGCTTAAGCAGATTTTAAACAAAAAGCTTGAAAGCAGCATCATCAATGGCTCAGCACCCTTCACACCCTTTCCAAAGATTGGACTGCCCAGTCCTGCTATTCCCAGTCCCATCTGCTTTTTTATAGACAAGGTGAAAGCTCTCACCGACTTCAGGGCTTTGTTCTGTGCTGCTGAAAGCAGTAGGTGCTTGGTCTTTGGTTTTAATGAGCTTATAAATGAGCTGGTAGCTATATGCTTTGACTCTGTCTGTTTCCCACTTGGTACTAAAGCTTCTTATTCCTGCCTTAGGCAGGATGAGCTCCTCTCTTCTCTCTGCCCCACAGATATCTAGTGATAACAAGAAATGAGGTAGGAGCAGGAGAGAGAAAGGAAGCAGATGAAAAAGCTCACCTACTGAGCCTAAATCACTGTATTTTTATTCCGAAACCTTCCTAACATGCTAGACAAGTTCACTAACACTTTCCACTTCAGTAATATCCAGAAATCTTGAGTGGAGATAGAAACTCACACTAACGTTTTGCCTTGCTACATTTGATTCTGCAAGATGTGTGCAGAGACCAAGGAAAAGAAGAAAATCAAAGATTCGGCAAAGTTCATGCTGAGAGTCTGTAGGAGAATGAAAATGTTTCTCAGGAACATTTCTCTGGTTTCTGTGTCTCATCTGCAAGAGCTTCATCTCACATGTTCATAACTTTTAATTCCAACATATGTGTATGAAAGCTAAATTACTGTCTTCTTTCGCTAACAGACTAAAGGCAAATACAACAAAAATGTTGTATTGACAAAATGACAAATGACAGAAAGTACAGACAAATCCAAACCTGCTTGAACGACAACTTAAATATTGCAGAGAAAATAATCTCTCTGCCTTCCCTCCTTTTACAAAATAATCTTCATAGGAAAGGCATATTCCTCTCCCCACATTGTATTCATCTCTGTATGTACTGAAATTTCAGAATATTCATTCTGGAAATACTTTTGTTACCATTTCAGCTGAAGGAGTGGGGTATACTTTAAAAACTTTGAGGAATTACTATCCAGCTGTGTTTTAGGTAATTTTCAGAAAAAAAGAGATTATGTTTATATGTAGAAGTCTTTATATAATTAATGTTAATTTGCACATGTTAATGAAGATGATTATTAGCAAAGCATTGTAGTTTTGTTCCTGCTGATTTTGACAGATGAGTTGAACAACATTCTGCTGTAATCAATGTAACATAATTTGTCCCTACTTTTTCTAAGCATTAACAACTGTTTTACTAGAGGGTTTTTATTGAAGCCAAGGCATGATGAGAGACTCATAAGTGGGCTTTATCTGTCAAATAGCTCAATGTATGTTATTTTATGTATTGCTAGCACTCGGTAAAATAGCATGACTCACTACTAATGAGTCACTGTGAAAAATGACAGACATCTTTTTGGCTGGAAACAAGTTCACAGCAAAATATTCAGTTAGCCTGACTTGCTGTTCATGGGTTCACAGCTTCAATATCTCTCTTATTCTTTATATTAAGATGATAATACTAAGGGTAGAGTCCTGACACTGTCATGCCTCAGAAATCAGCTGAAGGATTTAGTACTAATGGGAAACAGCTTAGAGAAGTGTGATACAGCTGTTGTACCTGTTTGCACCCCAAAGGGCTGCTCCTCCTGGGAGAAGAGCACAGGCACGTGCATGTAAAAAGCTGGTAGGGAAGAAGGGGGTGGCATTGTCCATCTCATACAGCTCCTACAAGTTACAATTTTCCACTGCACTTCTAGATAGAAGATTTTCCACTGCACTTCTAGATAGAAGTAACTCACTGACACTGAGCCACAAATTCGTACTGTCCATGCAGATCAGGGAAACAACTTTCTTAGGAGATTCTCCCTGTTCTGATAAATCCTTCATTGCCATGAGCTTTTTTCCCTTCTTTTTTGTTTTTCTCTCAGATGTCCTTAACCACTAGCTGATTATTCGTGAATTTTTGTTTACTGTGGACAATTTTTGGAAGTCTTCTATGTCTTTGAGCCCCTAGCAATTTTTCTTTGGAGAGGCTGCTTGAACTCCTAGGGCTAAGAGATCTAGGATAGTCACCACTTCCAAGCATGCAGCTGATGCATGTTAGATGTGTGATATAAATATATAATTCTGCACACTCAAACAGGCCATCAAACTCACTACAGGAGACAAAGGTGCTTGCTTAGGAATATCATACATTTCCAGATGGAATAAATCAAGTTCACCTCAGCACGGTACCGGTGCTGAGTGAATTGTGTGTTACTGGGTTTACCGAATAACATCTCCCTGCTTTACTGATTTGTCCCCTTGTGCAGCCAGCACATGTAAGTCAATATGTTGGGGTTCATCTCCTTTTGGGCAGCAACAGAAGTGTTTGCTAAGTTCCAAACAGTCAAAAATGCACAACTGTCTTGGTAATAGTAGCAGACTGAAGCTTCTCATATCATTGAGGCATTTGCTTGGACAGTGTACAGCTGACACAAGCCCAAGAGCCTCTTCTGTCTACAGTGTCTGCTTTTATTGCTGAGGAATAATGGATCTAGGTCCGATCCAGAGAAGCAGATAAGCTCAGAAAAAAACAAAAAAGACCTAGACAAGTCTGCTCTGAAAACCATTAGAGGCCAGGACTCATATGACCATTGCATTTATTAATTTCAGGTAGAACCACAGTGAAAATAAATTTTTAATCAGGCATATAATATCTTTAGAGAATTAGGCAAAGGTTTCTTTTGCCTTTTGTGTTATCCATAGATCAAGTACGATAGTACAAGCCTCCCTTACTTTGTTACAGTATTATATTTCAGTTAGCACTAATTAACTGCAAGCCAACCAAAAAAAAAAAAAACCAAACCTGCTTGAACCACCATCTTTTTGAAACACACTTGCTGGAACATGACTCTCTGCTTTCATTCACAGGAGGAAACCGAGTGTCCTTCATCCCTCTCTGTTATCAAAGAGATGACAGCAGGTGAAACTATAGAGGACGATTTCCTCCCACCTGATGATCTGTCTTCTGATGAAGAATATTATATCGAAGAAAGCAAAGCATCCAAGTTCAAGAAATCAGGCATGAAGCGCATTGATGACATCAAAAAGGCATTTTCAAGGGAAAATATCCAAAAGACGAGACAAAATTTTGGCAAGAAGGTAAACAGGCTTCAAACTAGGATAGTGACCCCTGAGAGGAGAGAGAGGATCAGGCAGTCAGGAGAGAGACTGAAACAATCTGGGATAAGGATCAAGAAAACCATTTCACAAGCTGCTCCAACAAAGGAGACATTCAAGATCCATAAAAAAAATAAAGAACGAACAGGAGCCGAAGGTCAGGAGGGCATCCAGGAAGCCAGCGTACACATCGCCTCTGAGCTCCCAGCTGCAGAGCCCTTCACTGAAGAAATCTCTTACACAGAAGTGATCACTAAGGTAAAGAAAGACAAGAATAGTGCAACAAAAGGTGCTTCCCAGTCAACTGAAATAGGGGTGACTATCCCAGAAGTCGTCCTTAAGCAGGAAAGAAAAGAAGGAGGAGGAGGTGATGATGACATCCCTTTGCTAGACTTAAAGCAATCAGCATAAGGAGTCCATGAGCACAGACGCCATACTGTCCTCACTGAGCAAGAGAGAACACAGTATGTACTCACTCAGCTTTAGAAGAATGTGTGAATTTGTGTAATATCACAAACCGTGTTGGTGTTGTTCTGCCATCCACAAATGTCTGTAGTGTTGTCTTCCTGACAAAAGTCAAGCCATGCAAACTGAATGAAGGGGCTCCCCCTCTGTCTCGGCATGTGCCGATAGCCATCGTTAACCCCAGTGGAACTCGCAGTGTCAAAGGGAGATGGGAATCTGCTGCATTTCCAAGACTGATTTAGCAGTCGCTTTACAGCCTAATCACTCTCTTCGTTTCATGTACAACAGTATAAAATTTATTTCCATTATCATACACCAACTCATCTAATCAGAAAACAGTAACAAAGCTATTACGTCATATTAGCAAAAGGAAGAACTACGGAAAACGTGATTTAGCTGAACAAATATTATCATTTAAGGGCCCTCACAGAAAAAGCAGGAAGAGCATATTCCTGCTTTACCCACAGTGTGAAAAAATGAGGCAGGAATTTTTAAGTAAATTGTGTTTCATCTTAGTGATAAAGAGAAGCTCCTGAAATGGCTACAGGTTATTTCCAGACTTCTGGAACAGGAAGGTTCATTGTAAGTAAGCGATGTGTTTTGTGCACTTATGGAGTAAGAATAAAAAAGAAGACACTTTAAATATGGAATAGCAGGAGGAAAAGGGAAGGAGGTATCGTATGAGTTTGAAAAAGGCAATGATATGAAGCAGTCAAAGTGGAATAAGATGAATGTGTGGGTTCTGGATAAATAAAGAGAAAAATTAGAATATTATAACTACAGTTTCCTTGAGATCTTTTAGAAAACGATTCTTCTTTACAGAGGATCATAGAGTTTATAAGCATAACTGACCAGACAAGGGAATTGTTTTGTTTTCCACTCTCTGTGCTTTTTCCGAGCTTCACTGCAATTAAAATCTATTCTACAAAGTCACAGATGTACAGGGCCAATCCATAACCCAATTCTTTTTTTCCTATCATCAACATTATTGACCAGTCACAGCCTCAGGGATTATGAGACAGACACCCTTTGGACTATGGAATGCTGTTTATTTGCAACTCTCAGGAGCAAGTGCCCTGACATCAGATATGTTTGTAAACATGACTGCTATGCTGACATGGGGTGCAGGACTGTATTGCTCTCTTCATTCTTAAATGGAGTTGCCTTCAAAGCACTTATCTAAAGCAATGTTAGTCATTACTATCTGTGTGAAACTTGTACAATATTGCCAAAAGCTGTATGATTGTATTTAATATCTCGGATTCATTTTAACAGAAGAGCATAACTTGGTTATCTATATACATTGTTTGAGGACTTCCAGCTAATTGTTAATCTATCATTTAAATATAATTACTTTGATTTCAAGTGTTCTGCCTGCCAGTTCTTTCATTTAGTCTGGTGTACATCCCACTTGAAGTGAAACAGCTTTAGCAATAGTAACTAGGGAACACTGGTTGGGGAAGGTCAATGTTTTACTGTACCAGTGACATTTCAAATCAAATTAATGTTGTCAGATTGGGAGCAGCAACTCCACTGAGTGGAAGAGCAGGATAGAGCAAGAGAAGGAGATGGGGAAAGGAACATATTTCTGTCAATAGTAAATTGTTCATCTCCATTCTACTGTAATCACATGCAAAAAGGAAAGTGTTTTGCTTATAGGATACACTGATGGTTTTGTTTGGTTTTTTTAACTAGTGGTAAGAAGCCTTTCTGGAACAAAGTGACTTTATGTTCTTCTTCAGTTCTGTATAAAACTGCAGCTATCTTCAGTGAAATACTGTATGATTTTTCTGGTTCTTCAGTAATATGGCCTGCATTCTGTTCTGCAAGATTTGGCATTTTCCTAAACAGATAAACAGGGTTTAGTTATTGAAATGAAAACACTGATGTTCAAATAAGCTATTCCTTTGCATTTTTATACAGCAGAACACTAAGTGCTAGAACATCATTGCCTCTAGATTTTCTTCATATAGCATTTAATTTTCTCATTTTATTTGACAAAGAAAAGAAGTGATGCAGTTTCCATGGAGCTTATAATGTAGCACCAGATATAACCTCTATCAAATATATATTTTTTAATGTTTCTTTCTAGCTTCAGTTGGTCAGAGGATGATTTGTTTTCATAGCAAGCAGTGAGTTCCTCAGGTGTGCAAAGTATTTCAATGTACACTTTTTATTTTAAATTACTATCAGTGTTACTGACCTGACTTTCACATGTACCAAGAGATAAAAGTTAAATTACTCCATATCCTCTCTTAAAGGTAGGGGAGGGGGAAAACACTATGGTTTGCAACCTCAATTTCTGTGTAACAGCACAGCCCTTCGCTGCTTGAAGTCTCCCCCATCTTTTTCATAATTTCCAAGATCAATGATCATGAAGCCAGATCCTTCAGCCTTCTAAGAAACAAAATTCTCAATGAAATTGGTTGATGTACAGCTGCACTGCAGGGAGGTCTGGTGTATATTTTTTGAACAGTTGGTTTCACTTGAAAAGATAATCTTGCCGGCACTGTTGCTCCTAGCTCAGTGAAAAAAAGGGACCCTGTCCCTGTCTGCTCTGTTTTCCAAGAAGAAAGCTGGCACTCTGTACTTCGTTGTGGGTGTGAGTGTGAATATCAAACTTCCTCATGGAAAGAGCCCTGCAATTGCTAACTGCAGACTCAAACTGGCTATGGGAAGGGATGAACTACTTTCTTAGACATTTGCTATACCAAAATTGAAAGTGTTTACCAGGAGAAAAAAAATTATTAACAAAGTCCTGACTGCAAGTCCTTCTTTCATAACATCCAACAACAATTTCTTTTGCTTTGAATTTGTGCTAGTGAAAAAAGCCAAACACATTTTCTGCCAATAGCCATCCGTCTACTAAAAGAGAAGTAGCAATCATCCTTCAGTTACAGGGTAGACAGCAGTGGTGGTTAACACAAAAATACTTCAGCCATTTCAGGTGAAGTATGGCCTGTGTGTCGTCTTCTTTTTTTTCAAACTCAACTGATGCAAAATACAGAACAAAAAGCAGTTAAGAGGTTTGAGTTTGCAGGATTCAGGTGCTAATGCAAATGGAATGAGTACTAATAGAGCCAAACTGGAGTTCAGATGTGTTTACTCTGAGAAAGCTTTAAAACCTTTCTTCCTGCTAATAATGTGGGGTGTGCACACCTTCCTTATAAGTGGATATATGTTTAGTAACGAGTTAATAGGTGCAGAGGGCACTTTTTGTGCAAAGATAAACACTCCTGTTTGTACGGCTTCCATGATTGTTTACATTAAAAATGACTGTTCAAGAAAACGGTCGCAGCCATTAGTAAAAGCACCCAGCAAGTTTATGAATGCAAAATCAAAGGAACTGTGCATTGAAATATATGCAGATAAACATAAAGCTTTACCATGCATTTAATTATCTTGTCATTACAGCTTTAATAATGCTATGGATGATAAGATTTTAACTACAAAGTTGAATTTGAAAACAATTACATTATGAAAAATTATTGTATTAAGAAGAAAGATAACATCTACAAAAGAACCACCATAAGATGTCAGAGCAGTTGTCACTACCATAAGCACTGTTTTATGTAGTGCTTCCATTATGAGCAAGTTAGTTGATTATATTCTCACTTGCTTTATAACAGTTGCCAAATTTACACCTGAAGCTGTTTTCTCTCTGATATTCCCAGGATAAATAAATTTATTATTTTTGCTGGGAACAGAGTAAGCTGATCTATGTGCAATAACATCATCTCTATGTATCACCTGCTAATTCCCACCCCTCCTGTGAGAAGGTAGCCACCACTTTGACAGTAACAATGCAAGTCATACTGGCTGCAGCTTAATCCTACTTGGTGGTTCTTTTTTTCACAGCTGTCTGTCTTTATTTCGAACTGCAGAGCAGTGCAACCCCCCTCAAAGTCCAGTGATCAGGATTCTGCACTGTTTTCAGATACAAAGAGAAGATGTAGGTCAGGTCTGTTCTCCGAGGCTTTTTGTAGACAGGGCAGGAGTACACATTTCCGTGCTGTTTCCTTGGGTCGTTCAGTGCTGTCGTGCTAACAGCATACACGTGGACTACAGGAAGGCTTGTGAACAGCACCTGAGAATGTTAAAACAAACGCAGGGCTCAGCATTAGAGAAGCAGGATAGGGCATCTGAATTCCAAATGCCAGAACTAGATTCAGTGATGGCCTTCAGCAAAAGCACCGGCACCTCAGCAGAGGTACACGTGAGAATACAAGTCCTGCACTCACTACTATGTTGACACTAACTTTAAGCCAGTGTCAGCTCAGGGACAGCAGCCATCAAGAAGCCTGGTAGAAGGGAAGGAAAGCAGTAGAAACCTGGAAAACTGCATGCTGTAGAGGTGGATGGAAAAATGTCAGGGTGGTTCCAGGAGGGACAGCAACCATTGTTTTTTTCCCTTTCTTTGCCCCTTTCACTGAATGTTCCCCATTCTTTCCCCACCTCCTTCTTCCTGAATGGTAGGACTGGACCTACAAAAATCAAGCTGCAACTAGCAACCCTCCTTGTTACCTCTGCACTGCTGACAGTGGAGCTTCTAACATCCAAGGTGCTTCTTGAGTGTTTATCCAAACTAGATCCCCTCAGGTCTTCCATCAAGATAAAGTATTCATTGTCAGGAGATACAACAGACCCAAATCCAAGAGCAACACGGAACCCTGCTGAACACTCCAGAGCACTTGTGTAAACTCCATGTTTGAAGGGGTCTTTTGACAAACCAGGCAACAGAAGTCACAGCTGGCAAGGTTTGGTTTGGAAAACTTTTCTCTCAGTCAGACACAGAAGTGTTTTACCTATGGGCAGGAATTACCTCAATTCCAATTCCAGGACAGTTAGCACTGGCTTGGAAAAAGTGTATCAGTGCAGACAATGTCAATTTTCCCTGGACCGTGACTACAGTATCTAATCATTACTCCATAGCTAGATTTTAAATCTGCTTAGTCACATCAGTGAAATGTAACTCAATGCCTGGATAACTGAGCATAAGCCCAGAACTAATACTCTTCCTCATATCAGAAAACAAACACTAGGGATTTCTAGTCAGCCAAACACTGACCTCCATATCAAACCCAGCCCAGGGCTTTGGAAGCTTTGATAAGGTCCCCTTTGGTCAGTCAAAAGAAGACTGACTATGGGTTGCACTATTTTATTCAAACATAGCTGTGCTGCTAGGGCCCCTGAAGCCAAGAAGCCCAGCATCTGGTCTGCTCTAGTGCTGTGCATCCTAAATTCATTTTCCGACAGAAGTCTTTTTGCTCACTTCTAGTGGGTAAAGAGTCTGCCCTCTTCCCAGCACCACTAGTGCAGCTTACCCTCTTAAAACCTGTTGCGAAACCACTGCTGCAGGCGCTCAGCATGCTTCCTGGTTTTCCTTGAGCACATGTATTATGCTGCAGCCTGTTACACTCACTCAATCCCTACCTTTGGTGCTGACTCGATCAGCTTGCTGTTCCTGCGGTCCCAGCCCGCCCCTTCGAGGAACAGGCCGTGTATGTAAACCCCACCGATGTCAGCAGGAGGAGGGCCAACAACATCTTCTTTCATCATCTTGGTCACTTCACCGTATAAAACAACGCTGTCGAGTTCCCACCCCTTGGCTAAATTCATGCGAGTTGTCTCTTGCCTCATGGCCGTTAGGAATCCCTAAGGAGACATACAGGAATATGACACAGAGGATTTTTTAAGAAGCCTTGACCTTAGACCATGTCCAACTTTCTGTTTCCTGTAAGTGACATCAGCTGTATAAAAGCTCATCCCACAAAATTTCATGTACATATAAACTAAATTCAGTAGTGTAAATGCAATGCTTTCCTATACTTCCCCAGTACCATTCATCCATACATAATTGGTGTGCACATGTTGGTGCTAAGAAGACCCCAAGCTGGCTTATTTAACATATCAGAAGTGCCTGTATAACTCACCTCTCATGCCTTTTTTACAACCAACCACATGGAGAGAGGTTTATAAGGCTGCCAGATTAATGTGTTTTGACAGATTCCAAACGCAGGTAGTTTCTAATTTCTCTAACACTGGCTGTATTATTAATCTTTTCTTATACTAACATTGTAAAAAATGCTTTTCAGTCAACAAATAAGCATTTTACAGAGCACAAAGGAAGTACCAACTGGAATCATGCCATTAAATACTGAAATGCCTCTGACACTGCTCAGTGAAGTCTTTATATACCACAATAACATAGTGTTTTAGACAACAGCAAGATAAACCCAGAGCACTTCAGTAGCACAGAATAAAACTAACTCTCTGTTCTAGAGAGCTACAATCTCACAACATTGGTATAAGCTATCAAAAGACAAGCCAGGCTGAAGATGTTGGTTAGCTTCCCTGATACAGCTGTCCATGGGAAAGCACAGTTCAGTACACAGGAAATGCCTTAGTCCTTAGAGATGGGAGGGCAGACTCCTTTGCTGTTCCAGTAGTCATGCTGTAGATGTGCATTTTATTTTACCTTGTGGAAACCCATTTGTGTAGCGGAGAGGTGAATGAATAAAACACAATATTGGATATGCAAGAATGACGAGAAGGACAACTAGGAAAGAGTAAGTTTCCCGACATATTTCAGAACAGGGAATGATAGCATCTGGAGATAGAGAAGAGGGGATAGAGAGCCAAGAAGAACACACAAAGGTGGGAATTAGTGAGCCAACAGCACAACTAGGAAGAAATCAGGAGCAATGAGGGAATTGAAAAAGTTTTTTATTGTTCTTCAATATTTGCAGAGCAGGATGCTCTGTTGGGCTACCTCTAGAGCCAAATGAATGGAAAAAAGTCAGATAGGGGAACACTAGCAAACTGTTTACTGAACACGGGGGCCAATCTCTGGCTGATAGGACTGGAGTGCTCCAAGCACTCGGTAGCCATGCAAAACCCTTTAAGTTATGAGAATGTGAGATGACTTTCACAAATTCAGATGTTTCTGTTAACTTACACTGGTTGTTTCTCATTAATATAATCCCAGAGACCTCAGGACAATGTTTTAAAGAGGTTTTGTGATAGTACAGATAATTGTAATTGCATTTGAAGTAGCTGAGAACTCCAGCGTATAGCTGAGGGAGACAGGATTAAAGGCCAAGCTCTTCTATCAGAAATGCCATTAAATGAGAGCAGAATCTTTGTAGTAATTTGTAGAATTTTAATTTGTAGAAACATGCTAGAACCAATAGTTTAAAATACATGAAGTGTTCACTGCCATAAGGCCCCAGAGGGCTACTGGATCCCAGATAAACTGAAATATTAAAGGAAGAAGAGCCTGAAGAGGACAGAGCAATGACTATATTAAGGGAATCAGTTCAAAGGCACCATGGAAACACTGGAATAAAAGTAAGCTCTGAGCTGTGAGTTGTCTTCAGGGATAAGGTTTAGATAGCAGATTATTCCTAGAGAGATGACAGGACCTATACACTTTCCACAGTGGGACTTTTAATGCTCACTGGCTCATTTGAATGAATCCTAGACAGTGTTTGAAGACTGCAGCTGCGTGCGAGCTGGAGGCCCAGCTGGGTGTCCCGGAGTGGGTGAATGGCACAACAAAGAGCAAGACAGAGTCAAGTGGCTTGAGGTGCCACTGTACAGCTGAGGCTTTGGCTCACCCCAAAACCCTCTGTTTTGGGGTGAGCCAAATGATGAAACACTTGCCATGACATTTGTTTCAATTTCATGTAATCCCTGCCTTTTTTTTTGTTTTGGTTTGGTTGGTTTTGGTTGGTTGGCTGGTCAGGGTTTTGGTATTTTTCTTGTATATGAGTGTTTGGCTTTTCCTGAATTTCTCCCTGTCCAGCTCATTGAAGCCTGCTAAAGCTTTGCCTTTTAACAACTCATGCGAACTAACTCTGAACCTTCTAGTAAGGGAAAAGCAGGCACCCACGGAAGCTACGACAAAAAAATATGGACACCAGTTAAGTCTATTGCTCTCAGAATCTTATTCTCTCCTTTACCTTACTTTGGTGGTTCCTTGTTTGTCACTTTGAAAATACCAAGCAAATTGTGGCTAGTTTGCTAGAACTAAGTGGGCACTGAGGGATGGAGGCATTGTACTTCATATTTTGATTAGTATTCACATTGCTTTGGCACCTAAGGGTCGTAGAAGTAGGTTGAGGGTTCATTATGCTGAGTACTGTACAACCAGAAAGACTGTTTTGCCTCACAGTGCTTAAAGTCTATATATAGGACAAGTGACAGGAACTGGATACACAGATGCAAACAAGGAAACAATAAAACAGTGTCAGCCACAAAAAGGGAATTGGGAGGTAGAAATGAGAAATGCCTAATGTCAAGTTTTTCATGAAAAAAATCCAGTAACATCAGATTAACTTCCAGGAGGGAAGAAAATTCATGGCATTTCTTGTTTTGTTCACGCCAGTTATCTCAGTCCAGTGCAGACACACATGGGGAATCAGGTTTCTTCTACATAGAAGTCTGAGCCAACCCTCATTTGTATCACTAAAAATAAAAATTAACTTCTGTGAAATTACTGAATTTATCCTAGTGTATAAACAGTCCAAGAGAAGGCAGAGTCTGGTCCTATATTATTTTTTATTGCCAGAATGCCTCGTTTTCCCAGTGCTATAAATCTCCTTTATTGCCTTGTGTTATCCGTGGCATTTATCCATTGACTGTAAAGCAAACAGTGAGATATATGCAAGTAGGCAAATGACTTAGGAGCTGCATTTCATCTCACAAATGAAAGGATTTTTCTGACAACTTCTCAGGTATTACAAACAAGCCATTAGAACTGCAGCACTAACACCTCATCATCTCAGCTTGTTTGAGAAAACGAAAATCAATTTGCTTAACACACGAAATACTGATTTTAAACACAGCAATATGACTATTAACAAAATAATAGTTAATTAAATAGAAAATTTATTCATCTGAGTCTTTGCTCAGGTGAATTGCTTTTAGAATGAGCCACTCCCACAGCCTGGGTTACAGAAAATGGTGACTACAACAGCAACCATCTGATTCGTAAGCTTGTGTTCATCAGCACAAAAAAATTTTTTAATCTCTCTACACAATGTATTTAGGGATTTAAAGAACTAGGGGTTATGAAGTGTGTAATTTTTGTATTTCTAGAGGCTTTCTCATTTATTATGGTCTATTAAATCACAATTTGTTTGGGGACATTTTACACTGATTATTTGGCAGCTCTTTTCAGAAATCCAGCTATATTGATCCAAAAAAATGTAGGATGCCCAATCTGGGCTGGCAAAATTTCAGAACTGACACAACCCCAGAGCACAAAAAAGCCAGCTGAAATGTCCAGTACAAAATCTCTATCAGCGCTTCCTCATCTGTAGTGCAAAAGCAAACACCAACAAAGCCAAAAGCCAAAAGTTAGGGTTGCATCCACCCTGATCATTGCAAAAGTTACTTTGAAGTATTTTAGAATGCTTCTGTCAGTGTGTTGCTACCAAACCAAGTATGGAAGCATAATAATTTTATCAGAACTCCTACTCCTCTCCCTCATCCTTGAGGACCCTTTGCTCAGGGGTTCTGTGAGCCCCCTTCCATGCTATAAAGTTGTACTGGCAGACAGCTGACACACACAAGAGAGATGATAGATGGATATTTCCCAGCAGTAGTCCTAGAGAATACCTGCCACTGTTGCTTTCTCTATTCTAGGCAGCTGTTTCAGCTAGCTTTTGCATTGCTAACAAGTACTGAGATTAAAATAGATCTTTAAAATAGCTCTTTCCTAAGGCTTCATAGAAACCTGTTGGCTGGATACTCTCACAATGACTCATTTCCACAACTCATGCTTCCCACAAACATCTGTGAATCATAAAAAGCTTTAATGAATGTGGATAGCTCTGCAAAGAAACTACACATCATCTAGGTATGTACACTTTACTTCTTTTAACTCTGCTCTCAGCTGTTCCCTTTTTGTGTTTCATTTCATGCCAGGTTTTTATTTCAGATGGTGCAGACGAGAAGCTGTATGTTTTATATGCTTCTGCACACCATGTCTGGCACAATTCTGGGGTGGTATGAATAACAAACCTTCCATTTCAAGGAACTGATTTGCAAGGATTGAGAACTAAGTCCAAATCTCTTCTTCCTGTGTCAAAGTTCTGGAACTTATCTTGTTTTGTACTCAGAGAGATTTTCATGCAATAAATAAAAAACAGATGACTGTAACAGAAGAGGTAAAAAAAGGAAGATTAAGTTGAAATGTGAAAGCATGTACTTACCCAATTTCCTCACTATCATTAAAGCAGACAAAAGATGCATTTCATTATTTCAGGAGTGTTATTTTGTTCTAGCAAAACTTTCTTCAGTAGATACTGAAGATTATTTATCCTATATTTGTGCTAAAAAATTAATATAGATTACACTTCATATAGCCATTATTAAGTCAGCTTGAAGTTCTCCCAATGTCTAATTTAACTGTTACTCAGAAGTTATAAAGGTCGACATGGCAGTCTTACCTGTGGATTAAAGAATCCTGTCATCCAGAACTGGTTTGGACGGCCATCCTGCAGCCAGCTGCTGAACTGCTGGTTTCTCTCAAGAAGCTCAGTAAACCAAAATCCTAAAGTAGCTGACTCCCAGGAAATCCTAAACCACAATTTTGGAATTCTAGCATCATAAATATTATCGAAAGCATCTTGCAATTCTTCTGACATAATTATGGTTCCTGGAAGATAAGTAAAATGTTCAGAATGAACTTTCCCCTAGCTTGCAAAGGCAATTAAAACTTCCAAATGACAGTCCCAGTCTAATAAACCCTCTTTTGTTGTGCCTTAATTGCACATCTGTAGCACTGCAGTCTTATCAGTTTGCAGTTAATTTGTTCAAAATTATAAGACTTGATTCAAAGCTAACAGCGATAAGATAAATGATATTTCTTCTGTTGTTTTGATCAGAAACAAAGATACGTTTCTTAAACAACTTCTCCCTCATACACATTGTTTATATTCATTACATTCACAGTGTGTTTGGAATGTGATTAATCATTGAAAACTTTTTTATAAATTTTAATGGGTCCTACATGCATGATCAATGATAGAGATACACCGTGTAACTCATCTGTATCCTAAGCATGTACTGGCAGTGATTATATTCATGAAATTCACTATTATTAATGATAACTTTGTACATTTCCATTATCAAGATTCTCAATGGGAAAGCAGTAGGTAGAATAAAGCTAGAGGCAAGATTTATCTTTTTTTTTTGGCACTGGCAGTGCATACTCACATATTCCACGCATAGTACTGTTCCCTCCACCAAAATGCTGGCATTTACTAAGACAGTGATTTTTCAGTGACACTAACCATTCCATGTGCTAGAAATTCTTACACCTTATGTACTCTCAGTGGTACTGAGATCTGGCACACGGCCATGCCTCAGGATGACTTCTCTGTTCCAGAAACTGGTTGTATTATTCTGTTATAGACACCTGTCTGGTAGCCTCAGCTTTGATTAAATATTCATGTAATACCAAAGTTCAATGTATCATCACACACACAGCTGCTGTAATTGCCACAAGGACAACACAAGATACTAAACAGAATTAGGTGGCTTCCACCACAGCATATGTAAAGGAAAGGGAAGTGGTCTGGGTGACTGCAAACGAAAACTGCAATTGTCCATGCAAACATACCCATAAGGAAATGTGGCCTGTAAAAAGAAAGCATTTCAAATCCCTTCCTTACACTGAGGTTGACAGGGCTTCAGCTGAGGGGAAGGAAAAGAGTATCCAGAAACCAAACGCCAGCTTAATTTTGAAGAATACAGTGTTACAACCTAAACACTCCTATAGCTGTGTGTGCAAATTTAGTGCTTTCTACAATATATAAATGGCAAATAGGCCTCAATTTCTTCTAGCAGATAATGAGTGATCTGTTTCCATTTATATGCACCTCTTTTTGTGCAACAAATTCTTTGAGAAAACCATTAACTTTTACAAAACTGTAAATATTAAAAAATACTGCCTATCCCTCACTCTCTGCAGTTGCTTTGTAGTTGGGTGCAGAATCACATTCTGGGGTAGCTAAGAGACTTTTATAACACAGTTAATAAACCTTCTCTTTGGGTATTAATCTTCTCTAATACATAACCAAGAGAACCAACTTTTAAGAAAGAAGCCACTCCATATCTTCTCCACTTTGCTTAGAAAAATGTAGTATTACACCATACACTTTCTTCCTTTTAGAGACGGAAAAAGTGAGGTGGAAAGTGAAAATGCATGTTGGTTTCAACTTCAGAGCAATCGTACTGAGGGCACAAAACAAGTGAAGAGCATCCTGTTTTAGCCCTGGGGATCACTACCATTGAGCTGAGAAAGAAAGAACTCTTTCATCTCTGGTTATTCCTTGTTTTCAGGCTGATATATTCAACTTTCTCCTTTCCTTCTCTATTCTTCTAGGCAGGCTGGAGCTTTTCAGATAGGGAGATACAACCAGTCTCTGCCCCAAAGCATTGTGAAATCCCTTAGGATGCCTGCCTGCTATGACTCAGAGCAGCTGTTGAGAATGTTAAGCCAGAGTGTTCTTGAGGATGAGGTATGTTCACAGCCCTGGCCATGCCCATATAGCTGCATAAATATTCCTAGTGAGTGGGTGTCATCTCTGGCATTAGGCGTACAGTGCTTGAATTTCAGCACTAAATGGCATCTGTGGGTGTTGGGATGCATTCCTGCAGCCAAAATACTCTGATAAAAATAAAAATAATTAACAAAATAAAATAATTGTCAGAAATAAAATCAGTACCATAGGAGAAAAATCGAGACACCATCTTTCTGGACAAAAGTGATACAGGTGTTTGAAAAACTATCTTTGATAAACTGAATGAGTAGTACAATGCCATAGGCGTCTCATATTTTACTTCTGAGAACCTCAGAGCACTGTACTATATGAAGAGACTGAATGTCCTATGAACTTAACATGACAGGCTCGAATGTTCTATGAATCAGTCAGGCTAACTGTTTATAACTTGGTTATTTTGGGGGTCACTCCATGATATTCCCTTTCCTGAATGGAATAAAGCCCATCTGAAAACGACTGGTGAAGGGTCAGGTCAGTTGAAGACATTAGGGTATTTCCATACTTCAAAAATGGTATCTACTGTAACCATACCATTTGCACGGTATACACAGTTTGGAAATCAGGATTCCCCTTTGTGATTGCCCTAAATTTATACCATCTCCCTTCTAAACCACATCTAAATCTATCAGATTGCTGAGAGGTGAATAACCCAAATAAAGCTTCTCAGTACTGAGGATAACTAGTTTTTATTGATAATTAAAGTAAATACTCTGTTCTTTTAAAGTGATCTGGTTTTAGGGTGATTCATTCAATAGATACAACGCTTTGAATAGACTACATCAGGAGCTTGTATTATTTCTTGGAGTTGACCCTTTTCACTACCATGCCTCCTACAAATTGAATCTGAAAACTGTGGAATTTGTAACATTGGGATCTGTCTTGAATTTCACATTTATGAAAGTGTCTATCTGGACTAGGAAACTTGCGTATCTCATTTAAATGAGTAGCTAAAGTTAGGAACAAAGGAAGGATCTTGAATTCCAGCATGAACCAAAAAAAGCCTCAGTCCACTGACTGATTCTCTTCCTACAGGCACAGATGTAAATCAAAAATAACAAGAATAATTATATAGGATATAAATGAGATGAGAAAAAGCTACTTTATCCATCAAGTACAGTTTGCCAATAGCTGATATCATTATAATAAAATTGGAGACTAGCCCTGGAGGACAGTACTTGCTAGACACTGCGTCTGTTAAGCTAGCCTGAACAGTACATGGAGAAAAAAGCTCAGTGAAAGCATCAATCCATTATTGACTGTCCCAGTTGCAACCCCAGAAGCTGACCTTTTCAGCCTTTAATCCCCACTCAAGTTTACCTCCCAAACAACCTATTTTATTCTTGAAGCAGTCACACCTGGCCTCCACCACCAAGCTCCAACTCCCTCTTCTTTGCTGAACATGTTGAAAAGAAAATACCAACTTGTTTATAACTCCCTAAGTTTTCCTCTCTTTCTGCCTTATGGCAACAGCTAACACTTGTCTGTTAAAAAA
This sequence comes from Cnemophilus loriae, assembly GCA_013397755.1. Taxonomy (NCBI): domain Eukaryota; kingdom Metazoa; phylum Chordata; class Aves; order Passeriformes; family Corvidae; genus Cnemophilus; species Cnemophilus loriae. Next base: position 917,510 of record VZTF01008251.1, read on the forward strand.
AGCTTTTCTCCAAAGCTTTTTTTATTATTCCACCCAAAGGCACAAGGTATAAAAGCTAATGTAAGTTTTCCTATGCCTAAAACTTAATTTTTTATTTTTGTTTTGCAAACTTCAGTATGGTTCTGCTGGCTCTGTGGCCACCGCTGCTGTGCTGACAGAAGTCAACTTCTTTGCTTCAGGCAGTTCTTTGGGTACTTTCCTCTTTCTTCACTTGCAGTGCTTGAGCACTTCAGCATTCGGAGGTAATTCCCAGGAAGTTCTCAGAAGTTCATTTAACTCCACTATGCTGTTCTAATCCCAAGGCCCCTCAACAGTTTAGTGCTTTCTTTTGCTCCAGCTCTTCAGAACAGGAAGAGTAAAACAGGCAGCCAAGACCTGCAATGCACAACACTCTCTCCGTGTTTTACTTGTAGACTGGTATTCTCTCCAGCTGCATCTAACCTCTGCCCCTGTTCTGTTTTCTCTCTGTTTCCCACCTTTCTTTTCTGGTGCAGAATCCGCTAATTTAATTCTTCAAGTCAGAAGAGATGAGAGGGACTAAGAAACTTGAGTAGCATGCAATTTTTCATATAGAAGAGCACAAAAATCCTAGATTCTCTTGAATAGCTAAATCCTTCAGTCAGAAAGAAGGCAATTTGAAAGTAACCCTGCAAATCGTTCTGAAAATTTGCCATCTCCAGTACTAGATACTCTTGGCTGAAGAGTCCTTTCCATCAACGGACTGAAAATAAAAATTTTAAAGCAGTAATTTGAAGATGAAAGTCCACACACAACTCTACAAAAAAAGTAATACAAATCACTGCCCTGAGCTAGAGTAATACAACAGGCAGATAAACTCTATTCTGCAGTTCGTCCTTAATGTGCAGAGTGTGTTTCTAAACAGTTGTCCTGGCCAGCATCATGGCAAGCATATGTAACACCCATTACGAAGTCCAGAAATGATGTGCCACACTGTGAAAGACAACAGGAGGCATTCTGGCCTTCTTATCAGGATGAGAAGTAAATAATGGATGAGAGCTGCTGAGCCAAGAGTAACTACACCACAAGACATACTAGGCTCATCCCCTTCGTTCCTCAAACCATTTCCCCATTGTTACATTCCATTAATGTCTTCACTGAGTGCTCTTAATAATTTTCAAATAAAATCCTCATCCAAAAGTGATGATCCCTACAAGTCTCACACACACACACACTGTAGAACTTAGTAAGGCAAGAGCGCAAGATCTTTCAGTCCAAAATTCTATTACTGTTGTCAGCAAGCCAAACTAAAACTGTGTTAGTGTTAGCAGTCTTATACCATTACGAGTCAAAATAGAGCTTAGCCAGACTGGTGGAATGAGTCCATACTTCTTCTTTTCATGGGAAATTACATTTCCTGTGCATTCTGGCAAGACCAGTTTCCTGATCTTCACTTTTTCACCATTTAGATTAAAATAAATTACCAGCTACCTCTTTTGACTCTTTTGGACTCCATTTATATCCTTCGTATAAGGTGCTACAGACAATGAACAGAAATTCCTTGAAGCATCATGATGCAAATGCTACTTTCAACTTCATGGTGTTCTGAGTTGGAAAAAATAGTGAATCTTTACCTTGGGCTTCACACACAAGTTTGTGTAGATGACATAAAAATCCTACGTGACTCCTATAACATGCGTAGAACTACATTGCCATAGAACTGCTGTATTTTCAGGAAATGTGTTATCAGGAAAGGACATCTCTCTCCTGACTCTGCAAATACTGTACATAGAGCAGTGGGAGTTCTGTGATCATGCGGCACATACATGACATGAAAAGATAAAAAAATCCGAGGTTTCTCAGATGTTCTTCACTCGTTCATGAAGTAGGCAGTTTAGGCAATTCCAAAGGATTAGTTTGAAAACACAATGCTGTAAGGTACCAGAAACCAGGGCCAAGTGGATGCAGTTTTACGACCAAAGTAGAATCTAGATATAAGTAAATGAGTTAAGCATTTGTTTTTTTCACAAGAAGCCCTTAAACACAATGATAAGTGGCTTGAAAAGAATCAGGATTAAAATAAAACTAAAAGCTGTGCTTATTTCCATCGCCAAGGATTTGATACCCACTTTCAGTGCTACTACAAGTATGCTCCACTTCATTCATGGAAAACACTCCCACAGAATCTCTCTTCTCGCTTTCTTCACCAAGAGAAGTCATCAAAATTCTTACCACTTTTATTCAGTGCATGGAGAAATAAAGACAACCCCACAAAATCTCACAGGCCACATTCAAACAAACTCAACTCAAACAAACTCTAAAAGGCTAGGAATAACTCGATGGGTCATTAGATTTTACTGCATTTAGAGGCATTATCTTCACTAGTGAGAGAGGTGGTTTGAAGCACCCACTCTGCAATAAAGGGTGGGGGATTCGTATTCTGTGCCAGAGGCCTCTACATGGCCAGAGGCAGGACGTAAATACACAGGAACTCTGCAGTTTGGATACTGCCCTACAAAGAATGATCATCTGCAGACAGGGGCTCAAGATCTGCTGCTCATAACGCATTAAGATGTGGCATTTCTGGTGCAGACCCCATGTCTTACTTCTCCTTGTCTCTGAAAAGATTTCTCCGTTTGGAACGTGGCTTCTATTTAGGTCACTTGAGAGGACAATCATCACTGCTGTGTTCTGATTTATGGTGAAGCTCTGTATTATGCCAACTGTGAAATAAACTCTGGGCGATCAATAAGCAATTAAAGCAGAAGTAATGGTTGGGACATAAGTGAGTGTACAAAGTGCAGCTACAATCTAATTACTACCATTTGATCCAGAAAAAGTATCCCTCTGGGCAGCAAAGTTTATTGGTGGACATGCAAGCTTCTGGAGCATATTTGCCAACAAACACGTTGGACACGTGCTGAGCATCCTCACCCCTCCCAAAGGCTGAACAGTGCTTAATCTGCCCTCTGGGTAGAGGGACAAAACTGTCTCTGCAAATTCCTTCTACATCCCTCATGTTCAGCTGCACATAGGCTCTCCCTGAGGAGGGCTTTACACTACCTCAAATGTAACTTGGTGAGCAAACATCAAAATAACAAGGTCCATCCATTCACATCCAAACTGCAGAATCAGATATTCAGACTTCCTTTCACAAAGCTACACGACACAAGCTAAAGACACACTATATTCTTAAACACAAAATTTATTTGAAATTTTTGGTCTGCTAAGAGTGAGTGCTGGGGCATGAACAGGTTCGTGAAGCCAAAGCCAGATACATGACCAGTGCAGCTGTCAAAAATCACATGACCTGTTTGAGCAGGCAGATCAGTTTACCTCAGTGTAAAGAAAACGAAGCACCTCAGATGACCTGAGATTGCAGTTGACTAGTTTTGGGGGAGAATCTAGTATGAGACAGTTTGGGGTTTTCTCTTTTGCTGAGGTAGAGTGCCCAAATGTTCTTTCCATCCCCTAATTAACAGTCTACCACATGCGCTTGATATAGCATGAACATGCCAGAAGCCATTAATTGCTATTGTTAACTATGCATCTAATTTTGTTTTCAGAGGAATTTTTCACTATATTTAACTTGCCTGTCTGCAAGAAATTATGTTTTAGAGAATTGCATGAAAGTTACAGCATTAACTTGATTAAACATCTGGCAGAGGACTATGCCCACTATGGAACTGAATCTGAAGTGCAAATAAATTATGTTACTCATCCAACCCTCTGCAGACTATTATACGTATTGAGAATTTAAATATATCTGTCACAATCAAGCAAAGATCAACAATTTCTTGGATGGAAAATATCATTTTTATTTACTTGAAAAGGGACTCTATTCACATATAAAAGGGAACTTTCAGCTCGGGAAGAGAGGACAATTGTTTCTTCCAGTTTGATCTTTGCATATGTTATTACAGGATACGAAAGCTTATTAGCCTTGGGCACATTTACGAAACTCTTTCCTAGATTCAGATTATAGGCACGAGGTTTCTGAAGCATGTCTTGTTGTCTTAGTGTATCATACAAATGATAGGAAAAAAAATCCCTTTTGATCCTTATGTAAGAAAAATACAAATTTAAAAAAAATCTCCCCTCATGAAAGACGTTGTCAAAACACCAGTAAGACAGATAACAGTAATGCCATTAGCTATGTCAGAAGGGACTAGTTCTGAGGCATTCTAACCTGCTCCCTATGAGGACAGTTTGCTGTCTCAGATATTTTCTGTCTCTCTGCTAGAGAACAGCAGACTCGGGTGAGATCTTTACCAGTGGAATTGACCCATTCCTGCTTCATTTTAAGTTGTTAATTCAAAAAGCTTGGCTGAGCAACAGTAAACTTTCCTTCCTGGGTACTTCAACTCTTGCAGGTGAGCAAAATAGGAAGTGAAAACAAAAAGCAGATGGTAACATCATTATCCCTTCTTTTTCCTCACTCCTTTTCTGATCAAATTTTCCATCTGCTTCTGGTTGCTTCTACTCTTGGTTTATTTTAACTTCATTCACCATTGCTCACTTTCAGCCAAATACTCCTGTCTCTGAGATACAGAGTGCTGATGCCTGCCTCCTGTGATGCCTAAAGGAAGAATTCTCTCTCTCTCTTTTGACTGACACTGCTGCTCACTTCAGCTTCCATTTAGAGACGTGCCATTTGGTATAACCAGTTTCACAAAAATTTCACCCTAAATTAGAGTCTTTATCACCCTTCCTCCTGAGTTCCCTGTCTCTCAATTACTTAGCAGCAGCACTTCTACCTTGTTCTATGCCCTTATGTCTCAGCTTAATTTCATAAATGACTTTGGTACACGACCCGTGGACCTAATCACACAATTCAGCTCCTCTGAGCTCTGCAGGATCCTAGAGAGAATCACAGAAGTGAAGTAGTACTGAGGGACACGAACTGAAATACTGCAGCACATGCATGCAGAATAAATTTAGCTGGAGTGTCCTTAGAGATGCAATCAGGAGATTTTAAGGACTATAATTAGTGGTCATATGATAAAGAGAGAGAAAAAGAGAAAAACTGTGTGAGAGAGGGGACAAAAGAGAAAGGAAAGAAATGAGGAGAAATATTTATTTAGTCATATGGTATAAGCAACTGCTAGTAATAAATATTGCACCTTAATTACTATTTTTGATATTGTAGCTTACCATCAATAGCCAATTTGAGATCAGTCAGTGTAGCTCGAACTCTGGACATAACATGTTGCATGCGGTCAATTTCTTGACGGAGAAATATGTTTATGGGCTGAATAGCTCCCATCTTTTGAAGTTGGGCTTTCACCTAAAAAAGAATAGTGCAAGGATTACAAAATCTAATCTCCTGTTTCCCATGTAATAATTTTTCAAAGCAAAAACATTTTCAGAAAAGAAACTTTTTAGTAACAGATGGCCGTTCAAATCCTGTGCCAACTGTAAGATTTAGCACACTGTGACTCATTAGCTTACCAGAACGAGCTCCTCCATCATTCTAAGAAGGGAAAGTTCCCTCTTTTTGAAGGGACACAGCAGTTCCTTCTATCCTTGTTAGGCTGCAGGGTCTTAGATCTTAAAATTAAAAAACCCAAATGCTATACAAAAGCACATTTGATAGTAACTTCTTCATATTTCCAAATTGTGCTGGGTGAACTTTCTCACCTTTTCTTGCCCTGCTGAGCTGAAATAATGCAACAAATGGAGTTCCACTTAACAAGCACAATGGTATGTAAAAGCTGCTACTTTCAGTAGCGTGTGACTCGTTCATAAGACAAGATGCTCATGGATACATTACTAGAGAGGCAAGATTGCCAGAAATAATACAGATGCCATAGAAATCTGTTACACCATTATGTGCACCATTTTGCAAGTAGAAGCCTTTGGCCTTTTTAGTTTCTAAGGATAACAGTTTCTCTTAAATTCAACAGAGAATATTTTCAAAACTGAATCAGTTGTCCGTGTTAGTTAAGGACACATCATACTAACAGTAGCAGTAGCATTCCCTGTCTCGCTTTTGCGTATGAAGTGTATGGAATGTGCTTCAGACATGCACTGCATGTTCCATGTATATCAAAGATCACTGTATACTACAGTGCACAAAAGGAGGTTTAACAGCACATGCAAAAATCATGGTGCCTATATCCCACACAGAACCAGAATTCTTGATTTTTCAGACTTTCGAGTGTTTTTCCCCACTTTCAGAAAGCCAATGGCTCATATATCTCCTTGCATACATTAATATGTATGCTATACATTTTATACAAATAATAAACATTACTAAAGATTTTATTATTACAATGAATAGCAAATTTCAGCAACATTATTATCCTACAGCAGTTGAGTAGTTATAATCACTAGTATAGATATGCAAATGCTTCGGCAATTTCCAAATCTCAAATTTCAACTCCAGGTCCAATAAAATACTCTTTCTCAACTTTCTATGCTATCCTCCTTGGGAGACAGCTATCAGCAAGGTTATATATCATATTTTAATCACAAGGACCCATGGGTTTGTCAGACAGAATGTCCAAGAAATAGGTGCCAGCCAATTATGCTAATGTTTTGCAGTGTGACAGTACATTTTACAGACTGAGTGAATGTGTTCCGCCTGTGAAAGAGAAAAAAATACTAAAATCAGCTATTACAAGACTAGAGCTGAGACGATAAAGTTTTTGGATAATCCACACAATGAAGTATTCTGATTATTTCATACAAAAGCCAGGGAAAACTTCTGCTTTCTGAAAAATCCACAGGAATTGGTAATTCTCCCTCTTGACAAAAAGTAAAAATATTTGACTTATGTTTTTCAGAATACTTAGAATTCTAATGCATGCCACTAATAAGAAAGGAATTATACAGAATATAGTCTGTGCATTTTATACTTTAAATAAGAAACACACTTTTTATTTCTAGTCTACAAAGCATGTGTTTCTTTTGGCGATCATTTAGAGGAAGAATTTCTCCCATTTGAGGAATAATTCTATGGAAGATGTTGTTAAAGGGATCTTTTTAAAAAATATTGATATTTATGATTCTACAAAGAGGAGATGAAATAAAGATTCTAAAATATTTCTGCACTGATAATTGTACAATTTAACTAGTGAAATCTTAGAATTTACACATTCTTCTGATTTACTTTCATGTACCCAAAAAAACACCTATAATGTTTTGAATAATGGAGCCAACCAATAACACAGAAATTTGCTAACCCAACCTAGATATGTTCACAGCACTCAGTCTGGGGCACCAAGCACAACCAGATATCAAAACTGAAAAAAAAAATTACATAATTCTTACTTTATCGTATACAAATCAATCCTGATCTGTGGTGAGATTTACTGGCTATAACGTAGTGCATTTCTTGGAAATCTTGCTGCTAAGATTCATCTCAAATATAAGCACTGAGGTATGATTAACTAGTTTTGTATTAGAATTCTTATCAAGCAATCAGATGACTTACATCCAGTGCTGTATTTATTACGACATAAAGAGATGGATACTGACTCTCAGAAAAAAAAAACCCTCAAAAGACAAAACTCATTAACCAAAATAGCTTTTCTGAGATTAATATACTGATTCCATAAAGCCCACTTAGAACATCTCCTTTTCATTATTCAAACAGTTATCATCTAACATAAAACAATGTGATTTAAGAAAGGAGCTACTAAAATCATAATCGTAATAGCTTTGTCTACATGATTTTGCAATGCATATCTCCACTGTGTCAGATTCCTTTATGCATATTTCTTAACTGTCCTCAGGTCACCAGTTTCTTTGTCAGCACATACTTTATAGGACTATCAGTAGGAAAGTAGTTGCTGAACTCATGCCATGACCATTGATCAAGTTACTGTAGTAGTGACTGCCTACGGTTTTCAGTAAAAGCGATTATTTTCCATCAGACTTAGTTACTTGCTACATTCTCTGTCAGCAGAAATGGGAAGTCCATCACTCTGCAGATGGACAAGCGAAAGCTCTTTTCAAGGGATGCCAAGGACCCCTTCCCTGTCGTACACCAGGAAGCAGACAGTGAAATATATAGAAAATACAGGAAGCTCTAGAGCTGGATGGCCACCATATCTGATAGTGTTGATAAGTAAACCAGAGACACATTACGCAGCCATCTATGTCAGTGTTTCAGTTCAGACTCTGAATCTTTTTTATTTCTTTTTTTCTTTAGCAAAAAACCTGCACTGAAAACTAGATTCCAGGCACACGAAGGTCTTAGCTTCTAATCAAACTAACCCAAAAGGTGTGCTTCAGGGACTCTAAGATACTTCAATCACTAATGGGTTCATCCTACAGGCTCAGACCAAGGCAAATTCCCCAGTAAAACATCTAATGAAGGCCTGGGCTCCTCAGACAAATTCCTATTTCCATGCAATGCTTGCTAATGTAGCCATAGCCTTAGAGGAATTACAGCTAAATCAATACTACAAAAAATATTTAAGGAAGAAAAACCCACTGCTACTTGCTATTCCCTAGAAACCTGTTTTTCAAGATGCAAGAATCATTTTCATTGCAAACTTCTCTGTGTGACAGGCTGACATTTATTCTTGCACCTGTCTTCACTCACATGGACTGACTGGACCTAATCATTTCACCACTAATCTCTCTGTAACCTGCGAGGAGAGACCCAGAAGCAAAAGGGGTCATGAAAACAGAATTCTTACTCAGAGAAAAATGAGGACAGTTTTAGGTCAGGAGGAAGGTTTATTTTGCTTTTCCATCACCTGTGTCAAACCACAGGATGAGAAAGCATACAGAGGTGACTCGATTTGTTTCTACTCTTTTGGGTAAGTTACTCGACTGGTGAGAAGCATTACAAGAACACAACAACAAAAGAAGCAGCGTATATCATCGGGTTAAATGGTTGCCCTGTTTTGAAAGTTGTTGAGACGGAAGTCATTGCCTAAGGCTAATAATTGAGAAACGAAGGACTCTCTGTGATGGCCTGGAATTTCTCTGGATTCACAATGTATCAAGAGAAAATACAATCCGGAGCTCTGAATGTCAGCAAATAATTGGTTTTGGTACCATCTGTCCCTAACCCAGTCTGTTGGGGTTGTAGCTCTGTGCAAATTCACTCCACACTTTCTAAAGGGACCCACTAGAACTGATCAAAGGTAGCAAAGGCACCTGCCACTTTCCCTGAAGAGAATTTGCTTTTAATTATCTTCCTTGTTTCCAAAATGTTTTGTTCCTTTTCTCCACTGATAGTATCTTTATACCTAGATTTTTAAAGAGTAACATTTCATGGCATTACTGAAGCAAAATATTATTCTAAAAGCAAACCCAAGCTGCACTGGTAGGACTAATGAATGTTTCTCTTCCTACTGCTCTTTTGCAGTGAGGCATGCATATAAACTCTTTTTTCTGACACGTTTCCTCAGTCTCTTACAATTTAGGATATTGGTTTTATTTGTTTCAGATTTGTTAAACTGATCTAGTATGTAACAATGTCCTGAATGACCAAATGATGACTTAAATTGACAAACAACAGAAGTCATCTCATTCCCTTTTTTTCCCAGACATCACAGGAAGTAATTAGATAATCCATTTCACTCCTTGTACTTGCAAGCGTAATTTCATTTGCCATATTGTAGCTTCTGCCAAACTCTGTTGCTTCTTCCCTCAGAGAATATCTGAACTCTCGCTTCTTTTCTGCTCTGATTAATGAAATTCTTGGTTATATGTTAGTGAGTATAACATTATTTTTTATTTTGGTATTTTAGACATTTGGGTTTGGGGCCTTTTTCAGTTTATACAAACTTTCATTAAAAATATTAGCTTTCTTTACAGCTCACTCCAGCCACATCTATGCTTTCTAAGAGATTCCAGAATAATGGAGTGACATTTCAGGTGAAAATCACATTTAATATAGATTTTTTGCTTATTTTGGATGTGGCCACACTCCTGGCACATAAGCAACACAAAAGATGTGGAACTGGGCACTGACGGCAGAAAAGGGAAATTGCCCTACAACAAGGAAAGAATTTGTAATGACCAAATCAAGTTCTAAGATGTAGACAATGAGACAAGTTCTAAAATGTAGGGGAAGGCACGAAGGGTAAATTCACTAAGCAGACTGAAGAAAGAAATATTGAAAAATCAGGGTCCGGAAGAAACAACGCCAAATCTCATAACACTGCAGAAGTAAAATCTGAAGTTGTAGTGCAGCTGGGAGAGCCAAGGAGATATACAGAGAAATACATTATTAGCAATAACAAACTCTTGGAAAATGAACAGAGGATATTCTCTAGATGGTCAGAGCAAAGGAACGACTACCATGTTACAGAAACAAAGCACAATTTTTGGATGTTTCTGTGGAAAAATACCATGTCATCCATCAGTAGTGTGGACTGAAGAAAAACCACGTAAATGGAGTGGTATGATTAATCAAAGTGAAGTGTAATTCACAGATCAAGATGTACAGAGCCTCAGAAAACTAGATATCCCCAGGAAGAGGTGGTATCTACACTTACTGAGCTCAGAATGCATCTACAAGAAATATAGTAGAAAAAAGTAGATCCAACAGCACATCCTCTGTACAAACTCAAACCTCCTTGGTTGAATCGTAAGAGGACAACTGTCAAGAAAATTGAAGCAAAAGAAGTTTCCTTTGACACTCACAGAAGATGTAAGAGATACAGTACAGAAGTAAAGAAATGTTAATTCTGAGCATCATTAATGATGATTGCTTATAAGAAAATAAAACTCCTCATGTATGATGGGCAGATCATGAGAGAAGATAATAGTTTGTCATATTACTTGATGATGAGAGTGAAAGAACAATGGAAACAATTGGTGGTGATTTTTTTTTTAATACGGTCACATGGAAAAGTATGTATTATACCAAAATACAGCAGTAAAATCGGGAGAGAGACAAGTTAAGACTGAAATATGGAACATCCAAAAAAAAACCTTTCAGACCCTTTGCCCTTAACTACAGCCTCTGGCTGCAAAACTGGTGGTGTCCAAAGCTAAGACTTGAAGTGACTGAAAAGGGGAGGCCTCCTCTATGTGTGGTTTGTGTGCATAACCTCAGTGAATAAACCAAGAAGGAAAGAAAGTGAATGAGGTTAAGATTAAACAGAAGAAACGCCAGAGAAAAACAGTATTTGTTCAAACCATTTTGAAGAGAAATTTGGATTAAACAAGTGTGTGTGCATTTTACATGACTAAAAGGCACTGCACAGATTTCTCAGGGGTAAAACCTGAGGTTAAGACCACCCTCTGGTTACAATATAAAGTGCAGTAAGTACTACTGATGTTTTCTAAGTATTACAAATTCTTCAGGAGGAAAAAGTTGGTAGCTTAACAAGGCAATGAAGAAACAGTCCTTTGGAGGATTTAGCAAATATATTGTAAGAACTTAGCTCAACACACATATTACAACTATGGCAAAAGTATACATGCTATCCAGGCATTCAGTATTTTACTGCTACTGTAAATTGAAAAAAAAATTAAGGAGCTGAATGAAACTAGAAGAATCTAGTTCCATAAAAAAGTTTTACTTTGATTGGAAGGATAAGAGAAGAGGACTGAGAACAATTTAAGGTGTAAATGATAGTTGTAGATGCAACATGAAAATTATTACATTTTTTAAATTACTATTATTACACTTACTAGATTTAATTTTATTTTCTATTTCTAATATTTATTCACTATTAAATAATAATATGAAAACTAGAAAATTGACTCCATTCTTAATTAAATTCCACAAAAAAATTATTTATATACTATCACTAAGAATCACTCAACAAGAAGGCAACAAAAAAGGAGAGACACAAGCAGGGATGGATGGAAAAGTAACAATATGGAGACAGATGGTAGGAAACCTCACCAAAAAAAGTTATAGACTGTAAGTAGCTTGACAACAGTGGAATGAAAAGAGAAGTTCTGAGTTGAATTATGATAGTACAAAAGTGGCTATTTATACAAGGCATATTAAATCTGAGATTAACAGTAGAAGGGAAGACAGGAAATATTGCCAGGGCCCCAAGACTATTAGTTGTTACTTTGGTGGACATTCTAAGTTGGCCAGAGAAGAAAATAAAGCATGCATAACAAGTTGCAATTTATAATGAGCATTTTGCAAGCTTGAACTACAACCAGGGAGGGAGGTGGGGGGAGGGAAGGCACTATCAATGCAAAACAGAATTGCAAAGAATAAAATCATGGAAATGAGAGGTTTTCAACATTTACTGTTCATGTAACACTTGGCAAGACAGCAGATCCTAATCATAAACTGATGCAGGAGTCTCTATGCTGGTTTTTTCCATTTAATGGGAATATTAAGTAAAAATGCAAGAAAAGATTGACAAAGATACCTCTTATGGCTCAGACCCCAAAAAATCTAGAGCATAGAAAGGTCAGTGATAAAATTCACTCTTCATCATGGTGGTGTCATAATGGGAGTAGGTAAATTGAATGCTGTAAACATTATAGGATCACCAGTCCTTCAGAAAGAGGCACCAGGTTCCTTCTGTAAGCTACTAAGGAAAGCAAGAACTTTCTGAAGCCTTTAATGGGTCTTCTGAGTTAAGGTGACTAATTAAGTGGACTGAAGCATTTGAAATAGATATTTCTGATGCAGGAATATTTTAGATAATGAACCAAAACTGACTTACATGTAATTTTAAGAGCTTTTAAAAACACATGCCGGTTAAATTTCAGAAGCACAATAAAACTTACAAAACACAAATGTGTATACATGCAAACATAAAACATCTGTTTTATAAAGTAGTACATACCTCATGAGGGTTATAATCTGGAGGTAACTTCTCTAGCATCTCGTCAGCAAGACGCTGCACCACTGCTTCCCGGGTTTCTCCCCCACTAGTACTGCTGTCTTTGGGCTGGATGCTCACTATGGTACTAAATGTCTCGTTAGCCAAGGTGGTCTGGTAAGTTATATCTGCGTTAGGGTGAAGTCCAAATACCTTGAAGTAAAAGGTAAAAAGATTGGGGGGGGAAAGTGATTTTTCTTCTGAAAGTATATGAATGAAAGAATGCATGAAAATGGATAAACAAGGAAGAAAATTCTCAGCTCCATAAAACAATAGATATGAATGGGTCAGTGGAAGTTCATCCATTTAAATGGCCAAGGACCAAACCCAAATTACACAAAAACGTTAACACAGACTCCATACGCAAAAGTGTTTTCATTTCTGCCAGTGGGGATTTTTTTAACTGATCTGATTATCTTCACATGTATCATGCTGTGGAGTGCTATCAGGGACTGAGAACGGATTCCTTTCCATTGGCTGGGAGCTTGTTGGAAATGTCATATGTGGACATTGACCCCTTAGCATTAGTTCTTTGTCTCTATGGGTCTATTGCTGTTGTGCCAGCTCAAGTAGAAGTCCCTAATTATCCAACCAGTCAACATTTCTAACATGTTTTGCTTTACTCAGTCTCTTATGCTTATAAGGCATGTAGCATGGTGAATAAAATAATGCCCACATCTGAAGTACCTAAAGATGGTGATACATTTAGGACATTTTATGGTTTAGCTATTTTTGGTTGAAGTTTCCCCTCCTTACTACTCCTTCTCCTGAAACTGAATTATTTTATTTAAGATACAGCTAGCACAGAACTACTGCAAAGTTGCCCTTTGTCTGAATGATAATAGCTTTTTCAGAAACTTCCACTGAAATATCAGTAAGTCTATAATTGTCAGATTGACAATTGCAACACTTCTCCAGGAGGAACTGTATGTACAACTTATTTCACCAGCCCTCATTTAATTATAGCTATTACATATCTCTTACAAACTTGAACCACTGATCCGACAATGAGGAAGGCTTGCCCTCAAACTGAGCACAAAAGCCAAGCAATCTCCTTTTTCTCATTTTTCACATTTTTTCATATATTCAGTTTTCATATTTTACATTTTACATTAGAATTGGTACATTGCAAGAAGACACTTCTAGAAACTAGTATTTACATACTCTGAGGACAGAATAAAAACTTGATTTACTTGCAAATTTAGAAACTCAGAGACAAGGGATATAAGTGGCTGCACTGGTGCCAAAGCCAGCAAAGCTCCACTGATTTACACCACTTGGGGATCTTATCCTTACAACAGCACAAAGAATACAGTACAGACCTAATACCACATTTGAGAGATGGTGTATAATAATAATGTGCAGTTAGATTCCAGACAGGATTTAATGTTTTGCACATAGTGGTTTACTCAAATTGAATATTTAGAGCTGTAAAAGGCGAAAATACCAATGCACTTTATTACGCTCGTATTCTATGTGGAAGGAAATACACATTTGAAGATACACTCTCTTCTGCTTTTGCTCTTGCACAGAGAGAGCTTATTTGTTTGGTTTTGCTGTAGCAGATTTTGTGGTAATACTATAGCCCAAGTTAGCACCGTGAAGAATATCTGTTGTACCTGTGAATGTAAATTGGAGTGCCAGTCCAAGGGCTAACTTAAACATTGGAGCAATATTAACAAAGACAGGGAGACATGGGAGACAGCTCTGGTCCTACAGTTTTATGAAAGCGATGTATGAAGAAAAAAGAAACCAGTGGGTGGACCAGTTTTCTGAATGTCCTGTATATTAATCAAAGAGCCAAATCTCTCGTTCTTTTTGATCCGAAACCTCTGGGAAGTCTAAAAAGAGAATGTTGGATTCTGTCTTTCAGGGGTTTTTAGCCTTTTGAATCCTCAAAACCAATTGCTAAAGCTCTACACTCCTCTGAAATCACTCCTCTATCAAACCCTTCTCAACTAAACAGGAGAGAGAAATTATAACAAAAAGTCCATGGTCTGCGATAAGGACAGGGAGCGATCAATCACCAGCTATCATCACAGGCAAAACAGACTTGACTCAGTGAAATTAACTGAATTTCTTACCAATCAAATCAGAGTAGGATCATGAGAAAGAAAACCAAATCCTTAAAACACCTTTCCTCTACCCCCCGCTTCTTACCAGACTTAACTTCATTCCCAAATTCTCTACTTCCTCCATCCCACAGCAGCATAGGGAGACAAGGACTTGTGGTCAGTCTGACTCCCCCCTCCTCAGGAGCAGGACTCCTCCCACCCTTCCCCTGCTCTGGCATGGAGTCCCTCTCATATAAGACAGTCCTCCACAAACTTCTCCAATGTGAGCCCTTCCCATGGGCTGCAGTTCCTCCTGAACTGCTCCGATGCGGGTCCCTTCCACAGGGTGCAGACCTTCAGTAACAGACTGCTTCAACTTGGGTCACCTGTGGGGTCATAACTTCAGCCAGCAAATCTGCTCCAGTGTGGGCTCCTCTCCCCATGGGGCCACAGATCCTGCAGGAAGCTGTTCCAGCATGAACTCCCCACAGGGTCGCAGCCTCCTTCAGGCATCCACCTGCTTCAGTGTGGAGTCCTCCATGGGCTGCAGGTGGATCTCCGCTCCTGCACCTGGAGCACCTCCTGCCCCTCCTTCTTCACTGATCTTGGTGTCTGCAGAGTTGTTCCTGCCACATATTCTCACTCCTCTCTCTGACTGAAGGTTCACGTGCAGCTTTTTATCCTTCATAAATACATTACCCTAGAGGCACTGCCACTACCACTGATGGGCTCGGCCTTGGCCAGCAGTGGGTCCGTCTTGGAGCCAGTTGGCTTTGGCCCTGTCACGCATGGGGAAAGCTTCTGGAAGCTTCTCACAGAAGCCACTCTTGTAGCCCCCTGCTACTGAAACCTTTCCATGCTAACCCAATACGCTGAGTTCAATTGCCCTCCTCAGAAGACAGTGTTCATTCTGCTCAGAGGATGAAATTCCATCAAAAGAGCAAGGACGCTGCAAGCAGACCGATTCAGTCTTTCTTTCTTAATGGAAAAGGAATGAATCAGGGATACACTGGACTAGCACAGTATCCTTTGTGAAACGAAGAAGATTGGGAGATTAAAAGGTTAAAGGTTTTCATGAGCAATTTTGACAGATTTTAGAATGACAGAAGAAAGTCATAGCTTTCTTCCTAATGAGTGAAATTGTGAAGGACAAAAAGATATTTGCATTCCTGGACTTGCTTCTATTTACATAAAAGCCAAAGGTAAAATTCCCCTACCTCAAACCATACATACAGATTTTTTTAGAGGCATCAAAACACTTTAAAAATACATTGCAGCATTGTGAGATAGGTTCACAAGTGCTTAAAAAAGCAGATCCTTGAAAGCAGCACCTGAAATCTGATAGAGCCAAGGTTCATACACTGATAGGAACCACTTCATGAGCTGGGCTCAAATGGATCCCACTGAAGCATTATCATGTCTGCGTTTACTCTCACTTGTAAAAGGTGCATCATTGGTGGCACAAATACCTTTGCATTCTGCTTTCACTATCTTCAAAGATTCAGAACTTTCCAAGCTTATTTTATGACCTTGGAAACTTCTCACCCTCTCAACCAGCACATTATCAGTAAGTGAAAACCAGTTTTTTCTGTTCTGTTCCATCTATTTAATTTTAATAGAACTTATTTCCAATGGCATTTATCAACTTAATAGAAATGAGACAGAAATCCAGACCGTTCACTTCTGTTTCAATTTTCCAGAGCATTCTCTTCTGTTTCAGTTTTAACTAACTCCATCATGTGTGCCTGTACTGGAGGGAGCAGAAAGTTGCCATCCTCCAGCCACTGTGACCACTGTGGTATGCACACACTGGGTCATGTAAAACTGGTCACAACCAGGAGCTACCCTGCACCCTACCCCATCAATTCATGGCACCATCCATATCTTTCTGTTGTCAAAATGGAATAAACTCCCAATTATAACTTGCGAAATGAGACCATAGGGCTTTTTTACTTTCATTATTTCTCAGATTGCATGTCTGCTCAATCCCATACAGAACTGTGAAACCACAAAATAATTTGATTTGGTAGGGACCTCTGAGGGTCATCTAATTCAAATCACCTGCTCAAGCAGGGTCAGCTGGAGCAGGCTGTCCAGGACAGTGTCCAGTCGAGATTTCAATGTCTAAAAAGATTGAGACTCCACAACATCTCTGGCCAAACTCTTCCAGTGTTTGTCCACCTACACTTAAAAAGTGTTCTCTTGTTCTCAGATGGAATTTCCTGCTATTTAATTTATGCCCATTGCCTCTTGTCCTTTCACTGGGTATTATCAAAAAGACTGGCTCCATCCTCACAGCAGTCCAACAGGTTTTCATACACACTGATAGGAGTGTTGATAGGAGCTTGAATCTTGCTGTATCAACCTTCCAGAGGATAATTGGGGTTGTTAAAAGTCCTCCATGAGGACCAGGGCCTGTGAATATGAGACTTTTTCCAATTATTTGAAGAAGGTCTCATCTACCTCTTCCTGGCCAGCAGATCTACACTGAATACTCACTATAATGGTCTGCCTACTAATCTTGACCTATGCACACACAATTCTGAAAAAAAACCCTTATTAAGTTATTCATATGACAAAAACTCCCTTTAATATATTAAAATATTTTACCTCTGGTGTATCAATCACTGGCAACTGCTCTATGTACTGGAGATAGTCTTCCACTGTATTCCCCTTTGGAATAATATAACCTTTGTAGAAACAAAATTTTTCACTGAACATGTGCTCTCCAAACCAGACTCTCGCGTATGTGTTCAGCAGTGCCTTGTCGAGGTCATCAGTGACACGGCCACCATACTGCACTTCTCCAAGCATGTAGCGCACACAGCTCCAGTTCACTCCGTGTTTGTTGCCCACGTCACTCAAGTGGTTCTGAACGAATTGCACACTGGCTGCGAAGTCTGCCTGATTAAATTCGTAAGGAATATTCCAGCCCAACGGCCCAAACTTTCTTCTTTCCTGTAAAACAGTTAGGGTTAAAGGTAAAAGACTGATGGATAGTAATTGTGAAGGAAACCTAAGTGCAGAAGAATACATGAAACATGTTAAGAATGCAGTAGTCCAGCTGGAACTCTATTTCACCAACTTTTAAAAATTACATTTAACACAGACAAGGCCAAACACTTGATGAATTATCTAGTAGCTAAATTTGTACAAACAAAGAATAGGAATATTAACACTTTCACAAAGAAAAAAATCCTCTTTTTAAAGTACTTTCTAAATCTCTGAGTCTAGAACTGTAGCTTTTGAATTTCAAAAATTATGCTACTCTTTGAGGCAAGAGTGTCCAAACTCAACAGCCATGATGACTGTGTGTGGTCCTCCTGTGGACTAGATATATCCCTATCACTGCTGTCTCTGCATGGTGCAGATTCAAGTAGGAAAAACTGCTTCTTAGTGAATCATTTACAGACTCAGCTGGCAGTATATAGCTGTTAGGACAATGCTTGGTAATTGCAAATTTTTAATTTCCACCAAGAAAGAAGTCATACAAAAGTGATACGAAGAAAAGCACACCACGGGCTTCCACTGGACCACAATATATCAGTGCATGGATGCCACAGAGCTAAATTAACCAGGCTCCAAATATAAACTAAGGATACTGCAAAATCTATAGATAGGATGATGAAAAGTTGTGGGTAGTCCATAAAGCACTTTCTGTAATGGAACTCCTGAAAGTCAAGACCCCAAATCTACTTTCATTTCCTCCTACAGGTTTCAGAGCAGAAAGGATTTATATTCCCTCTCTTATACCTTCTCATTGTGAATGCAGCAGTTTAAGACTGTGGTTTTCCAAACCATAAATTGTAAATTTCTTTAATATGCTTTAACGATTTAAAATATTAGTAAAAGTCCAGTTAGTTGAAAGACAGATAACACAGTCATTGCCCAGGACTTTAATAGAAGAGTACTCTAATTGATCACTGCTTGATTGTCCTTTTTTCCCTCTGAAATATCATCCATGTTGGAGGTACAGGACCAACATGAGCAAAATTTTAAGTTCTAACATAGTTGCAATAATAGAGATATATTTTTCTCCTTCTTATTTTATTTGTGGTAATTTCACAACATGGGACTTCCCTTTAAAAATATTTTTCATTTAATAACAAGGTTCATTAATAAATGAAACATGGCTTTGTGACAGGAGAAAAGAAATATATTTTTAAACCTGAACAGTTGTGTGAAGAAATGCTACAGCATATAGCAATGGTTTCCACTGTGGCATTTTGCTCATTCCCAGCAGATCCTGAGTAACAGCTGAGTACGTTCGTTTTAAGCCAGCTTTCACACCTAGAAAATAAGTATAAAAATGTAATACGTTGGTAAAAAAAAATGTATAGAATCCATAAGTCCAACTTCTGTTAACCATAATTCTCTATTCCAATTTGCAGTATCATCTTACTTATACCTTCAAATAATATCTTAGAATCAATTACCTGTTCAGCTGGTCATAGCAGGCAAACTTCAATAACATTTTGTTTTAGGTAGATAACACAACAAACTCATTTCAAGAGTCTGGAAGGAATTAAAATTAAGTAATCGAATTCTAAATGTTCCCAATAACAACTGAAATAGAAACATAACTATTTAGCAACTATATGGAAATAAAAAAGACACCTAACATCATATGAAATATAGCACTGAGTATCCAAGAGTTTGTTTCAATATTTACTTATAAAATGAGATTTTAGTTTTACTGAAGATAATTTTGTTTAGATTTGATTCCTATAAAAATCTCAAAATTCTGTATGTAGGTTCTCCATCTGGCCTACGGGCACCAAAGTGACAAGATGAGAACTTAAATTCATACTGCAAATACTAATACTTGGGGAGGTTTGTTTGAGCACTGACATTTCATATCCCAGGAACAGCTTTAGGCAGTTGATACTGATACAGTCTCAGCTTCCATGGAATACATAAGCTCGACTACTCCCAGATGTTTTCAGGCAGTGCTATTCAAGCATCTTCTGCCTTGGGCAGACAACCCAAGCATGAGTTACTGACATCAGGTCCCTCTTCTGATACCTTCCACCTAATCAGCTTCACACAAGTCTAGAAGGGCAGATTTTAAGTGCAGTGAAAAGATTGTCCAAGTCATACTACTTCCTATGAAGCAATAAAAGTACTTTTTCTTTGTTCATACTTCCCAAAGATCCTGTAGAACAATATTCAAACAAATAGCTTTTCAAAATATTGAACCAGTATCATAAGAGGGTTCCAAAATCAAACAAAATTGTCTTATCATATTGTGCTATCAATGTGGCAGGGCAGTCTTAGAAAACTAAAACTGTCTATATTTCATCCTGACTTAAATTATTACACTGGGCTTTTTTCTGCCACTAAATGCAAGTGCAAATTTGCTATAACTTGACTTCTAAAATAGCCTCTTGGAGCTATAGGTTGTTACCATTAGAATGATTAGGAGGGGGCCACTGTGAATAAAAAAGATGCTGAGCTCTGAATTAGAAAGGGGGAGAGAAGAAGAGGAAGGAGTAAGAAATTTTTATCAACAGACTGACTACCTGCTCTTGAGATGGAGTATGAATGCTGAAACAGGTTGTATTCCACAAGATCAAACATTTTGTAGACATCTTACTAATGTTTAAAGGAAGCTAAATACTGAAATAAGAGGTTTAAATATCTGAAGCTTTAAATAGGACCTTGGATGAAAATTCTCAGCTCCTACTGGCATCATCAACTGCAATCAGTGGCAACACATACATATAAAGAAAGGGCATATTTATTTATCTATAGGCATTGATAAGATACCCCTTCTCTCCTCAAGGTTTAACAATCATCTTGACCTCTCCTCACATAGCATGTTCTCCAATCCCTTCAGCATTTTCGTGGGCTCTCACTGAACTCATTCTATCCGTATTCCACTCCTATTAATACAGAAACATGAGTCTAAACTTCCAGTTAAGATGCAGATCTCACATTGTGCTTCTGCACACAGACTACCAAGGCTAGGAAAACTGGGGTCTTAGAGGCTCAGAAAACATGAGATGAACATCTGAATATGAGGAAACATCCTGGAAGTGGGGAAAGATCCTGGATGTAAGGAGGTCCATGAAGGCCCAGAAGACCGGGGGCTCCCCAGGGACATAGGTCAGTAATGTCCAAGACTGGCAGCTGCAAGTAGCTGCATGTTGAAAACAACATTACTTTCTGCCCAACCTTGGCTGCTGGACAGATCCAGCAGCAATCTCTCCAATGGGAAGGGAAGTCATTCCTACCTTGAGGAGGTTCATTGGTAAATTTTATAGAGGACTGTAAAAGATTAATAGGAAACTCTGAGTGAGCCTCTGTAGTGATCCAGGTTCTGAAATCTTCACTCATAGACTCTTTTGTTGTGATGGTGTCCAGTAATTCATTAAGAAATTCCAAGCCAAGGTGGCAGTTCTGTAGAAGGAGCCATCCTCCATCTTGCATGCACTGATTTAACAGGTGCCTTGCATGGACTTCCTGGCCTTGACCCATTGAAATGGCACGACATGGGATGTTCTAAAAGTAAAAAAGAAAGTTTATCTTATATGTAGTTCCTTAGAATTATACATGTGATGTATTGCTTCTGTAGATCCATGTGTAGTGACATTCTGCCACAAAGAAAACCATTGATATCAGTGGAGACGGATTATATTAAAACAGAGTAAAGAAAACAAAACAACAAAAAAAAGCAAAACCCTTCAAGTTCCTCTTACCTTCCACCTGTTGGAATAAAAGTACACCCATTGGAAATAATATTTTTTGCTGGTCTAACAAAATCTATGGGATAAGACATCTGAAACACTTTTTCAGCTTTTTAGCCACTTTTTCAAATAAAGCGAGTCATAAATACAGCCTGACCATTCTTTTTCCTATGATGTGGGCTATCTTGAGATGGGCAGATATTAGGGCTTCAGATAATAATTAATGCACAGAGTAAACCCAGCAATTCTGGTGACTTTTTACTGTCTGAACATATTTATTTCATTTAAAAGAGAACTGTTGATGAAGCAGGTAGGGCAGGAAAGGCTGGTTCACATTTAAGCATTGCTCAGGAAACATCCAGTATTGTTAAATGGCAGCTGTGGAGTCACTGATTCAGAGGATTCCAGTTTGGTGATCTGCTAGCTTGAGCAGATCTTGATTCAGAAGAGAGAAAGCCTTTAAATGCGAACACGAGAATTCTGGAATTTTATGGCATCTTCTCCAGAGGCTATGGGACAATAAAGCCAGTTGTTCAGAAAAACAGAGGATGATACAAGCTCTCACAAGGGGATCTGAAGAAGATAAGGCTGAGATCAGGACAAGTCTGTCAGTAACGTGCAGGCAGATCCTCTCTTGCTTATTGTCCTTGTTACTCATGTTCTTTTTAAGTCTGGCTCAGGTTGGCTGCCTGACTCCTGCCAGGGAAAACCAGAATTATCAAACCCAGTTAAACATATTCTGCATACATGTTGAGGGCAAAAGAATTGATGAAAAGACTTTGTTTCATGGGCAGTTTCCTGTTCAAGACCTACAGCTGAGTGTCCCTCATGCAGTGAGCGATGAGCTGCATTATCAATCTGGGCCTATCTTCAGCTGGCTGAGAGCTACAAAGGTTAATCTTGACCTGTGCAGCTACTCAGACTCTCTCACTGTGAAACAAAAAGGAAGGAAGACATCCACTCCTAAACAGCGCAGAGGAGGCTGCCCTACTTTTGCAGGAGAAGAAGGTTGAGCATATGGACACAAACTGTGCTGGGTCATTTGGCCTTAGGGTCAGAGAATGGGCCCTGACCTGATTCTACAGAACAGTATAAATACAGCTGCTGCATATGATCCCCCGTATCCTGGCAAGATTTAAGGAGACAAGAATGCCAAAGATAAGAAAGCCGTTAAATCCTACTCTCAGGTCAGTGCAACCTGGCACTGTAGCTAAAAGAAGCAAAGCTGAACAGCCTGTGAAGCTGGCTATTTGCCAGAGGACCAAAAAACTTCACCTTTTCTAAGATGCATCTGAGTACAGCTAGCATTCCCATAAGTCAAAGACTATGACTACCCCTGCATAAGAGTGCATAAATATTCAGCACGTACATTATTCCCTAACAAAGCATCTTCTCATGATTTGCTCTTCTCAGCAATGTTACCTCTCAAATGTACAATCATTGAAGGTTATAGAAACATCGAGAAAAGGAAAAAGTATTTTTCACTATGAACTGTCCTCATTTTACTCCTTCTGAAAGAAATCTATCAAATGTCTGCATAAAGAATGTTTCTTTCAATAGTGATTCATATCAGCATATCCATGTCATCTTAATACATTGCTATCCAGATGAAAATGCTGGCATTTTAGTCACTACAGTGGCCCTGACAGTTCTGTTGAAGGTTCTGTGCATCATTCCCTAAAAGAAGAAATTATCTCTACGATGAAAAAAAACCAGACTGATTTTAATGAAGTCGAAGTTCTGACATAAGAAACTTCATTTTAATCCTGAAAGTTAAATTTTCACTCCATCTTAAAGTGAAAGTAAAGAGGGCAGAAATGCAACTAGTTTTAAGATAGAGCTTGTTTGGTTTATAAAGATTATACAGCTCAGTAGCCACAGATACTGTTCTCATTTCTTTGGGAGAAGGCCATCTGAACAATTGAATTTTAGAGTGAAAAATAAATTCTGGACACAAATTTGGACATTACCAACAGCAGGTAGCTGATTTATACTGTTAATATAATACTTAGATGTACCATAAGTACTGACAGTTCATTTTAAGACTACAGATCTGACTGTAAAAGGGAAATAATTGAAAAAAGAGGACCAAGTTTTTTATAATTAAGAAGAAAAGAACCCCAAACCACCACCATCCCCCTCCAAGATCAGGTCCTTGGTACAACTCACCTATATGAAAGATTAAGTCTGGAAAAAAAGCAGAAAAATCCCAAATAAAGACAGGAACTAAGTACAGGTTGTACAATTTGTTGACATACCAGCAAAATAAACACAAAGCTCCCTTGCAAACATTTCTGAAAAGTAAATTATTTCTAGATACATGTTCAAAAGCTAAAGAACTGCTGAAATGCTTCTCAAGTTCCATATTGTTATATACATTTTTATTTTTTAAAGTATCTGTGTTTGTATTTTGTTTTGTGGCATTTGGATGGCTTTTGTAAACTTGAAAGGTTCCTACATGCTGTGTGGTTAGGTCTTTACTTCAACAGATTAGTAAAGGACTTTACAGTAAACAGTGTTGTTGACTTTACATTTACAGGTGACACTAGAGTTGAACTTCAGGTTATGACAGCCTAGCTGATGTTGCCTTGTTCATAAATCATGTGTGAATAAACAAGGCAATCCCTCTAGCTCTTTCACAACCTCACGTTCTATTTATTCTATACACATTTCCTGAAAGCATGAAAACATATTAAGACTGTCCACTGCAATATCCTTTTGGTCTGACAGCACACAAGGGTCAAATTAATGACTTCAGATTTAAGATTCCTAAATTTAAACACTAAGTGAGAGTTAGGTCATAATTTAAGCCATCTTCAACACAGACAGACAAATAAGGGTCCTGATTTTCAATCAGAACAAGCATCTCCACCTTCTAATTAATAAGCTAAAGAGATTTGTGGGTCCTCCCTACTTTTGCATGTCTTCCTTAGTGTATACTAAAATCCTGCACCATTAAATGAAGATGCATTCTAACATGGAGGAAAATTTATGGAGATCTACTGTAAATAACTTCTTCTTGGGAAAATTTTACATGTGTCTACATTGTGAACCATGAAACAGAGCACAGAGCGCCTCAAAGTGATGCTGTTCTGCAGGAAATGTTGAATGTCTCCATCAAGTGCACAGATTGAATGCTAAGGTGTTAAAATTAATTTCTCTTGTCACCATATTTATGATTTTTTTATGTATCATCCTGTAATCATCATTACTGTCAGCTCCTACAGTGAATGCAACACAATGTAAACCAAAAATGTTGCTTTGTTCTCATAGCTCAGTACTTTTCCTAAATAGTGGGCTATCATAGTCTGCTGGATTAAGACAGAGGTCTCATCGGAATCAAGCAACTGCAAAAAGCAAGACTGCAACATTTTCATTTCTTAGTAAATGCATTTTGGCTACTGGTCAAAAATTAACTTCCACAGAACACTAGTATGACTATAAATATCATTATTTGGACTTCTTTAAAATGTGGAAATACCAGTTCTAGTGCAAAGAAGGGCTAAAAATGTCTTTATCAGCTCTAGCAGACTCAGTTTAGGAGGATACCTTTGATTTTGCAAGACGTTCTATATTTTCAGTGGGGTCAGACCCCACTGATAAAAGGCATGTCAAAGGTGTTCGACAGTCACTTTCTGTCCACATTGCTTCCATTTCAAGAATAAATCCTTCTGCATATTTCCCTCCAAGAGATTCTGCAATGTAGTGCCGAGCCTGGAAAACAGAAGTTACCAGAAAAAAATATATATCTTTATTTTTTTTAATTTAGCATTAATAAGTGATGTGGAACTTACCAATATCTACATTGGAAGGCAATGACTGTCTAAACTTTAATTTTCAACTTTGGTGTAACGAAAGTTACAGTCCACAGGAGGCAACCATTAAAATTCTGAGATACCAAACTTCAAACAAAGCAGAGAAAGAATTCTGCTCATGCAACAGCCATCCTGTGAACACTGTTGCTGGAAGATGCTAAATGGGGTTTTTTAAAGAATGGGGGAAAAAAAATCCATGCAGAATAGATCCAGTGTCATCTCTGAGGACAGCCCAAATATTGCCCCTAAATTACTGCCTGTTAAAACTTGGTGGATAGCCAAATAAAAGAGTTTCTCTCCACCAGTTCCATTCTTAGTTCCTCTAAGCATGTATTGTTGACACTGTCTCTACAGCATAGTGGATTAGACAGATCTTTCATCTGACCCAGTTAAAATCTCCCATATATTTACTGGAACTTCAAACAAATTCTCCTGTCCAGTGGTTATCCAATTCAAGTCTCTTAGGCTGAATATCTATTTCTACAAAACATAAACTCAGCTCAGATTTGATCCTTGAAGGTCAAACCTTCCTTATGCCTCTATTTTTTTTCTTTTCACAGACATTTTGTAAAAGAACTTCTAAAGCTACCCTAGTGCATTAAATTATTTTCTGACCGAGGTGATTTCCTAGCTATGTAATGACTATCATAGATTCTGAGGCATGTACGACAAAGAGATGCACTAAGGAACAAGGCAGACTGAGGAAAACGTCAATTGTAGAAAAAAAACCCCTCAGTCATCCACTATTAAGTGTAACTTTTGTCCTAGACAGGTAAAATTTCTAATACTTGGGAAAACACAGTAGGGAAAGAAGAGAGAAAGAAGAGTGTAACAAAAGAGATCCCCTCTCTCCTCAAAAATTAAAATAATGACTTTTTTTTTGCAACCATTGTTCAGAGACATTCTTTTTCAGAGATGGTTGTGCAAGACAATAATAACTGATTGATAAATAAGTTGGTAGATAAGTGTTGATAAATAAGCAGTAGAAGCTTTATTATTTTGGTCTGTTTAAATTATGGCAGTTGGAGCTCCCATACTTCTCTCCTACTTACTGACTAAAGAGTAGAAAATGAAAAAGGATGGAGCAAGCCCTGTTGAAAAAGAGGTCCATGAAAATATGGTGTCCCCTAAATACAACACAGCAAGTAACATGTAAAGTTGAGATATGCGAGAAAGAAAAACTACTGCTTTCCAGTACAGAAAGAAAAAAAAAGTGAAAAGAGGATACTCATAGGCTCATACATCTCTTTTACACCTACATAGAGAAGAAAAATCAAAATATCACAGACTGCTAGTCTACTGCAGTTTCTTTTATGACATTTGCCACGAGACAGCTTTAATTATTACTTCCTCAGTAGAGCAGGTAAGTAAACAGTTTATCTGCTGTTTTAGTGCACCTGTCATAAAAGTGAATTGTTCTTTTTCCACCTCTTCTGTGAAAAAAGTCAGGAATGTATCTTTTGATTCACCAGAGGAATGCAACTTCTTTACAGGTTTCATGACTCGACTTTGAAAGCACCACACAAAAAGAATGGTATTCTTGCAGCTCCAGCACAATTTGTTTCATGTTCTGCTTCCTAGTTCATTGCAATTAAATAAATTAGTGCTTTCACGCATATTTTTAATGAGCATTTCTATATCTGATTTTTCAAAATAGCTCACTCTGCAACAAATATTATGGTAACAAGAAATTCAGAGAACATAGTTTTGGAACTAGCAGTTCTTCAAGAGAGGCCACATAGCATAACCATTGTACAAAAGTGTATCTTACTTGGGCAACGGTGTGATCAGGGCACCAGCTACGGACAAGGAGCAGTTTATGGAATTGATCCAGTAAGCTGTCGTAACCATCAGGAATAACAGCTTTTTCAGGAGCTTCTTCATCAAACCAAGCTTTCCAAGACTTCTCATTCTTAACAATTTGCACCAGAAGTTGATTGAAAGGGTACAAGCTAGATAACTGCACAAGATTGAGCCATGTTGTATCAAGGATCCACTTTTTTGGTTTTGGTTCCACAGAATTCATATCCAAGTTGGCACCTCCTGCAAAGTGAAAAGTATTATAGAGGAAAACAAACATTGTTAGACAGAAAAATGATGAGTAATAAAAAATACTTCTTTATATAATTCAGGGAGTAACATTTTATGTAAACCAGGATATAGAGACTTAGAATTTGCATGGAAGAAACACTTTAACAAAGACGTAATTGGGAAGTGGTCTCAGTTCCTCCCAAAGCTGATATTCCACTAATTTTTGTGCTGCTTCTACTCCATCTTTGGAGCTGGAATAAAACATGACTACCTAAAAGGATACTCAAACCCAGTTCTTCAGACTAGCTGTAGAATGGTTAGTAGAGCCTCCTTTCATCTATACTAAAGAATAAGAAAGCACATGGTGCATTCATTTCCAGGACTGTGCAACGTAAACAGCCTCTTAGCTCAACCACCACTCAGCCTAATGCCTATTTGCACACCCAGCACAGCTGAGCAACAGCTGAACAGTAACTCAGTGTTTGCTGAACAAACTGAGATATTTGGATGCCAAGCACCTGACTGTACTTGTCTTTGTACCAGATTACACTTATCTTATCTTGGAGACAGTGAGGTCAACCCCCATCAAATTTTATAAACCTTACTAAAATTTTTCTTTGTCATTGTTTCTGAGTAGTGGCATACAGTGGTGACATAATGCAATGCAATATAAAAGTGTTTTACAACATGTAACAGACTTCCACTTTTTTTGCTGATACGTAAGTTTGATACAGAGTCCTGATGTATTCACATGCCTGCTCATCAGCCATCAAGAGGGCTTTTGCTGATTGTCTACAACCTCACAGACACAGATATGTGGCAACTTGAAAAAGAGGCAGACAGTAGAGACTATAAGTTCTCTTACAAGTAATGGACTTAGTTTTTTCCCATTTTGCAATGTACAACAGTTAAACTAATCCTCATCTAAGCATTATTTTGAAAACAAATAATCTATATTGCTCTTGTTTTAGAAAAATTGTCTCTTAATTCCTTCTTGGGAATTAAGAATATGCTTTCATTCACAAGCTAAAAACGAGGAGATCCACAGCATATAACACGTTGTTAGTGCAAGTACTGCAAAATCCGAATTTGGCAGTTCACAGACATATGTAAACAAGAACATCTTTAGAGAAATTACCTTTGATCAGTGTCTCAAACTCAGTGTGTGAAATTTTCTTGGCCTGCAAGTCAATCTTCAGAGCCAGAAGCAATGTGAACAGGAACCTGTGATTTTCATACAGCCCTCGAACTGTGTACTTGAAGACTTCGTAGGTGAGATGCTCGATTATATAAACTACCCTTTTTGCTGGGATCTGAGATTTCTGAGATCTTTCCACTGACAGGTCAAAAATGCCAAGGAACTGCCGTAGGGATGTTTGGTACATGACATTAACCAAGCTCATTTCCACAATTAGGAAATAAAGGATGCTACCACGACCTGCCACAGGCCGATACTCTTCACGTGCAGCATTGATTTTCACCTCTGTCTCCATTGCTGTGTTTAATTTTTCACTGACCTTAAAATTAATGGAAAAGACCACGAAGATTAAGTTGTATTACTTGTGATTTATACCACACAAGCAAAAAAAAAAGGTCTTGATTAAGATCACAATAGTATTTTTAGTTGAGCTTTGCTTCCCTCTGCCAGTGTTTCAATACAGACATTATGTTCCAACTCCTGTCACAATGGGAATTGATTCCAACTTACAGCTGCAAAATATGCCTGGAATATAGAACAGTATCCAAGTAGCAGTTTAATTTTGCTATTTTTTAGGAAGAAAAAATTATAATGTTTCTACTATTTATTTGTTAAGAAATCAGATGTTATATAGTGGCTCTGAGAGGAAAAAAATAAAACAGGACTCAAAATCTATATACATACAATCTTTAAATTACAATTATAAAATGTATCTGCAGTACATTCAAAATTCACCTCTTCTGCTGTTGTTTTAGTGATCCTTAAGACTTCTATCAGAGACTCATCTTCAACCAACGAGCCTTCTGTACTGGTTAGACGGCAGAGCAGATTATCTTCAAGCTCCTGCATTTTCCTCTTGTTGGATGTCACTTGTTCCATCAGTTTGATTCTTTCTGCTTCCAGTTCCTGTGTTCAAGAAATTTGCCTTAGAATACTTAACATCAATGCAAAGAAAGACTCCTTATAAAGACACAGAAAACATGTGATTTCATGCATGTCATGTTGGGGACTTTGTTGCCTTTTCCATAAAATACAGTAATATTACTAAATATTTCTGTACTAAAATAATTTATATGCACACTGAATATACATATTAAAGTAATTTATATGTATACTGTATTTATTTGATTAATGCAGCATAAATTCTGGAGAATGAAAACATATCAGAATTACCAGAAAAAACTTCCTCATAGTAAGGTACACAAACCACTAAAGATAGTTTCCAATGGCAAGTGATAAAATTCACATTACACGGAATACTTAAAATTAAATCAGATAAAGGACTGAAAAATGCTTTGTATGGATGGATTTTACATTGTGACCAAGTTGACTGGATGACCTTTTCCATTTCTAATTTTTACGATTCTGTGACTTTGATAGATACAATCCTCTACTGCTTATAAAACAGGAAATGTTACAATTATTATCTATGTCATATGGATTTTTGTGCCCTTTCTACAAGACCGACAACGACAAGGGAACAAAGGCAGACAAGTCAACACAGCACCAAGAGAAATGAGGCATCTATACAGCACAGTCTACACAGCTCAAGGATACCCTTGCTAGCTGCCTTTATTTGATCAATCGAATCAACTTTCCTGTAAGAAAAGGGTAGTTAATAGTCTATCTACGCCTATGGCTTCAGTTTATTTTCATTTTTGTCAACGTGTAACGCTAGAGAAAAAGGAGATGTACAGAGTTATACAGTACAGGAGAGGTTCTCCTGTGTTTCAGAGAAGTGACGAATTCCTTTATTTTCACAAACTTCTCATTTGGAAACCTCTTTGAAATATGTTCTAGGGCTATAGAGAGTAGCTCTGTGGAAGCTACCAAGTAACCGCATCCCAGGTGCAAGTTTTTTGTTTGCAAGAGAACTTCACAACCATATTTCTAACATAAAAAATAGTTGTTCTGAATACAAATCGTGGCAGCAACTTCATTATCAAAGTACATAAATATGCTGGGGTTTTTTTCATATATTTACAGGATCAACCTATAAAGCTGAGAAGAATAAACACTTCTTTGATCATATTTCATTGATCACTAGAGCAATCTTTAAGAATGTCTTGGTTCCTTTAATCTATTACTTTAGCTCAGCAACCATAAAGCTGTCTCTTTGTAACAGCAAACTTGTTCTTCAGAATCTTTGTTCATGTTGTGTCTTTTCTTTGAACTAAATTTTTTAGAATCCCATTGGCTCTGATTATCTACACCACAACATTTGTCTCTTACTGAGACAGAAGAGACAGAACAACCATGATGTCTTCATATCTGCCAAAAGAAGTTTAATAAATGTTGATCGGCTGCAACGATGTCCCTGTGCAGCAAGTAGTGCTGATACTAACCAGGTTCCTTTGCAACTCTCTTCAGCTGATGTACAGCACTGGAGGAATATTTTTCAGTGACTATATTTTGGACCCAAAATGCAGTCTAGGTGTTGCTACATATATTCAATATGAATTCTCTAACAGTTTTGTCCAGGAAGAAAAACCCACAGAGCAAGAGTATCTTGTGGGAAGAGGAGTTTTATATGTAGGTCATGAGAAACCTATTTCCCTTCTATGTTGATTTAGACCTCTCCCTGCTGTCCGAGGTTATTCAGGATACTTCCATTCACTCCTGCTGATGCTGTTCAATTTTGCTTACAGAAACCTACATCTGCTGGGGTAAAGATTAAAGGTTTTGCATCCATAGCATTTGTCCCACCCTGTTTTTATTCCAGTACCTGCTGTTACAGTTTTTCTGTTTTTCATGGAACAATTCACAGGAAGTTTGTGCACTACAGTGACTTTCCAGCCTCTGTTTGTGACTGTCATACTGAAGGAAGGGCACTTAAATTCCAGTCCTTACTTCAGTAAAGGCTCGTTTTGAGCAAAGTGGAAGGGTGTTGGCTGGAGAAAATGACAGCACCACTAAAGAACACTGGTTAGAGCATGCTTTGAGGAAGTCAGAGGAGGAAAGAATTCCCTTAGGAATTCTTAGCAAGCCTACCTGAGCTACTTACCGAAAGCAGCAGCTCTGCTAATGCAAACCTTAATATTTTTCTCTCACCTGAGAGAGGATTTTCTTCCTTATATTAACTTCCACATAATGAATGCAAATTTTAGTAAGAACAGAGTCAAGTCAGTGTTCAGGGCTCCTTAAGAATCTTTTATCTCCTTGTACACTAGAGCCTGGCTGGCAAAAGTAGTTCAAGTTCATAAGCATTTTTTCATGTAATTCAAATTAAATTTAAAAAGGAATTCAGAAATAAACGAGATTTCTGACTGAACAAGAAGCCCTTGCCTTATATGAAGGAATAAAGTTGTTTTATGTATGTCATGTATATGCCTGTGATGTATTTTTAATGAGTAATTTTCTTTCTTCTCTTTCCAAGGCCAGATCTTAAAATAAATGTTTAGGTTCCCCCATTCAATTAAAAAACAGCTCCACATAGTCTTTCAGCAAATGCACAACCTTTAAACTTTCATTCACGTTTTTGTTCTTGCATTTGATTTCAGCCAGGCCATTGAATATGTATGCACTCCTGGTGCAGATACTGAACAAGCCTTCCCTCTACACAAATACTGCAAGACTCCATACCTGCTTTTCTGTGAGGATGACACGGCCAAGGAGCTGATCTTCCAGCCCTTTCATAGTAACAGTAAAGTCAATCACAGTTGCTCTTGCGCTAATTTCTGGAGTATAAACAGGATTAGCCACTTTTGTTGTCATATAGAGGGTAAACCCCTTTGTCAGATCTACCTCCTTGTCACCTACTTTCACCTGAAAATAAAACACATTTCTCAATTTTCAGAAGCTGAATTCAGAAAAACATTTTAACCAATGAAAAATTTATGAACTCCTTTTTTAACATTTTCACTTACACTTTTTAAACTTTCTGATTAAGGGTAAAAAAAGCCCCTCAAACAACCTCACAAATTCACTACTCATTTTCTAACTGTTTTAAAGGTACAAATCATGTCAGTATTCAGACTACCTCATACCCAACATCTGTCCGATTGGGTTTTAATTTCATGTCTACAATTCATCTTACTTTGTGTCCTGAACCAGATTTTATGAAATTTTTTTCCAAGATGTTATCTAGAGCAGGATCGAGTTCCTCTCCAATGTCTTCAATCAACAAAGGTCGGCCAAGGGACAAGCAGTCTTCTATATGACTCCTGAAGAACTTGTGGTTCATAGCTGTAACCTAGGAAGATTGAGTCACAACACAGCATGCATTTGAAAGCACATAGAAAACAGCATAAAATCTATTGTAGCTTTAAAAAATTATACTCATCCTTGGATATCTACACAAATGGCTACATTTTAGGGACCAACACTTGCCTGTGCTGACATGAATGGAAGTTTTGCTTTAAACTTAGGAGGATAGGAGAGTACATTTCTTTACTGTTACTTGTTTACTTATTTATCTGCATAGCTATCCAATCATTGTAATAGCTTAATATCTCCTAAATATAAATAGATTTATGCTTTGAACAGTAATGTGAAGTAGGGAAATATTTATGGAGTTCAGAAAGGGAACCAGTGTTACATAGGAGGCCTGATCTGACATCAGACGTTCAATTTCCAATTCAGTTCCACCATTCTTAAAATTGCTAAAAGTCACACGGAGTCCTTTTCATTTATTTAAATGTCATATATTTAACATAATCCTTTGAGATGATAATTGAATAGCCTTTCCAGGCATCTCTTAAGTCATGGTCTTCGGGTGATTTTTTACCAGGAAAAAAATTAGGATAGACATGTTTTAACAATAAATCCTTGTCTTGAAGGCAAAGCTCTTTGAAAAACGTATAATTAAAATATCTAGAGGCACATTACACAGTATTAAACCAGTATATTATTTAAAAATTAATACTCTGTTCCACCACTCTGCACTTTTTGTTTGTTATAATGTAGGCATATGTGTATCCACCAAAACAGCATGTTGCCTACATTTTTATTTTAAATTCAGCTGAGGGATGAAGCTAATGTCTGGGTGACCAAAAACATAACACTAACAAGACCACAGCAAATTACAATATCCCCGATGAAAGCCATAATCTAAACACTTGTGTACTTAGAATCTTGACATAACTGTTCCTCCTGGACTTACTGGGGAGAACCCAGATTCGGAGCACGAGATGCAAGTCTCCAGGAAGGTGGAATATGAGATACAACCTTTTACTTCTCTCTTTGTTTCTCTTTCTCTATGACAAGCAATTAAAAGATTAATCATAAAAATAGATATGCCATAACATATCATTCCAAGCTACTTGCCCCTGGTATTGATACCCTAATACAGGTTCTGTGTCAGTCTTGTTTTAGTTTCTGCATAACTGTATACCAATAAACATCAGATTTAAACTACACATGGCCAAAGTATGATGACACAAATGACATACAGATTAAAAAAAAATTGTAAATTAACTATTCACCTGAAGTCCATTATTCTTTTCCTTATTTTTAATCCAGATCTTTCCTTGACCTTGTGGATCAATCAGCAAAGGATATCTAGATGCTTTTGTGACAATAATGCCGTTTTGAATTGAAAGGTCATCATTTGGAAGACCCTGGAGGTTCCATTCACCCACTGTAGCATTGTCAACAAGCATACCAGTAAGGTTCAAGTTCTAATAGAAAATATGCAATTACAAAATTAGTACCAGTAAAAAACATGTAAATACAAAATTAGTGCCAGTTAGAGGAGCTATACTAAAACATCTGCTGGATGGTTTTTCTTCTTATTCTGATCAGAATGCATGATAGAGTGTATTTGGTAGTTTTTGCTTACTGTTTCTTTTCTTTAAAGTTCAGTGGCTCAATCATTGCAGTTGAGCAGTAATGAAAGTGAATTCTGTTGAGGCTTTGATGTCCATCAAAGAGTGCCAGAAAAACTCTGAAGCTAGTTCAATATCTAACGACAAACTGATTTTTTGCCATTTTTAATGGCAAACTCTTTTCCTGCCAGTTCAAGTGTAAGTGTCATCTTGCTCACAAGAGCTTCCACCTGCTGGAAAGTGCCTTCAAAGTATGAATACAGGATGGCTATGAGAGACTAAGAGAAGAAAGAGGAGATGTGCTATGGATCAGTAACCATGAACCATCATGAAAGGTTATTGCTGCTAAGTCAAAACCCTTCACAGTTCACATATTCTCCTTAAGTCAGATTTGCACTTGTCAACTAACTTGCCTTATTTTATTCGCTATGAAAAGTGACTGGCCTCTCAAACAGGTGTATATGAAGAAAACAGTGCTGAAAATAGCAAACCAAGCTCTCCAAATTAGAAAAGCACCTTAGTAAGGACTGAGAATTTTAAAAATAATAAAATTGAAGGTCTTTTTTTATTTGCTCCTTACATTTTTCATTCAACAATTCCTACTTGTAGGCTTTCTTTAAACACGTTTGAAAGAAAGACATGAAAGAAAGAAAGTAAAAGCCTGCAAATCTTGCAAAAATCACATAATTCAGCATCTGAAGCCTAAAGCAAAACTTCAAATACTGTGAGAGTTGTGATACAATCATGAGACCTAATGATACCAGTGGTTGCAAGACTCCAAAGCTTTTTTCAGCTTTTGATTTTTTTACTGCTAAAATTATTGAAGACACACAATGAGGAAACACAAACCATTCTCAGAAGACAGAGAAATTTTAGGAGTCAAGTTTCCATTTCTGCAAAGGACAGAAAAGCATTTAATAGGCAGATTTTTCAGCAATTGGAACCTAAAACCATATTTAGTTCCTTAAGCAGATGAGTAGGATCTAAACAGCTTTGAACTTTTTCTTACCTACAGCAAGAAGTATCAGTCACCCTGCAACTCTGAAACTCAGCTAATTTAAGTGCCTAACTAAACAGATAGGTGGCTAATTTTAAACAGATCTTTTTAAATTGTTATGCCTAAATGACTCATACGCCCACAGTCAGTTGTCTGTGACAAAGTAAGGCAGATGTCAAACCTTTTGCTTAAACTGCAAAGCTGCTTTCTTTCCTGTGGTGTGAAGTATCAAGAACGGCCCATATGCTGCCTTTTGTGAGTACTTAATTCCCTGGGAAAAATCAAAACTCTCTTCCATACACTATGATTGAAATCATAATTCTGTCTTTAATGGGAACTATCTAAGCAGAATGGTATCTATTGTTTTGAAACTCAGTAATTATGGCATTCTACATCTAACCGAGACATAGTCGCGGAGGGGAGGAAGCAACATAGAAAGGATAAGAAAGTATTCCTCAAATTTTCAAGGATGCAGCCAAATAGTAATGTGGTCAGAACACCTGCATGGAAGCAGAATTTTAGTTTTTTACGTATTGCTTTCTAAGGACATTACACATCCAATTTCTTATCCTCAAATGGTAAGAATCTTGACAGATATTCCCCAAGGTAAGTAGCTTTTAAGAACATTTTGTACACTGAATTTGAGAAAGAGCCTCCCTGGGATGAATGTATGTAGTATAACTCCCATGCCACACTGGTAAAGAATCTTGCCTGAAACTGCACTGCTCCTGGTACTGTATTAATAAATCCATCTTGGCCTTACATATTTTTTATCATCAGCAGCTTTCAAAGAGCTTTACTGGGCAGGTCAGAATCATCCATCTTTTCAGTCACAGAATAAATTGGGCTGGATTGCAATTTTCACTCTGTCAGGCCAAGGTTAATCAGCATTACAAGTAGCATTATGTACCACCTAACATAAAAAATAATAAAAAAGATATTCGCAAGTAACTTCTATGAGGTGAACAAACCCCTCATGGAAAAGAGGTCTCCCTAATAGAGGTTTTAAGTGCCAAATCCCAAAAATCCTGAAAAGATGATGCAGACCTACCATTAGCTGTTTCACAATGATACAGCCGTACACAGCTTGTTCAGTAGCTCACAGCATTTTTCAGCTGCAACTGCTCTGTCAAAATCTTTGACAGCTCAGAACAGGAGCTATTTGAGCTTAATACCTCAACTTCTGTGCTGAGAGGAAGAGAGAGTTCCTGAACTATTTCTCCAACATTTACTGCTGGAGAAAATGTACACAGGTACTCACAAAACCAAGTGGAAGGCAACATAGATTACTCACAAGGACAGTTTTGATTACTATGGCCTAAATTCTGCCTTCAGCATGAATATGTCTGCCAGGTACAGGGAATAATATTAGACAGACCTCCTAAAAGTCATGGAATAGGAGCAAGGCTGCTGCTGGCCATGAGTAAAGCCTCTGCACCACAACATCTTCCAGGTCTGGCACTCCTGAGGCAGGTAGTGGTAAAAGGAAAGGACAAGATTCATGCAAGGGATCCTGCCCTGTGTCATAGTCTCAGCATGCAGGTTGCTCACTTTAATAAAGTTAGAATATGAAGTGGCAGGAAACAGAAACTGAGTGATGGGACCATAGCTCCACTGCATTTTAGCCCACCTCTGTCTGCACAGACACAGACCAGTGAAGGAGATACTGCAATGTCAGCCTCACTGGTGACAAAGATGCATGGATTTAAAAGCTAGCACTGGAGCAAGCTAAAGTGCCGAAGTGCTGCAAACCAAGCCTTGCAAAATCCAGGGTTTGTTTAAATCAATAATTTCTACACGACACTTCAAGTTAAACTAAATTAAATGTTGTGGGTACACAGCAGAGGGTATGACACAGGGTATTTACTGATAATAGACGGAAGTGCAAAGGTTATGTTTCCTCTTACGAAAATGTAAATGTATTCTAAGCTGATAAATTTTACTTTGTTTCCTGTATTATGCTATTTCTCCCAGGGCGGCTGACCTCAGACAGCATTTCTCTCTCGGATTTGCCAGAGCAGTGTCCTACATACCAATTGTGAAATGCCTGACAGTATAAAGAGGAACTTAAAACATATTGGTTTAGAAGCTCAGTTGTCAACTGTTCAGATTTTTTATTTAGTAAAAATTTGATTGAATGTGACAGCCTGTATATAATCTTCCAATTATGTACTTTTCTGGAATGAAATGCTCTGCATATAATCTCTCAGCAAGGCAAAGAATAAGGTCAGGACAGAACACGAACACGTACTTTACTGTATGGAATCTTGCTGTTGTTCATCTCTTTCTTCCACAATTGGAGTAGCAAATTCCTGTACTCCTGATTGAAAGGTCCAGAGTAAGACAGAAATCCAGTGGCCAGAAGAACATTTCCCACCAAATTAATAATTTGATTTTGAAAGTTTTTGCTGCTTGCTGTCCAACGAAGCTGTACATAAAATATTAAAAAGAAGTTAGCCTAAGCACACACAAAACTAACATGAACATCTAACTTCAGAATTTATCTCTTTCTGGTAAATATTTTTTCTTCAAAACAGGAGTACTTTTTGCTTTAAATCATTCTTTTCAGAAGCAGAAGTTTGCTTGGAAGAGATGGCAACCACCTGAGCAAGTGGAGAAAAAGCATCGTTGCGAACAAACTTGTCGAACTGGTAGGGAGAGCTTTAAAAAAGGAATGAAGTGGCAGGCAGAGGAGGACCAATAGTCATGTGAGGAAGTGGAGGACCAAGCTGCCAAACAAAATGTGTGGGGTGTGATAAACAGTAGGGACCTCGTAATCGACAAAACAGGGCTAATGGAGGACCACGCTAAGGATACCCACATAAACAAAGAAGTGTCCACCAGACAGAACGGTGGGGACAGCTTTCATACTGCTTGTAGGACATTAATTATCACAGCTGGGCACCCCTCTGAAGTGCTTGTACACAAATGTGCACAGCATGGGGAACAAACGAGGACTCTGCACGTGGTTGCAGCATCGTGATATGATGGGGATCATGGGAACACGGTGGAAGGACATCCACAACTGGAGACCTGCATCAGTTGTCTATAGGCTTGTTAGGAAGGACAGGCTGGGAAGGTGAGGAGTTTTCTTTCACGTGAGAGAGCAGTCGAATGCGTGTAGTTCTGCATGGAAGACTTGAGGATGGACATTATTCCAGTTGGGAGCTTATGGGCTAGCATCAGAGGGAAGATCAACGTGGGAGATGTGTGTATCTGTCACAGATGATGTGATTAACAAGAAGTAGATGAGGGCTTTTTTGGACAGTGGGAAGAAACCTCACATCCACAGGCCTTGGTCTACACAGGGGACTTCAACCACCCAATATCTGAAGGGACAACACAGAAAGACACAAGAAATCCTTGAGGTTTTAAGGAAGGCATTGACAAAAGTTCTGAACACAGTCTAGTGAGGATTTAATGAGGGAAAGGCGGTTCACTTAACCTCAGACTTGCAGATAAAGAATTGATCCAGGACCTAAAATTTGGGGGCAGCCTTGGCTGAGATTGTTTAGCCTTGAACACAGAGAGTGCAGGGGGAATTTGTACACATGTATCTATGTGTACAAATACATGATGGGAAGGTGTAAAGAGGAAGATGCCAGACTCTTTTCACTGCTACTCTGTGAAATGACGAGCGGCAATGGACACAAATTGGAATATAAGAAATTCAAAGTCAACACACAAAAAATCCCTTTATTTCAGTGAGAGTGGTCAAAAACTGCGATAAGTTGCCAAGGGAAGTTGTGAAATCCTGGGAGATATTCAAAACCCAACCAAACAATGCCCTGAGCCTTGAGTAGGGGAGAGGGGGGGATGTGTGTTTTGGGTTAGATGAACTCCAGAAGTCCCTTCCTATCTCAATTATTCCATGATTCTGCAATTTTATAAGTATTATTTTTAATGTATTTTAAAAATTAAAAACAATTAACTAATATTTTTGCTTATTCCTTTCTTTCCAGATTGCTGTTCCCTTACAATCACTCTGCATGCAATCCTGGTCAGGACCCACATGCTCCAAGTTTAGAAAACACACATTTAGCCCAATGTCAGTTTTGCCCAATGCTCCAAGTGCCATACAGAGTCTTTAATTATTTTGTCTGAATTTTCAAAAGTAGAGTGGAATAACAGCTCTTACATGACCTCATAGCACAAGGCTTCAGAAAACCCACAAAGAGGCACTATAATTTCCTATTTTTGTGTTGCTCTTAAATTTAGAAATTCACTGAAAAAATATGATAAACCATCTAAGATTTTTGACTGCTGTAATTTAAAGGGCAGCCATGCAAAGAAATGCTGAGATCCTGGCCTCACAGGACACAATGGTTGAAGTCAAAACTCTCATCAATTTTGACTGTGTGTGAAATCAATGAAGGAATTAACAAGGCAAATAATAAGAGAGAAAAAAAGAGTATCCCGCTTCCTCTGAAAACCTTCAGGCTGAAGCCAGAAAGATCTGCATAGGAAAGGTAAATTTCAAGCTCAGTGCAGAGGATAACAATTAGCTCGTAATTCTGTAAAAGGCTCCAGCAGAAATCTAAGCTTCAATTATAATTCAGGAAATTAGTCAAGCTTCAAATTTATATTCTTGTATACTTGGTGAGAAAAAGAGAGTAATCCTTCTTATAAATATTTTAGGGCAATTATTTAGGTTAAGCCTAATTCGTCTTCTTAATAAAGCTAAAAGGAATTTGGCTCCTTGGCTTTAAATCTGAACTTTATCCTAACACGAGTCATATGATATAACAGAAATCTTCATACAGAAGAATTAACACAAGAAATTGTTTTACTTTCTTAGATACATTAACTTCAAGGAAAACAACCATACATATAGCTTAAAAAAGTGTCATGTGGGATCAAGATGTCACCACGCCTTGAGTTTCTCGAGCACTGCTACGATCATTACAGAGCATGCTCAAAACTGCGCACCTACTTTGAGCTGGAAACCTACACGTGTGTGCTAATACCTTTTCTCCCCCTAATCCTTCAATCAGAGCTGTGGCATTGTTCATCTTCCTTCTGCATGCCTCAGCATCGTCAAGCAAGGCCTGCTTCTCTTTCACAGCAGCATCATACATGGCTTGTACTTCATCCAGTTCCGTTTGCTTCTCGTCCAGCTGAACTTGTGCACTATTCAGCTCCATCTGGGCAGCTGCAAGTCTTCCTTCTTGCAAAGCTAAATTTGCCTGCAGATATTTAAAAGTAACAAGTAGTTAATACCTATTGTTTGGCAGAAGCAAATGACATTCAATTAATGGCACATACTGTACTGTATTGGGTGCTTCTAAAAATAATACATGTTTAAGATGACAGAATTTTTTTTCTTTTTACTTCTGGAACAGAAGCATAGCATTAAAGTTATGCAAGGCAATCTTAAGATGTTTTAATAATATTTTCAGAATGATCTATTGGTCACACAATGACCAATGATTTTAAATCATAATACACTTGAAATAGCTGTATACTAGATATATGAGGCAACATATACAATGGGTTGCCTTATATATATGTCTCCTGTAAGATATCCTCAGTGCAAAATAAATTTAATATTGTCTTCATTAATTATAAAATAATAAAAATTATAAAAGAAACTACTCTTCTGCTCTCTTTTACCATCAATTACTTCTACAACAAAAAGATAACAAATATATTTTTTGCTCCTCTGGAAAGTAAAACTCTAGAGACTTTTTTCATATCTCTCTATAAATTTGCATGATGAGATACCAGTCATTTAAATGTGGCCTCTTAACTTTTATATTCCTAACAGGGTTGAAAAAAATATTCTGTGAATTCAGAATGTATTTCCATACACATTTGCAAAGGATTAGAGCCTGACAAAGTTCTTATGAAATTCACACTTACAGATAAAGGTTGCTTCCATTTACTCTGAATATTTTAAAAAGCTTGTTTAAATATCATGTATCTTATTTCTATTTTTTTCTTCTATAAGAGTTATGAAGATGGAAACCAAGAATCTGTAAAAACTGTTTTATGACGAATATGAAACTTGACACTTGCATTACATCACACCAGAAGAGTAGCAGTAGAAGGCATCTCTCTTAAGGGATAACTCTTAGTTGACAGTATAACCATTGGTTGTGGTCTAGTTTATTTCAAAAGAGAGGTTTGTGAGCAGGGAATTAGAGAAGCATATATGTACTAATCACTGAATGGTCTACTAATATCTATGTATGTGTATGTTGTATACATGTGTATTTGATACAGGTAAATCACATCTCTGCCCATCTATATCAGCCATCTTGGTATATGCACACAGTATGTGCTAGAGAATGGCACTGTCAGTACAATTTCATTTACTGTAGTCACCTGCCATGTTGACAGATCCTAGAGATAAAAAATTATTTCGGAATGCAGATGAACCAGTAAAATGGCTGCTCATAAAATTTCCATCATATAAGAATGTCGAAATATTTTTACCTGACAGTTTATCAAAAAATACATTAAAGAGCATCACCTAGAAATAAACACTACTCAATCAGTGAGTCTTGATTAAGCCCAGCTAAGCAGATTTCAGAACAATTGCTGTTATGTTTTAGTGAATCTTGGACCATTGGGCAAAGTTCCAACAGCAAAGGAGTTTTTAGGAGGTGATGTAGTGTTACTGTGCCCTGCACCAGGGGAAAGGTGGGGAGGGTGAGATAGAGAGAGAGATAGTGCAGAGTTCCTTCTGCATCTGAATAAGAAAGGCCTGACAACAGATGGCTTGGTAACTGCCTAAAGAGAGTCATGAGAAGAAGACAAACAGTGAGTAAACTTTACACCACTTCAAATGCTGGACACCCCACAATCATGCAGCATCAGAGAGAGCCAGGATAGTTTTGCCCATTGTCTCTTGTGCAGAGCAGATCCTGTCCATGAAGAGAAAACCTTCTCTTTTGTTCATTCAAACTATTTTAAACTCCTCTCATTCTGTCTTATTAAAGCAGATACCTCATTCAGCCATCTGTTGTCAAGCCTTTCTTACCAAGATCCAAAAAGAGCCCTGCACCAGCCCTCTTCTACCTCCCCTCATCACCTTCCCTACTGCAGAGCATCTGTGTATCCTTAAATTCTCTAAAGGCTAAAAATTATGGCAATATCATGACATATTGTTTCAGCCCCCGCTGAAAAATACTGAGGTTACGCAGGAAACAAGATCCTTGGAGGGCTGTGAAGAACAGCCTTGGCAGAACAGCTGGAACAACAGAGCACTTACACCTGGCTCTGTGGATTCATGTAACACCTTGACATTTATCACAGCAGGATGTGAACTTCAATGGAAAAGGATGGGCATGTGAATTCCCAATATATATGAGCAATCATGCCTTGTAAATATGAAAAGCAGGTCTCTGTGCAGCAATAAACTACCCAGAAAAGTGCAAAAGATTGATAAAACAGACTTCCCCATTCTTAAAAACTCTTAAAAGGCTATCAGCTTTGAAGATGTAGGGACAATGAAAAAATATTTCAGATGAGTAAAAAAAAAAGTATATTGTATTCCAACAAGAAAAAGAAATCCCTAAAATTATTTACATAAGACTTTATGGATTTTCTGGAAGATGACCTGTAATAAGAAACTATTTTACAGACAATTTAACCAGAGTTCTAAGCAAATTTTAGAGTAACCATAAGTATAAGACATTACATTTAGTTTGATTTATAGGCTACTTGATCATATGTGATGAACAATGGTTGGTTGCACGAGACTGACAGCTAACATACCAGGATGACCAGCCTATGTGATTCCCAAAGGCAGAAAGACTGCTAGTTCCAGACCATCCTTTGAAATCATCACCATTTGCTTTCTCCCTGGTTTGTTTTTTTTCCCAAACTTGACTTTTCAAAATTAAATGGGTACAAACACGGTTTTTGTATTGACATCACTGGCAGGTTGGCTGGCAGCCTCCTGTATAGAGCTCTGCCATGAGAGCAGGAGGCAAGTTCTGCTGCCAAAGAGAATCTTCTTCCCAAGAAGACTATTACAGCTGCAATCAGGTCCATACAAACATTTCCAGCCAATAATAGGCAGGAAGGAAACATGTTTCCCAACCACTGAGAACCACTGTGGCCTTTCTAACTTTAGTGGCATTGCTCTGTGAACAAGCTTCACACCCTTCATTTCATCGCTCCGAATCACGCAGCAAAGCAAGGATACACAATTTGTTCCAGTTGGATACAGTGTGAAAGCCTGAATAAATGGATTTTATGCGAATGAATCATGAGGATTTAAGACATGAGGTCCACACGCTGGTCTGCTCTTCTGGAGAAGTGGTGCTTCACTGGAACACGACTGGGCTCACGGGAGAACAGCAGCTTCAGCCTTTCCTCGCCTTTGGCATTGTGGGGAACCAGAGGGACAATCCTCTCAGCACCTGCTGCAGCCAGTGCTGCTACCTGCTCTCTGCAGCTGCCCGCGTGGGGCAGGTACAGAGACAGCACCTGTGCCAACAACGGCCACAGCCCAAAGAGTTAAGCAGTGGTTTTGCCTTCTTCCAAGCTTCCCTCAGAGAGGACTTCGTAGCAGGTGGTGAGATGATCCTGCCCCTTTTAACATTTTTGCATTCCACACAAAACCAGAACAAATAAGCACATAATTACAGTCACAGCTATAGTCTGAAATGAAACACGTCCAGGACCTTCCTCTGCCACTGAGGTTAACCGGCATAAAACAGCTCACATTAAGCTCTCCCAGTCTCTAAAACAGTATGACTGCATGCTGACAGCCTTGTGGGAATGGCTCTTGGACCAGGCTAGCTCCTGGAAGGTGCCCAGAGACTACTGAAAAATGCTGCTTAGCCAAGACCAAAGCCACACTAGGGATCATTCTAACAATTTAACAGTGCAAATGATCACTTTCCAGTGCCTCGAAAAATTCACTAGTACTATTTAATTTATTAGTATTGACATAGACATTAAGTTTCTCGCTGATTCATTGCAAACTCGATTTTGCAAAGTACCAAGTATATCTGACCCTTATCCAAGGAAGCAGTTCAATAAAAATGACTTCTCCAACAAAAAGAAGCCTCACACCTTTTAATGCTATACCTGCTCTTGAATGGAATGCCCAGATCAACCCCAAATCACTCTGAAGAGCAACTGCTGCTCGGTAAATTCAGGAAATGTTACTGGGAGAATCCCATTTTAAAAAAAAAGCATCCAAAACTTTAGAGTTCACTACAGGTAAGGATGATTTGGACCTTTCCTAGCACTTCTCTTGTTAAGGAATTTCAGCTTTCCAAGCCCACTGTTCTTACAGTCCACTGAGCACTCACTGCTGCTGGACTAGGCAAGAAGGCTTCTTGGACCTGGACTCTGTCACTCTGCTCCTGACCTTCTGGGGATGTGCTAAATGGTCACCTTTGTCTTTTGCTTCAGTCCTGTTCTGGGCACATGGCATCTGACTGAAAACTCTTTGTGGAAATGCAATCTCAAAACTGCCCCTGTCCCAGATTACTGCAGATTTTTCCTATAGACACTCCATTGGGTTTGGATCAACTTTCTCAGAGACTCAGTATCATGATACACTTGTATCCACCATTACTT
This sequence comes from Cnemophilus loriae, assembly GCA_013397755.1. Taxonomy (NCBI): domain Eukaryota; kingdom Metazoa; phylum Chordata; class Aves; order Passeriformes; family Corvidae; genus Cnemophilus; species Cnemophilus loriae. The sequence goes on from VZTF01008251.1 coordinate 962,330, forward strand.
AGGGAAAGATTGTGAAAAAGGCAAAGACATGTACAAGTTTTTCAGGCATTCCAAAACCAGTGTTTTTACCTCACCAATACAAATTTTAAAAAATAGATACACACATGCACATATGCATAAATATATATGTATGTGCACATGCAAACAGATCCACACAAAGTGACATTGATAAAATCTTGGCCTCACTTTCTTTGCTATCAGTGACCATTCTTCGGGATTAAAATAACCTTTGAAAGGCACAGAAATCTTATCTCTTATCTGCTTTTTACAGTCTGTACTAGCTAGTGAAAGACTTTCCATATTTTCTGTTCAGTTACATGTCTTCACCTCACTCTGTTTTGTCGGGCAATCTAATCCTCCTCCTCCCCCCCCCCCCATAGGATATGCTTTCCTTCCACAGTTATTGTGGGCCTTGAATTCAGACTTGCATGCTTGTTTTCCTGCCCAGTGGGCATCACCTTGACAAGGACGTGCTTATTTAAATGGACAACTATCAAATTCCAACACTCCTTGACTATTAGCTCTTCTTCAGGTGCAAGATTTCCTTTTATTGCCTGCTGTGGTCTTTAGTTCAGCATGGAGACAAATGAAAGTAGAAAAGGCAATAAAGTCTTACACTGAAAACTGAGTTTGACAGGGAGAATCCTCAATATCAAACAGAATTTATAAACTGTAGACAAACTTCCCTTGACCACCACAACAGCCTAAAGGGAATTTAATTAAAGTCACTGGAGACATTTCTAACGGAAATTATACCCCTATATACAGTATTTTAATTGGAGGCTAACAGTATCACAGCAAAAGTCAGGGCTTCTCCATTCTGCTCTTATATTCTTCAACTAACAGATAAGGAGCAGATGGTGTTCAAAATTCTCAGGTTAAAGCAGCAGGCTGGTTTACTGGGTAGCAATCTGGGGAGAAACAGCTCATCCTCACGCTGGAGGTGTACAGGAAAGCCCAGTTAATGACCCTTGGGCTGCAGGCCACATATCCAAAGAATGCCAGTATCCATTCCTAGGAATTAGGTAATTTTTGCACACTATATTTACTAAAATATAAGTCACTATTAATTAGTTTTCACAGGTTGTCATATTTAAGATAAATGAGGCAATGAGTCTCACTTAAGATGCAATTTAAAAATATATTGAATCCATTTTGCAGGTGTTGAAGGGGATTTATATCCTAGAACAGCAGTTAGGATAAAACAGCTTGATTAATTCATTCAGTAAACCTGCTTTTAGCACTGGATGAATTAGCCTGGGCTAGTACTTTATGCAGTTTAATTGTACATTTATTTTCAATTATTTTCTTAGCATCACTCCACTGCTTCCTGCAATATCTCCTGCATACTTTAAACACTTCATCCCTTCCTCTGTCATCTTCAGTTTCTAAAATATTTGTGACTGTTGCTATACCTGACAATAGGCACCACTTTGACAAAAAATGTATGTTTCATTTTTTATCAGCTATAGTGTGACAAGAATGCAAGTACTTGAACACAAAGTTAAATTTATATGTAATCCTAAATCATATATATTCAAATAAAAACTACAAGAGCATGCTTTCAGCTTTCAGGGTTGCATTTGCATATAAAGCCACTATTTCCCCCAGGTCTTGCTCCCTTTTATAGCTCTCAATAGTAACATTTCAAATTCTGTTTTCATTAGTGAACATCCCATTATATGAAAATGAAATAGCTACTTATATATCACAAAAATATAGCATTCTCTTGAGTTACTTGAATAAAAAAAATATGCTTTTAACATATTTGAATCAGATCTGTCTAGGTATACTAAAAGATTATGCCAAGAGTTTTGACTATATCATTGGTACAGTGGCTTATTCAATAAGAAACCAGACATGAGTGCAGTGGAAGCATAAAGGATTGGCTGTATTTCTTCAGAAAACAGCCATAAAACTCACTGTAGGAGCAATGACTATAAATCATTATAGAAATATGCGAAGTCCCTTTTTTTCAATATGCTTATAAATGAAACATTTCCAAGACAATAAAGCTATCTGTAGGAATGCACACAAAAGTGGCTGATCCCTTTCTTCTTCAGTTCAGTGTTTCAACAGAATTCTATACCTTGCAACTACTTTCTTTATTATATATGTACACTAGCATGTAGCAGTTTGAAACTCCGAAATTTTTTTGGGGAGATGAATTCCAGCTAAATTCCTTAAAGAATGCTTCTGTGCTAAGAACGGTCTCTCCTCTCCTCTCTCGGATTCTATCATGACCAGAATGAGTAGGTTCCTTCCTGGGCCACTAGGACTGAGGAGTTTTGTTGAAGCCATAGTGCCTGGCACCCACTCTGAGGCCAGAGAAGGTATCATTATCTCCCACGTACAGCTAGACAGGCTCTATGAAGGACCCACTGAATACTTACTGTGTTCACACAAGTAACGGCTCTACCACAGGGTTGTTGTGTGTAAAGGGAAAAAATTGCCAGCACATATATAACCTCTGTGTTCTTGACTTCACCACTAGGTGTGAAGAAACAAGAATCTCTTTTTTACCCAAAATAACACAACTTTTTTTTCCACTTGACTATATTCATCCCTCAAAAAAAATAAAATTAGTAATATGAAATACCTTAAGAGGAAGAACTTCTTTATTAATACCGTAGAAGTAAGCCATTGCTTGTGTCCATGAGCAAAGACCTGCTACATTTCCACACACTTTTTTAGCAGTTTCAAGATTATAATCCTCCATATCCAAATAAGGCTCTAAAAGCTCCACAGTTTCTTCTGTAATTGAGTCCTAGTCAATGGAAAGGAAAAATTATTTTTAAAAATGGATTTTAGACTAAGGTCTGCTTCACAGAAACATTTTTCTTTTTAAAACCACGGGGCTATCACTTCTTACAGAATAAATTAACAAAGCAACACTGTTGCCTTTCACTCTTATAAAGGACAGATTAGTAATTTTTGTGAACTTGTGAAAATAACTCCTACTTCCATTGCAACAGATTGACTTCAGTTGGCATTTAATATCCCTATTTGACACATAAGATTTACTGACATTACTAGTGCTTGTAGCTCCATGACAATTTAAGCTGTTTTAAGTTATTGCTGCTACAATGCTGTACCTTCTTCTCTTGCCTCCTCAACCAGATGTCCTTGCCCCGTCTTTAATACCCTCAACAATGCTCAGTGAGCTAGTTTGGAAACTGTTATGACAGAAATACAAGTCAGCAAACCACTGATTCATTTTCTTCTAGTCTAGTTCCATAAACAAGCTCACCATGGCATCAGACAGGCACCGGTGTGAACACAGTTAAAGGAACCAAACATGCAGCTTTAGGAAGGAAAAGGGTGAAACTGCAAGCCACTGTCTTCACTGCACTGAAGCTAACCCTTTTCCTTAACCATAAAAGAGATTTCTTTCAGCTGTTATTCTAATCCCAGTTTTTTTCTCCCCTTTCACAATCTGCTGAGAACATGAAAAGCCAGATCTTTGATGATTGTGGTTAATCTATAATTATGTAAGTGTCAGAAGAAAATGGAATTCATCTCCTTGAGCAAAGTAGAGAGTAGAAGAGCTTATACAGGCTAAAAATGACTGCGTAACAATAGGCATGTTAAGAATCTTCCCTTTTTTTGGCAATGTATTAGTGCCTTTCTTTTAATGCATCTAAAAATCATCCACCATTCATACTGTCAAGCATTTTACCCTTTTCATGTTTTTCTGCATAGCAGAAAGGCTGCCTTGTACTTGTCTGTTCCTTAGCTACTCTAATAAAAAAGACATTCACTATATTACTCCCAAGATCAGCCATGGTGATGTTTTCACTATGATCATTTGGTAAAATGTAAAATAATGCTGGACAAACATTTTGACTTTTTTGTTCTCCTACTCAAAATAATGAGCTAACAAGCTGGCAAATGTGAAGCAAAGATCAATCAGCAGTGGTCTAAATCTCTGTTCAAAAGCTTGGAAAATGTCGTGCTTTTCCTTTTAAGTAATTAATTTTGAACTCAATGTACTACTTCATCCACTAATTTTCATTGCCTAAAAAGTATTACGAAAGAACAAAAATCTCACAAACAAGTAAGCAGTGTAGTCTACTCAGAACTCCAGACACAATGAGCTTTCTTGTCATGTATACTCAGAAACGAGAAATGGGGCAGGAGGACAGCATGTGAAGGACCTCATCAGGGACTGAAGTAGTCCAGTATTCTACCCCACATCCATCAGTATCACTTCCTGCAAGAACTCAGCCCCACAGAAGTTGTTCTGACTCCTCTGAGTTAAATGTGTTGCCGACTACCAGCAGGAATACATACACTATTAATAAGTGCCAAAACTGGATGCCTCATTAGACAGAAGCTTGAGTAAGGAGTGCATAATTAGTCCTTGCTATCTTAAAACTCATTTCCTCTTTCCGTTAAGATAGCACTTGGAAAAGTGACCAGACTGACAGCCCCAGGAAGAAACTGACTACAAAGGCAGTGCAAGTTTCCACAATATGGCTGTCTGGGAGAAATGGCTCCTGGGGATAGTGAGAATGATTTTCACAGCAAAAACACTCCAGCATCTTAGAAAAAGCATCAGCAAAATGCACAGCTAAGTAGATTAAAACATCAGTGTACAAATGAAAGAGTATGTTCTGCAACATTGCAGAAAAGCCAGGTTTTGCTGAAATCTGCTTGGTTTTCTGGATTTTAAAGTTCGGCTACGATTCTGCCATTTTATATTCTAGCCTAGGTATTTTTCTGGTCCAGCTACCTGTGACATCTTTCTTCTCTTCCCTATAGAGAATTTTTCTTTGTCTCACAGTTCAGTGAATCTTGCTGCAAAAGTTTCTGTCCTGACAGAAATAAAAACCTGTTTGCCCGTATTTTTCTTACAGTTGATAATAACATTATTCTTCATTTCACTATTTTTCTAATGAAAGAACCCCAGAAGTTCCCAAATCATCTTGCTACTTTTCCTTCTCATTTTTTTCTTATTTCCTGCTAGCTCTCTAGCAAATTGGAGACAGCATTGTGGAGTGCCTTACAGGCAAACATGCCTGGCAGCACTGGAGGAGGTGAGCCATTTGAAAAACCAAGAGTGGGCCCTTCTAAGGCAAATTCCTGCTTAGAAGCAGGAACTGCCTGAATAACACTAGGCTTCTCAAGATTTGGTCTAGTGCCTGGGATACTTCTGTCTGCTAGAGGCCACTGCGTGGCCCAGGAGAAAAATTACTGAGATAATGAACCATGAAAATGAAGAAGAATAGTCACAAAGTATCTACAATTATAGACAGACAAAACTGTTTCAAACTGCCTTTGACTGTAGAAGACACTTTGATGTGAACTCTGAAGATGGTTATTGAAGCAGTAGTGTCCCTATTAATTACTTACCTTCTGAAAAGTAAGCAACATGCTAAGAAATCCTGAATTATTCATTAGCTTCTGGGCCTCAGTCCATGATGGCTTCACACCTGGGCGTTCGTGATCTAGTGTCACTGAGTCGATTTTCCTTTGGAATAAAAGCAGCACACAGTCCATGATCCGCATTATCAGGTGAGGAGGTTTACCCAGTTTGCGAACAGTTGCAATGTCAGAAGGTTTTATTGTCTGAAAAATTATAAAAGACAATAGCCCGTTTATTTAAGCAGGCACTTGGTTGCACAGAATGATGTTCTTTTGGGAGGATCGTATATGTAATGCAATTGCTGCAGGTTTGCAGGTCACTCAGAAGCACTACTGCAGGAAGTCCCTAAAGGTAGCACCACTCTATGACTGCTTTATTACCTGACAGTAGAGCACTGCCCATCTTACTTCTTCCCCTCTTCAATTTTCAGCGTTTTTTCTACAAGGATTTACAGATCAGTGCCAATTCTTTCAATGTTTTTTTTCACCCCAAGTTAGAAGCACAAGACATGTTATTGCACATAATAATCATTAACTACATGCATGTTCAGTATATATTTGCTTCTGACCTGCAGGGCTGCCTTGGCTTCTTCCAGTGCAGGTCTTGCAGCTTCAAGCTTCTCTTCTGCTGCTGCTTTATCAATGGCGATGTCATCCACAATGGCCTGAGCCTTGTCCTTTACCGTTTGTACCTGCCTTTTAACTTCTTCTGCAGCATGGGCTTTCATAGTTACTTCCAATAAAACTTCATCAGCTTTTTTTGAAGCTATAGCCAAATCTTTCTCCTTCATAACCAACTCTTTGGAGAGCTGACTTACAGAAACCTCAGCTTCCATCAGTTTTGCAAGACCTGTGGTGGACAAATTCCATTTTATCAACAGGAAGACCTACGGAGAGAGTAACCTCAGCGAAGCAATGTGGATATTTAAAATAAGTCGCTCAGATTAATATTTAGGAACAACAGTGAGTGATCCCATTGGTCGAACACCAAAATTAAGCAGGGGAAATTTTTTTTTTAATGCATAAAGGCCTTCAGAATCTGTCACTTGATCACTTGATCACTTGTTTATATTCTTATATATGAGACGGAGACTAAATATTAAACGCACATGCTGAAAAACAGCATGGCGAATGACACTCTTAATTGTGTGTGAAATTTCTGAAATCCATGAGCACATAAAAAGTACTAGGCTGTACTCCGTACAAAACAAAGAGGAGGAACCTGGCAACGAAAGCGAAGACACGAGGAGAGTAGGCTGAGCTTCTAAATTCAAAATTACATGAAGGTGCAGATAAAATGGGGGTAAAAAACCCTAAAGATTCTTGAGCAATACAATGATCCAATAATTGGAACGAATTATGAGAAAATCTCTTAAGTATAAATGTCCTCATATATAAATGCATGCATCTAAATGTGAATGCATCATTTATCTCTTTCTAACTCAAAGAACCCACATTTGTTCTTCCAGACAGCCAGCCGCCCTTTACCTTTGGACATACGTGTACATAGGTCAGGTCTGCAATTGTCAGTGGTGGGAGAAGAAACAGTTTAAGTTCACATTCACTTCCAAACAGCATTCAGTTTAGGAGACTGTTTAATTGTTTACCATGTATAACCATGTGCAGAGCAATATTTTTGAAATTTTACCTTTGGCATATACCTGTTTCTTAAAAAAATTCTTCAGAGGGACTGAATATAAACATTCACTTATCTTTTCTCAGATTTACTATTAGCATGCTTATATGTCAAAACTAGGATCTCAGTAGTTCCTTGGCATATATACACATCAAAGAAGGAGTTTCAGGTATTTTAACTGCTAACTAATATTCTTTCCAAAGCTCCTCTCTAATCTGCACATTCATAAAGTTCATTGAAACAAAACCTCTGCATATTTTGTAATCATACACAACACAGCTGAAAATATGTCTGCTTCTAAATGAAAGTGAGCTCACAATTTAAATCCACACTTTTATATCCTTTTATTTAGATTCTTCTCACCCTTTTAAAAACAAAGAAAGAAAAAAAATCAAATAGATTTTACAGTACCTGTTCTCATGCGTTCAGACAAACTTCCAACACTGGCAAACTTCTCTTTGTAAATAGCTTTGTAGCCTCCAATGAAGGACAGGTAAGATTTTGGCGTCACAAATGTTCGTCTTCTGTATCGTTCAAAGTATTCAACACATTTTTCAGCTACAATATCGTGAATTGTTCCCATGGTGTTAACAACACTCTGTTTCACTTCATCTGTACACTCAATATGGTAAGAAGCTAAAAAATGCTGTGCAACTGCTACAAGAGCATCTTTAGGCCAACGCTGGAACCAGTCCATGGTACAGCCTGAAATCAGACCAGGAAATTTGAGTGCACGAGTTCTGAATTTTTCCCCAACAGGAGAAAAACAAAGAACCACATGCAGGTTATTCCGAACTCGAGCAAGAAAGTAGTTATAAAGATTTTCACCAGTGGGACTAAGCCTTGGGTACTCCTTCTTCATTGCTGGAATCAGGTCTTGTGTGATTTCAGCTATTTCATCTCGTGCAAAAAGATTTGAGACTTCACCTGAAGCCAAAACATTGTTCATGTACTCAAGGAAAGATTCGTCTCTGACTTCATTGTCCGTGAATATAAAGACAACACCCTTTCCTTTTTGCCCGGCAGTGCGGTACAACGCTTTCAGATCATCCAAAAGGTTGTTGGTGGCATATGTTCTGGAATAGAAAAGGGTTAATGAAAGAGAGAACAAGAATGACAGATCGTCTTAGGAGATATGTATCATCTGGATCACCTTCCTTAAGGCAAGAAAAAATCTAGATAAGAAATGAATACCATAGCTCCTGGTTACATTTTTAGGGTTTTTTTCTTAACCATTTTCCCAAAGTGAATGATCATGTAACATAAATCATGTGAAATGAGGTGAAGTCAACAAAATAATGTGCTGGAAAAAAGTATGGTGAGAGCAATACTATATCTAAGGCAATTATGATGCTGTTTTGTAACCCTACAGTTTGTAGACGTAAATTCTTTATTAGAAATGTAGGTTAATACAGCTGGATTAAGTTGTCAAGTAGGTTCTGATACCTGTAACCATTACGTAAATACAGCTGGATTATCTTCTGAAGATATTCGGAGCAGGTTAAAGGAAATCATTAAGAGACAAGAGAGAACGAAACTGAGGGGTTTATTGTGTTATATGGTTTAACTAAAATCAAGCCCCAGAAATTATGTTTGAACATTATCACTTGGGCTGATCAGCTCTTCGGCAAATGGAGACCATGACTGCTTCTGCTGTTTTGTGTCTTACAGCTGGTGCACAAAAGTAAGACTCAGATGAAGTCCACACAAATTCAACTACAGATTTCAGATTGTGCAATATAAAATGATGTAAAGTAAGGTTAATAGAATGGCAAATTTTGTCCTTAGCCAATTAAAGCTGAAATTAGAACCTCTTTTTTTTTGTCACCAGTCTCTCATTTTCAAGAATCTCTTCAAAATCATAAGAATTCATGCAATACACACAGAACTCATTCTTTACGTATTAAATATGACACACAGGAAGTGTCTCAGTTCTCTTCCAGCTCCATCTTATTTCTGCTCTCTAAATACCCACAAAGCAAGCACTGCAGAGCTTGTAAAACAATCCAACTCTTCAGTTTGCATGTGTCAGCTACAGTTATTACAGTGATTTGTGGTACTCTGATAGGAACATGAGAATTTGTCTACTGAGTCAGAATAGCAGTGTATCTGGTTCAATAATCTAACACCAACAATGGGAAATGATACTTGGAGACAAAACACGAGCCAGCATCCACTCTTTACTGCTAATTTCATTCTTCCCCCCTCCATATTCATTGCCATTATTAATATTTGCCTTATTAATCTTGGAAATCTAGAGATTCTGTTCTATCACTTAGGTTTTTTTCTTTTCCTCCTTTTTTTGTTGACAGTGTTCCTTTCTTCTGCTTCTGGAACACAGGAACAGGTTGTGATATGTCTTTCTTTATCTTTCCTTTCATCAGAAGCCTCATAACATTAATCATAGACCTGATAAATCTCTCTAAAGAATATTTCTCAGCATGTTAAATAGTTTGCAAAGGGGAATACACTCTGCTGGTCTTCCTTGCTTACCCCTGTAAACTCTAGCTCAAAAGAGAAACAGAAGGAAGGCAGTAGCTACTCCCTTTCACTTCAAATTTCTATAAATTACAGAATTCCAGCACTACAAAATATAAAGTCATTGACAGAAATTGTCATAATACAGTTCGGCTACATAAGGATCTATAGAAAAAGTTACTATTTCCCCTGGCCATCAGCATTTGCCTACTATGTGGCATACACCAGAAGATTATTCCCTGTTATTTTTAGTGCAAAATTGTATTTCAGTGTGATTTCACAAAGCTGCATTGCAAACTCAAATGCTGAAGGAAAGACATGTTTCTTGTCGATAGCATAAAGTCAACAAAACAAAAACCCAGGATCTGTCACCTATAGACCATCCATTTGCATAGTTACTTTTGATCAGAAATGTAGTTTACAACAAGGGATAAAATGTTTGGGAGGTTTGCATTTCTTTAAGTTGATTGTGAGGAGTTCGTTTCTATGGCAAATTAAGAAGCAAATGTCCATGTACACTGCATCGTGTTACCTTGTTAAAGTAATCTGAAAGCTCTCGTATCCAGCAATGTATGATGCTAGTCTGGTCAGACTCTGTTTTCCAGATCCACCCACACCCACCAACAATGCATTTCCTTGTGGAGTACGAATAATCCGTGATATTTTAATCAAATGGATGATTGCATCCTGTGTATTGAGAGAAAAAAGGATGAAGAGGTGCAGAAATAATGCGTTGCATAATCAACTAGAAGCATGTCACCAAGCAACTGCTTCCCAACAGCTGAATGGCTTCTCTGGAGTCTATGCCAAAGACTCAGTCCTGTACTCATCAAAATCAACAGGAGATTTCCCCCTGAATTCTGTGGGCAGCAGGGCTAGCCCGAGAGAAATGTCCTTGTGTCAAGCTTGTACGAAGCAATGTCATATGCAATTTGTCATCAGCAGAGCTGAGGGCATGCCCCTTAGGGGACAGAAGGAAAAGCAGAAAGGACTCCTCCAGCCTTTTTAACTGGCCTATTTACAAGCTCTCTAAATAGACTGACAAAAGTAAAATACAAGTGCACTATATGCATTCCTTATTCAACTGCTGTAGTCATCTAAGAGTGAGAATTAATCTGAAATGCCCTAAAACTCTATCAAACCACCCAGTCTAGAGTTGAAGAAAGCATTGTGCATCAAGACCTTCAAGAAAGAGGTAACTTTAAGGAAAGCAAGATGACATTCACAACATGCACTGTATAAACAACCTAGTTGTTCTGAGCTATCTCCAAAATAATGTGACAGAAACATACAAGATCTATGTATCACTAAGTGTCAGAGACCAGGCACTTTCTGTATTAATACAATTACAAGCAGTAATACCTTGAAAAATACTAAATCCATCTTTGATCCTCTGATGGTTTCATTGTACTGTTGCATGAAACTCCGTAATCTTTCAGCCAAGTAATCCAAAGATGGGATTGGCTCATAAATTTTTGGAGCCTTCAACTCTGCATCATCAGGTTCATCTCCAGCAGTCTCCGGGACATCACGCAAGAAATCCACAAAGTATAATTCTGTGCATTGATCTCCAAACAGATTTTGACCGTGTTCCTCAGACACAACCTACAATACATTAAGGATTGCTTTAGTAATGAAATATGTCATTGGCCTCTTTCTGTGGCAAATACTAAAATGCTATTTGCTTACCTTCCTCATCATATCTTCAAACCAGTCTTTATCACTTTGGCTGATGAACCTGTCTGCAATAACACGTCTGCATTCATGTTGGAACAAGGCTACCAAAACACTGATGCTCTGGCAGACCGCAGAAGTAACTGTAAGTATTCCTTGCCAAATACGACTGAGGTCTCGTAAATTGAAAATGTAATGGAATTTAGCTGGAGTTGGTAACATCTACAAAATAATGCCATGAACTATATTCAAATAACTGCTAAATAAAAATATTTTCTAGTTATTATTAAGTGAATGTGGATACTTCCACAAATTTCAGTCTTGCATTAAAGCAGAAATGCATGCTTGGGGTTTAAGAGGCAACTGTAAAATGGAGAAATGACAGTAGCAATGACCAGCGCTTTAATTTCACATAGATTTCATTTGAGTTTCTTTGAATGTTTCAAGTCCCAGGAATATGCATTGAAGGGTAGCCAAGAGAGGTTAGTTAATGATGACACTGAAGACCACAGTAAAAATGTCAACATTGCTTAACCTGTGGTGTTGCTGCTGTCCTTTCTTCCAGATCATTTCTGTTACTCTCTTTTGTCCTTTCCAAGAATATCTGAGGAAAGGTTCATGAGGAAAAGGGAAAGTAGGAGAAAAGAGAAGAGAAGAGAAGAGAAGAGAAGAGAAGAGAAGAGAAGAGAAGAGAAGAGAAGAGAAGAGAAGAGAAGAGAAGAGAAGAGAAGAGGAAAAAAAAGAAAAGAAAAAAGAAAAAAGGAAAAAAAAGAAAAAAGAAAAAGAAAAAAGAAAAAAAAGAAAAAAAGAAAAGAAAAGAAAAAAAGGAAAAAAAGGAAAAGAAAAAAAAGGAAAAGAAAAAAAAGAAAAGAGTACTTCGGAAAATATTTACAACTTAGCAAAAGCTGCATTTTCTCTAGGAAAGGAAGTTAATTAGTAGTAATAAGCACCAGTTCTGTTGAATATATTGGTCAATATTGACTAGTTAATAGTTTCACTATAAGTCCCTCTATTTCCCTCTAAACCAAGTTTAGGTCTACAGTGAGCTGTTTGTGAAATTCTGACCAATCTTTTCTGGACTAGAAAATACCATTTAATAAATCCCTATCTTTCCACCACTCTTCTCCACTTTTCTTAGAAGGAGAACAAATTTGACACACATCTCTATGCTGTAGTTTTGTTCTTTTCAAATTTAATTCTATACCTAATATTTTTTGTCTCTTTCAATGCAAAATTTGCCCAGGAATCGCAGTCAAATGTTTTTAACAGTCTGTTTGAAATGGAAAAAATAAATATTTATAAATTACTAAGTACCAGATTTTATTTGTTTTGAACTGATTCCCTCTCTGCCATATTTGACTTCTTTCCTTTAATTTAGAGCTTTAAAGTTTTTCACAATCCTAAACAGCTTTATAGAAGATTCCTATCTAATTTTTAATTTCTGTTTCCTTGTGCTGTCAACATTTTCTCAACTGGAAGATCTCTCAATCTCCCTATCAGCTATGCTTACTATATTATAAGTATATAATGTGATGCTTATATCAGCTACAGAAGACACTACACGTGATTAGGATTTTCATCAGTAACTTGATGCTGAGAGCAACCAGTTCAGAACAGAGGCATCAGCCAGCAGTTACATACATAGGTCACAGCTTCACAATATGAATTACGAATATACACAACAGTACAAAAGGCCTGGATCAGATGTTCCAAGGGCTTAATAGATGTAATTTTACCTTTGCTTTTGTCATTTGCCAAACCTTTCGACTTGTGGATACTAATGCTGAAGCCAGTTTACATACTTCTGTAGGGAAATGTCGTTGTTCACAGAAATAGCCTTCAGCTATTGTTTGAAATATCTTATCAACAGAGGCAGTAGAAGGCAGTGTGCAGTTGAAGATGGTGAACTGGCGTTTCAGGCGCTGTGGGATGTCGTTCCGACCACCCCCAGGGTGAATCATAGCAGCTACAAACTGGATGTCAACCACATTAGTGAATTCCCCTGGCTTCTCCAAACTGTAGAAACCTTTCTGTTCCATCAGCTGTCTTACAATCTCATTGGTGATCTAAACATAGCCGAAAACAAAAAAAAAGGAATGGAGGAGTTAAGTGTTTCAGGGTTGTCGATATGCAACATGGCAACCAAGCACTCAGATGCAGTGCACTGGCTGCATATAAGCTTCATGTGCTAAGTAGTTGTGAGCAGGAAATCAGACATTCAACTGGATTTGCATAATTTCAATTTAAGAAAAAACAGCGCTTTCAATTTTCAATCCAGACTATATCTTCAGATTGACACAGTCACTTAGATAGTGACAAAGAATGGTTAATTTAGCACAAAGTGTAGTCACACGCCCACTTGTACAGAGGCAGTGAGAGAACAGGATTACAGAGCTATACTGGAAGCAGGGAAATTGCTTTTTCTCAGCAGGTTTTTTTTTTTCATTTAAGTCTGATTTTCAGAATATAGGTCTATAAGTATTCTTTCATCAGTACCTCAAGACAGCTTGCTAGTCTTTAATGTCAACTGTGATCATAGAATTGCTTAGGTTGGAAAGGACCTTTTTGATAATTGAGTCCAGTCATTAAACCGGTACTGCCAGATCCACCTCTAAGCCACGTCCCCAGGTGCCACATCTACACCTCTCTGAAATACCTCCAGGGATGGTGACTCCAACACTTCCCCGGGCAATCTGTTCCGGGGCTCAACAACCATTTTGGTTAAGAAATTTTTCCCTAATATCCAATCTAAACCTCCCTTGGTACAACTTGAAGCCATTTCCCCTTGTCCTGTCAACACTGACCTCACTACAACCTCTTTTCAGGTGGTGGTAGAGAGAAGCAAGATCTCCCCCGCGCTTTCTTTACTCAAGGCTCAACAACCCCAGTTTGCTCAGCCGCTCCTCATAAGTCTTGTTCTTTAGACTCACCACCAGCTTAGATTTCACATAATAGTAACTGCAATTTAAAGTCCAGAACAGATCAAAGAAAAATCTCTGAGTGTTTCTTGGATTTGCATGCTTCCTTTCCCAGACTGGTTCTCAGGGCTGCTAGTTTGGAAATCCAACTAACTTTGCATGCGACCAAACCGAAAGGCTTAAATATTATGATTGCACCAAGTGGCTTGACACTGTCCTTGATCTTTTGGGACTGACAGCTTATTAGTCATATCAAAAACTGGCTTGGGGAAATTGTTTTTAGTAAACATACTAATCCATATTATGATACCTTTTTTCTAACCCACAGGTCAGTACTTCCATCAGCAACAATGGTAAGACCACCAACTCCCAAGTGTTAATATTTTCCTTTTACCTGATCACCCCATTCATTAATCAGAGGCATGTTGATGTCATCGATAAAGACAGTCATTTTCTTCCCTGCTGGAGGACCGTGTGTAGTGCCCATTCTTTTGCCTATGTAACTTTCTATGCTCCTTTGGAACATATGTGGCAGAGTTGCAGAAGAAAAGTTTAGGCATTTGGTCAAGTGAACATCGGGATCATACTTGCTTGTGTAATTCTGCAAAATAAACCTCTTTTAAGTCAAGAGCACCAGTAACTCCAGGTGAATTCAGACAAAAGGAGACACAGATGCTCAGCAGCCCTGCAAAAATCTCAGTCCTGCTATTAACTTCAAAATCTCCAAACACAGTTTATTTAAGATAAAACTACCGTTTGCAACTTGAAATTCAAACAATCTGTCAGGTAATGTTTTGCATAAAATTTTTAAGTATTAAAATTTATAAGCTCTTAATAGACTTCACTAAGTATTACAACAAGTATATGTATGCCAACTCACGATGCAAATAAACTGTGCATTAGCAATTGTCAGGCTTTTTCTAAATTTAAGCTGTTAGTGATGATCCATTACAGCAGACTGCAAGGAACAAGAGAAAAACCAAATCTATTTTCATGTTTACACTACAACACCAAAACTCTTAAAACAAAAGCAGTTTAAAGGACTGGCAGTGTAAAATTAAACCCAGCTACATCACACTTACTGATAGTTATCTTCTCTTAATGAAGAAAGGAATCCTTGAATTTTATGAATATGTACAATTCCCACAGCTGCTGAGGATGCCCCAAAGCAACAAAGTTCCACTTTTCATATTTAGTGAGGTTTTAGAATAAAAATATGTAACCCTGGAGTCACACCAAGGGATATATATATATATATATATATATATATATAGCATAGGAAATATTTTGTTTAGGAAAAGTCCTGGAGCTTAGAAATAGTACTAAAAATTCCATATTTCCAACATAATTTCTTTTTAAATGTTTCATTCCGCAATGATGACAAAGTTGAATATCATTTAAATTATTATCTGTATAAGAGGGTTGACTAGAAATGTTCCCATTTTGGTACCTCAGAAAAATAAATCTGTATCATTGCTGATGAAGTGCTCTAAGAACAACTCCAGTGAGACATACACTGTGTGACAATAGAAAGTAAGATACAGCTAGATCCCCTCAAAATATTTTGATGAATGTTGTTAATTTTGTTGATACAGTGATAGCAGTTTAAGAAAAGGTGCCCTTCAGAAACAGGTTTTTTTCAGACCTCACATAAATGACAACCTACACATGCAACATATATGCAACAGTCCTGTCTTTGGTGCGTACTCTTCACAGCTGAGGGGTTGGTGCAGGTCAGTGCTCAGACCTCTCCTCAGGGCTCCAACAATTTGTGCAAAGCTCATGTGCCAGGTGCAGGTGCCCATGTGCTGGCAGCAGGGCTATGGGGCAGCCCCGTGTGAGAAGAGAACAGGGCATTCCAATGCCAGACACAGCCAGTTCCAGCCACCTCCAGCAGACCCACTGGAGACAGCCTGTGTCAGGAAGGGCAAAATGCTGCCTGGCAGTTGAGAGAGAAGTGCAAAAAAAGTGAGAAAATCAGCACTGCAGACACCAAAGTGAGAGCAGAAAGAATGGCAGGAGGTGCTCCAGCACAGATTCCCCTGCAGCCTGTGGTGCAGACCATGGTGGAGCAGGTTGTCCCCCTGCATTCCATGGAGGTTCACCGTGGAACAGAGATCAACCTACAGCCCATGAAGGACCTCACGCTGGAGCAGCTGGATGCCCAGTGGAGGCTGTGTCCTTATGGGAAGCCTGTGCTGGGGCTCTTGGCAGGACCTGCAGACCCGTGGAAAGAGAAGCTCACACTGGAGCAGGTTTGCTGGCAGAACTTGTGACCCCATGAAGGACCCACAGTGGAATAGTTCATGAAGGACTGAGGCCCTGGTAAGAACTGTATCCCATATGGGAGGAGGGAGCAACGGGAGGAGGAAGGAGAAGCAGAGTGGAGCTGTTGTGGACTGACCACAGCCCCCATTTCTCATCCCCCCTGCACTGCTGGCCAGGGAGGAGGTAGAGGAGTCAGGGATGAAGGAGTGAAGGTGAGCCTAAGAAGAAGAGAGGGGTGAGAAGAGGGTGTTTTCATTATTTGTTTTTCACCATCTAATTCTATTTTTAATTAGAAATAAATTTTAAAAGTGTTCCCCAAGTCAAATGTTTTTCCCATGGCAGTAACTGGTGAGTTGAGGATCTCCCTGTCTTTACCTCAGCCTCTGTGCTGTTGAGGAGGGGGAGGAAATCAGCAGCTGGGTAAGGGTCTTGCAGCTGGCCAAGGCCAACAAACTGCAACTATGAATTCTCAACCATTCAAAAAACACATTTGTGTTTTATTCACTATGGCATTTCAGCATGTTTGCATGGTAACAGTAATACTGCACAGAATATGAGAAATGAGAACTATCTTTGAAAAAGAAGAGGGTATTGAATAGGATTATTTTTGTTAGTTAAACTGTCAGATAATTTTCAGCTGTCCTTTACTAGTTTAATATTACTTTTTAAAATTTTTTGCAATTCGTGAATTAATAGTACAAAGAATAAAGGTCTTAAATTAACCTTCCATTATAAGTTCTTTATTTTGATTTATACTGATGCTTTACTCAACACCGAAGATTATCCAGATTAATTCAGATTACTACCTGAAGTGTTCTATATTAAGACTCTTTTTAGGAAATCAGCTGTTTATATCTGGAAATTTCCATAGGGTGTAGTAAAGCAAAATTGTACAGAAGATGAAAGCAGAAGGGGAACAGTTGTGCAGGCAGTTAACACTCACTCCTAACCTTACATGAGATCAAGTGTCTGCTGGCATTATGCTCCCTTGTGTAAGGAACATACCCTGCTCTATAGCATAGACTCAGAGTAAGCAACTCCCAAGAATCAGTTCCAATTATTTTTAGGGACAGGAATGGCAGCTGAAGGCTTGAGATTGCCAGTATCTGGACAAAATCCAGTATGCGGAATATCAAGACCACCACCCAGACCCCGCCTCTTCACTCTGCTAAAATAGTTCTCCAGCTGGTGCCAGGAACAGAAGCTGACATTACACCGGCATGCCTGTTGGCATCGACAGCTATGCTGAAAAAATAGTATTAATGGCTGCTGGCACAGGTACAACTCCCTCTCTGTCAGGGCTCAGAGAGCACATGGCCGCAGTACACAAAATGGCTTCAGATTTTAAGAAAGCCAAAGGTCAATTTAGGCTGGTGTTTTTCAGCTATTTGCTGTTTTGAGACCACTGCAAATCCTCCAGTGGAGTTACAGATGCCCGTATAGCCAATTCAGCTGTCCCAACAGTAGATCAGTTTTATTTAGTTACCTCTCATTGATCAAAGAACCCACACACTCCCCTGAAAAACACAGAAACACTGCTGAAAAACATTATGCTTCCACTTTTTAAAATAAGGGATGCCAAGTTTGGTATGACATCTGGGTTTGTTCAGCCTTTTGTTTATCGACTTTTCTGTATTAAGTTATTAAATTTTTTGTAAGTGTCATATGATTAACCTGCACCATTTTATAATACAGAAAGCATGTATTTGTTAGTTTCATAGCAATCCTGTTATTTTCTTCTAGAGAAAGAACATGTCATTTTCAGTGAAGAAATTGAGAGAGCATATAATAAACAGTAAATTTACCCTCTGAAAACCACCCTTACTAAAGAAGGAAGTTCTTTTTTTCTCTTCTGTTTGGCTTTTGAAAAAAAGGCTGTGCAACAAGGGTGTACAAAAGATCAGTTCACACATGGCACCACCGACAAAGCACAGGAAAATAAAAAATCCTCCAAGAATCAACATTTTCTTAGCAAAATCTTTCATTAGACTACTCAAAAGAAATGAAAGCATATGAAAGAGGATTTATCATCTGACCTTGTGGCCACGGTTAGGAAAGTTTAAAAGAAACCTTTATACTAAAGTGTAGAGACTTGGGGTTATTTGCTTGCGGTCCATGTGAGTACTGGCAAAATGCCTCAGTAAGAATGCTAGTATGTACTCTGAAGAAAAATCAAACTATTCTTAACTTCAACTTAACATTTCTGCCAATATCAATTATTGTAGTGTTATCGTACTAATATATTACATATGTTTTTCCGTGCCACCTACCTTAATCATAACAGTTTTTGCTGTTCCTTGTTCCCCAATTAGCAAAACAGCTTTTCCTTGCCTCATGATAGTGTGCATCAGAAAGTCTGTGCGGACACTGTCTACATTTGGAACTAGAATGGAAGTATATTCTGGTACTGAATCTTTAGGATAAATATATTCAGGGACCTGCATAAGAAAGACGTGCAAAAAGTTTGAGAATTCCTACCTGCCCACACAATCACTTTGCATCAGAACACAAAATCAAATGTACTTTATAAAATTTACATCAGCACAACTTTCCTTCCTGAAAGCCAAGTATCCTCTCGTAATCAATCAGTATCTTGCCATGCTTTTCTAAAAGGGTGTTAGACTAACAGGATATTTTCATTCCTCCAGTAGCTGATGAAAGCTTTTTCTTGCTGGAATTTCTTAAAGAGTAAGGTGATAGACAGTATACAGAGATAAGATCACTTCTGTTTCACTTCCAGCGCTATTTCAAATGCACATTTCTATTCTTTGCCAAAGATATTTATGAGGAATAGAAAAATATCATTCAAAAAAAGAAGCTCTTGAGCATTTGGTAGTGTTAATCTTCCTAACCAAATTATGTAGGTTGGAAATAAAATAATATGTCTCTCACCAAGTACATCTTGTATACTCATTAAGAAAGCTTAGTGTGTTGAAGCATACGAACCTTCTTTGACCAGTGCTCCCACTGGCCACAGGCATTGATACCAAATTCAAACATGGTTTCCTCTCCATTCACAGCTGGAAGCTCTTTCACTGCAGAGTGCTTCCGTAGGAACAGCTCCATTTTCAGCTTGTCATCTGGCTCCAGAAGAGCTCCAGCTGACCACATCACAGCGAAAACAAACAAGCGAGCAATGTGTTCCTCACTGAGCTGCTTCTCGTCTCGGCCAGACAGCAAACCCTGCAAAGTGGATGCAATATAGAACTACTGCCCTCCTAGAACAAATCACAGCATCAGAGAGAGAAAAACGAATGCCATATCTACCTGTAGGAGGTCAATAGCTTGCTTGATGTACATACATTCTAAAATCGACATTTTTGGTGTCACAGCAGAGAAAACAAAATCCATCACATCCTGGGAAGAAAAAAACATTATTTAAAGATTTTCTTTACCAGTTTCAGTGGTATAATTTATTCTTAGATGAGACCAATTCTTTATTTTCAAATATATTCTAAACTATATTTCAAAACATTTTTCCCCATTTCTGGGCTTATAAATATTCAGACTTTGACCATTAATTTCTTCTAACAACAGCATATTAGAAAAATAACTTTGATGTACCAGAGTCAGCAAAGGTACTCATATGAGCTCCATAGAATAATTTCCTGAAGAGCAATTTGAAGACTCTTTTTCACTTACTTCAGGGATCTGCCTGCCATTTGTGCTCCCCACTGGAGATTTTAATCTACCACTGACATTTTTGTAGTAGGAAGATAAAAGCTCTGATGATACATATATATATATATATATATATAATGCATAAGCTCACCACTATAAATTTCAATCTGTTCTGACTGCACCATACTGTACCAGTCCTTCTTGAAACCAATACTCTCTCGTTTTCCTGTAGAATCTTGGCAAGATCCAAAAAGAATTTTTGAATTGATTTTAATGGAAGTTGGACTTTGCTCAGGTTTCTTCATAGTGATGGCTACCATGTCTGCCTTTGTCAAGTGTTTTGCAACATCTTGAGCAAAGTTTCAAATTGATGTAAAGTCCTCTTTGAGATTCACAGTGCAAAATTTTAAAATATCAATTGCCATCCAATAGTACAGACTGATGTAAATGATAACCTACTTCCACCTTCATTCAACAATCTTTAATATAATACTCTCCCTATGGGTTCCATTTGTCCTCATAATCTTTGGAAATCAACACTGGCCACTCATTCTGGGAAGTGAAATACTATGGGAGATAGTAATTTCAGAGGAATTCCATTTATAGATGTCATGTCCTGTCAGGGAGAAAGCTAAGACAACAAAAACATTCGATCACCCAAAGATATGAATAATTTACTTAGATACTTTTAAAAAATCACTGAGCTGTTTATCCACATGCTCACCAGCTTTTTTTCACTTTTCAGTTTAATTTTTGCCACTAAAGTTCTCCAAGTGCCCTATGCTGATATTTACTGTCACAGAGAATGAATCAATATTTTTACCCATCCTCCTGAGTTCCATCCCACTAGAATACCAGGTAACAAACACACAACAAAAATATATATTGTGATCAAAAACTCACTTAGGCACCTTAATCTAGAGTAGGGCTAATGGATAAGTGGTCTAAGAAGACAATCTGAGTGTGAGCATACCCAGAATCATGGAATAGGTAGGGTTGCAAGGGACCTTAGAGGCCATCTAGTTCCTTCACCCCACCATGGGCAGGGATGCCTTCCGCTCTATCGGGCTGCTTCTTTTGTTATTTCTTGCTGACTAGCAAAAGTGCTTCCACCTCTGTGTGCTGCCTTTTTGCAGCTTTCCCTCAAAAATGCTACGTTTGCCCCCAGTGGTACGTAGGGTGCTCAGCTGAGTAACTGAGAACGTTGTGGGTGCCACAGGGGAGTGCCCACAAGCAGTGTGGGAATTTCAAATCTAAGACTTTTAGAATTTGGAGCTAAATCTCACTGAGATTCAGCTTCTTCATCTGTAAAATAGACTAGATGTCTCATAGGGCACTGTAAATTGTTTAATAATTGATTTGACACACACAGGATAAAGATATTTCATGCGTCAAAGTATTCTGTACTATCAAGAGCCCAATTTTCACCAGAACTAGTTTTATGATTGCTTATGATTCCAGTGAGGTTTCTGTAGTTTATGAAGGTTTTTCAACATTTTCTTTTTCTTTGAGTTTATGAAAAAAAACCAGTTCCATATATGCTAGTATTTTATTACTACTACCATTTTTTAAACAATACATGGCTGAAAAAAGGATGCAAGATTAACACAGAAATTTGCATGAATTTTTTGGACAGGGGGACTGGAAAAATTAGTTGGGTCATGACAAATACACATAAATTTTTAAGAATTTGGATCGGGAATTTGCTATCCCTTACGAGGAGACTGAAAAACAAAGTCAGATGCTAAAAACTTGTATGAAAGAAAGATCCTTTTGGCACAGAGTACAATCGCTACAGAACTCACTGGACTACAGAACACTCTTCAGGACAGGAAGTTGGTAACATATTCAAAGGGTTTAAACAAGCAAAAGAACAACTCAGTAATAGAAAGTTATTAATGCTTGTAATATTAATTTAAACATAAGCATTTAAATATTAAAGGTAAGAAACTCTTTGGATTATATATTCAGCTCTATGCTCCAGGGGCAGTAGCAGCCTTTACACAAACTGGATTAGTGTGAGATTTAATGTGGAGGGAGAAAATTAGTCACATCTGAAAACTAAGTTGCTACTACATTCTTTTCATTTAAACAATACCTAGACATGCTGAAACTTACGTTATTCACATAACATCCATCACTGGTTTGAGCTTCACACTTTGCAGACAATCTCAGTAACACCACTCAGGTAATTATTTTAATTATTTCAGTTCTTTGAAATTGTCTCAGATAATTACTTCCATCAGCCAAGCAATGCCATTGCTTACGGGTAGCAGCATCATACACAGACTAGGAATTGGCAGTAGAGCTTCTAAATTTAAGAGAGGCTTTTTATAGGGATGGGAGTTTATTTGAAATTACTGCAAAGCAGGAAATGTTGCTTAGAAGAAAGAATTCGGAAAGGGAGGGGGAAAGTCCAACCCCTCAATCACTGTTTTAAAAAAAAATCTTGTAGAAATAGAAAGGACTCTAAGATCATCTTAAATTGAAATAAGGTTGGGTTTGGGGGTTTGGTTTTGGACATTTTGTCTTTTGTACTTTGATTTGGATTTTTTTTTTTTAATGCATAAAAAATGGTGACTTACAGTGCCATTTATAATACACATGAAAAGAATAAATGCATTCTTTCCACTGATTCACAACTATTATTCTCTGCTGTTTCCTCCTCCATTACTGCTACCTGCTGCATCTTTATTAACAATTACTTTATCCAACATGAAGACTTTCAGTGACAAATACTATTTTGATTAGCATAAATAATGAGAGTGTTTTGTAAGCAAATTGGAATTATTATAGCTGTTGTCTTATATCTATTTTTAGTTGAGTTTAAATTGATTTCAGAAAGTCTCTATATGTCTACTTAAGACTGAGTCTCCTTGGTTACTATATTTCCATCTATAGTCTAATCTTCATTTTCTTTGAAAAATCAGATCTTTGTTAGATGTTTATATTTAAGAAAAATCCATGTTTTTCTTAAGACTAGCATTAAATTCAGCAAGGTCTGTATCTGGGGTTTGACTACCACTGTTGATGAATCTTATTTCAAAAATTTTCTTTTTTAATTTTATCCTTATTTTTTTAATGTGGGAGAAAATAATAACTATAACAAGAGCAATGTGAACACAAAAGTAGTGCTACTCTCATCTGTAAAATCACTTTTATTGCCTCTATCATTTGAGAAGCAAAGACAGCACATTAAAAGTGAGAGAAAACTGCCAGCATGACAGCTTTCATTTACATTTTGATAGTTCTAAATGCAGCCTTCAGCACTGAACTAACTTCATATTTCACTGCATTTTCATTTCTTAATCTAATAAAATACATATTTTTCTGGACTTTATTGCTATTGCTTCAGGCTTGGGCATTTTAAATGTTCTTGTTATGTTTTCAGAGCAAGTTGTAGCATAAAATATAAATAGAATTTTGGCAAAGAAGCAGTAAATTGACCCACATATACAATACTTTGGAAGCATATTTTAAAACTCATTATCAGAATTGTTTCTCTTGCTTCTGCAGTAAATACTATGCCATATCATTATGTTTTGGAGGTAGAACAAAATGAATAGCTTGTTAAACATTGGGTTTAAAGCAAATGTGCACTGAAATGAAAAGTAGAAAGAAGACATTTGTTAACATTCAGGGCATTCTAAACATATATCAATCATTGTTTTTATCATGATCTATAAAAAGCTTTCTGAAATGTCACTCAAAGTTCATTAAAAACTGCATTTTTAAAATGCAAGAGCAATGAAAAATATTATAAGAGAAACCCCTGTGAATTCCAGTCCCAATGATATGAGTAAACAGGCAGGAGCAAGCTGATGGAAAACCAAGGTATGCTGGAAGTTGCATTTATTTCACAGATATTGAGGAAATCAGAAGATGTAAACACTGAAAGGTTGCAAAGACATAACTATTTCTTTAAAAACATTCAAAAGCAAAAATAAATATTTCAATGTGATTAAAGAAGTATACTGCTGAAATTATGCTTTTTTACCCACTATCAAATATAACCATCCATAATATTGGTGGAACCTTTCTAATGATTCAGTAAGGTAAGGCCAAACAGAGGGGGGAAAAACATTCAGGATTCTTGCTTTGGGTCTGCTGATTGAACACAGTTTAGCTAGACAATGTATCAAAGAGATGCTGTTTCAAAAATTTCCATTGGAACAGAAACATGGATAATAAAATCAGAAGAGACAACTATCATCAGAACTTCAGAACTATTGTCAGAGTTTCAGAGCAGTAGAGAGCACAGAACAACCCTGGATTAATTTCAATTATAGAACGTATTTTAAAAATAACTAATGGACCAAATGCATTCCTGTTGCACCAGAGTAAATCTAGCTCAATTTCTTTCTGAATTTCCTCCTTTATATTTAAAACAAAATAAGAAGTTTACCCACTTCCTTTGTGTATCCTAAAAAGAATTAAAATTGCAGTATTAAAATTACAAGCAAAGAGAGTATCTGTTTTGCCAACACGCAATATAAAATAATCACAGGTTTAACAATTCATTGCCAACTATCATATGAAGGCAAAACAAAACATTCAGATTATTCGTCTGTTATAGTTTCAGTCATTTATTAATGATAGAGATAATTTTTGCTCTCTTTTTTTTAATCCTTCATCTTTAGTTTATTACATAAACAAAGAAATGTAAGTAATTGAAAGAGCACTTAGGAAGAAGCAACACTTCATTAAAAAAAGAATAAAAAGTGCAATTTTTTTTTTCTGAAGTAGTAAATCAAGTACCTGAAATACAGCATTAAAGCAATTCCATAGGACATTAGCGTATGCAACAGGCAATGTCTGCAGCCAAGCCCTTAAAATAGGCTTCCAGTCTAACACTGAAGAACTCATGAAGACCATCCCATTACGAGAAACTGTTGCAGGGGAAGCATTGTCAATGTTGTGAGGTTCAAAAATAATTTTGCAATTGGGGGACATCGGAATACGATCTCCATTGGCCAAAGTAAGGGTCTTATTATCATCCAGAACAGAGTTCAGATTTTCAATCCATATTGCATCAACAGGTCCATCCAAAACTATCCAGATATGCTCACCCTAAAAAAAAAGGAGAGACACACACATTCAACTTTATTTTCACTGACCAAAAATACACATTCATGTAATATGAGAAAATGTGCTCTTAGATATAAATAATGCCATAATTTGGTGCTCAGCAAAAAAGCAATCTAAAAATGCAATTTTTATAATTTGCTCAGTGATTTTAATTCTTCTTTCATAATCTTGTGTCACAACAAAAAGGATATTAAGAAACAGTGACAAAAAATTAATTTGTGCTGTTCTAAGCAGAAAGTTGTATCTTTTACAAAAGTACATCAGCCAACTCAGCATCCATCGAGATGGATGAAAACATTTCCCATTAAATGCAGTCATAGACACAAGCACAAAGTCAGTCCTTGTGGGATGGTACCCAAGTATTTCATGTAAGGCTTCCCATTTTTCAAGTCAGAACTGAGTGGCTGTTCAGAAGATGTAAGTGTAATCATGATTATGTGAAACATGATCTGCAGGTTTGATAAGAGAACTGGGAAATGCCTACATCGGTTTCTTACCAAAGCCTTACATTCTGATATAACTAGTGAAATAGAGTGGCAATGACTTAAAACTAGACAGGAAAAAATTGACTTACCTGTCCTCGCATCAAAACATGAACACACCTTGTTTTTGTGTTTGAATAGTAGGACTAACTGCTTACAGAAGGAAGCAAACCACTTAAAATCTTTTCTAAATTAATTCTGGAACCTCAAATGCTTGGGAAGCCTAGTGCTATCTGGGATAGATACATGTAATTCTGACTCTTGTGCACATTGAGCTCATCAGAAACAAAGCAAAATTAACACTGCATATTCCCATTTGATTTTATAATGGAAGACCTTTCAGATAAATGACAGGTAATGACACCTTATGGAAGCAGTATTAAACGTCTATCATGATACAATATCCATTACCTTCTTTGCTTTTAAAGTTTTTCTCCATAATGTAGAGAAAATACCATCTGTCCAGTCATTTGTAGCAACGTCAAGGGTACCGAACATCTGGGCAGCTGTGATTGCCTTTGGGTTCATTCTCATCTCTTTATGAGGAGCACCACAATCTGTCATTGCTTTCATCAAAATATTAATGCATTTTGTCTTTCCTGCACCAGTTGGACCTAGAGTCATCATACCTTAAAACAGCATAAATATGGTTTAAAATGAAATGTCAGTGTGTCGTGCTACCATTTAATGGTTCACTGCATCAATGATCCTTGTTTTATTTTTATCAAAAGCCAATACAAAAGGATATTTCTCATTCCACTTAATGTTGATTGAAATGGCATTTGAAACTATTATTAAAAAGCCTCTATAAATGTCTCTCTGTTATGATAGGCAAGCCTATGTGGGTCTGTATCCTCCCTCAGGCAATTCTTTTCCTTTTTCTAATGGGAAAACACAACTGCCTTTTGATGTTCTCATGCAATGACATTGACAGGAATGGTGGCAAGCAAACCCAGTAATTTCTAAATGTATCTAATGAGAATGAGTATCTTCCAATAATATACAAAATCAAGTGCATCTTTCTGATGCAAAAGTAACAAAAATATGTACCTGCATCCATCCATGCTGGCATTTTAATAGATCTTTCTTTCCTAAAACCAGTTAAGAGCAACCACACTTAATTCAGTGTACACACATTACCTAAGAAAAATAAATCATGTCTTCAACAATAAATTGAGCCTACGGTTGACCTTTTTTAGTTATGTTTTCCAAATCACCAGAATCTGTCCAAAATCAGATGGGACATTCAAATTGAGACTTTTTAAGTCATTTAAGGGACCTAGATAGCTCCTATTAGCCCTAAAGGAAACTAGACAACATAATCCTTACTTGGCTTTGAAAACTTTTTCAACAAAGGTATGGAACAATCACAAGCCCAAATTACAAACCTAATCCAGTGCCATGCAGATTGTGTGATGTTTCCTCTAAAACTACAGGGAGCTGGATGTTCCCCAAAACAATCTGAGGACTCAGTAAATCACTTACTCATGCCATATGTTACATATGCGGAAATCTAATACAAGCTCTTCATTGTTAACCAAATGGCTTTTCAGCTGGTTTCGGAGGCATTTCAATCAAAATTGTTATGCCAAACAGATTTCAGGATCCATGCACTGGATCTCCATGCGTGTGTGCGTGTGCACGTGTGTGTGTGTCTATGTAGAAGCATTTCATGTGCACATACTGCCATATTTCATAAATTTTACAGATTTTTCCTCATTATTTGAAATCCCATGGCGACCTCTCCATAAATTTAGGTTCATGAATAGGACAAATGGAAATCAGGAAAAGATAATCTTTTCCCTTCAATGCAGTAACTTTTGTCATAGAAAGGTGTGAGTGTCCAACTGTTCGGACAATTGGAGCTGCATGATCTCCTGGGAATAGCAGGGATGTGTGGAGAGAAGAGGCATGTAAGCAGAATGTCACAGTGGATCCTGAAGATTTTTGAGGAACAGTGGAGCTCTAACATCTCACAGATCAAACAGCTTCTTTTAAAAAGAGATACATTTAATTATAACTGAAATCATTAAAACTTCCATGGTTCCTATATAGAAATAGCTGTTATGGTTTGATATGGAACACTGCATCCAGAAATCTGGATGTAAATTAGTAAGTCTGCACAGCACTAACCAGTTCTTTGGTCTAACCAATAATCTGAATTAAAAATTTGAGGCATTAAGGACCTCTGTGGTATGTGAATGAGTATTTCCTTTCATTTATTTTGTTAGTTTAAGCTGACTATTCTTTTATTATGACATGAAAAGGGAAGATAAGAAGGATGATATCGTCATAAATCTTTGCTGCTTTAGTTACATTTCCTTTATATTTTCCCCTTATTATACTAAAAAATCATTAGTTAGAGGTTAGGGGTATGGGGGACATTTCAAAGTAGGGGTATTCTTTTTTCCACTGAGCTATGAATTGTAAACCTGGATTTACTACTGTCTTTGATACCTTTCCTAGGACAGGGTAAACTTTACTCAATGGCCTTTTCTGCACTGTAAAAATGCATTTTTATAGCATCAAAAAATTGTTGAAGTTGGAAGGGACCTCTGGAGTCCATCTTGTCTAACTCCCCTGATCCAGCAGGAGGAAAGCTTATTTCTCCTCAGTATAAATGGCAAGAATCAATTACAAAGAAAACACTTGGAATTATATCACGTGCATGGTAGAATCTACCAAAGTAAAGGTTTGAGAGATTATTTTTTGTAATCTTCTCAACATTATAATCTCACAGTAACATTAAACTCGAGCTTCATGACTGAACTGAGGGCAATTGCTTTCAGAACACTGAACAAAATTGCTGTTTCTGAATTTTAATGTATCTATTTTAACTTGTTCTATAGAAATTTCAGTCACCAAAGACCACACTCATACTCTCCGTAAAAATATAATACAACAAAGCCTAGCACACTAAAAAAAGGTCATAACAGCTTCCTAAGCAAAATACCCACATAGGCTTTAAAAATGACATCTGTTCAATTTTTTTAAACATTTTTCATTAAATTAATCTGCATTCTAGTGGCAGATAATATAGTGTAGTCTCAAATACAATGCAGTCTCAAAGCCTCATCTAGCATGCTAACCATGTCGGACTCGTTGAGTTTCATACAGCTGAATAAGTTTAAGTATCCATGGTGGATGATTAATAAGCCCTGCTTCCTCTGTCTGTTTTTGGATGGCTGACTGTAGTTCAGGATACCCAGATTTATCGAGAGTAATTCCAGGGAATAGGTCATTAATGAGACTCATAAATAAAGGTTCATCTTCATCCACCTGTCAAGGATAAAGTAGGGGGAAATACATTATTTATTCATCGAAATTATTATTATAGTTGTAAACAATCTTCAAGATAAGCCATTTCAAACATGGCAGTGAAAATCTTATCTCTTCCAAAGCAAATATTATAATTATCCATCAGTTTTATGAAGTGAATTTCATACAATGAAATCACAAGTAGTAATTTCTAAATTAAATGTGCTGATAAAAATGTCAACAAATTAATATAGCTTTCTTCAATGTATACACACACACATTTATTCATTTGTTACATAAGCCAGCAAGACTTATTCCAATCATATTTTGCCTTAGAATTTTTATGATTTTTTTCCTTCTGTAAATCACTGAAGCGTTACTATAGGTTGGAACGCATGTACCAACGTGCTGAATAGATTAGCATCAGAAACAGAGTAATTGGTTCCATCACAAAACTGGCTCCCAAGGTAAATACACAGAGTCTAGACATGCTATAACCTTTTAATTACAGCAATAAAAAGAAAGATGAATACTCTAAATAGTATTATCGAAAGATGTAAGGCTATACAAGTAGGTGTTAGCTGCTTCCAATTACCTCACTTAATGCAATTCTTATGATGTTCTGAAAAGGCAACAGACTCCCAAGAAATGTATAAATTGAAATTCTGGATTAAGAAGGATCTTTGATGACATTATTAAAAGTTAATACAATGTATTCTTCCTTTCTCTCCTTAGGGTAAAAAGAATTAAAAACAAGAGCCAATTAGAGGACCAGGTAGATCCCCTAGGATCTCATGGTATTTCCAAAGATTTTTTCAGCTAAAGCCTTATGATGTGTTTTCCACTCTTTAAAAGACAAATTGTGCTCACACAGTAACTGTATTCTGATTCTCAACTCACTTATAAATCGTATTAAAAACTGCAAAATAATGTATCCAACTGCTGAAGAAAAATAGCTTTTCAGAGTGCATAATAAAGACCCTTAAAAATACAAACAAAATCCTCTATTGGGGAAAATCACCAGTGTTACAGTACCAGTTTGGAGAGGTTCATGTCCCGCAGAACTCTCATCACAACAGTTTTCTCTGGCTCTTGGGGATTAGATCTTTTCACTGCTCCAAGTGTTCTTAAAACAGACAGGATATTTCTAAGCCCAAAGTCATAGTGAACCTTGAAATAAAGCATAAACAAAATTAGAACGATAAAGAACAAACAGATCAAAACGAAAATCAAGAGAGGGCTGAAAATTAAATTCACTAAATAAATAAATGTTATTGAACTTCTCAATAGGATTAAGTTCACAGCTCTTTGTCTTTTCAAATAGATTTCCAGCTTTGTTGTTATCAAATCCTGAAGATATATTCTGGTGTTGTATGTCCATACCAGAAAGTGTACTTTCTGGTGGCACAGAGCCCACCCCTATTTCCCAGGCTGACAAATTGGAACAATACACTGTGTAAATCCCAGAATTTTCAGCAAGAAACAACTTATTGATTAGATTTGCCGATGATACCAAACTGATAGTATCTAGACCACAACTGGAGTTCAAAACTACCAAGAGAAATCCAACACCTTATCTATGCGTGATGCAATTAACTAAAGGCAAGTGCAAAATACTAAAGATGGTAACAACCAACTGCACAAATACAGAGTAACAACTCTTCTTCATTGAGCTGAGAAAATAAGTCGGGTGCAGAAAGCTTTTCAGAAAAATATCTGACATTGGATTGAAGTCACAAGCTCCGCAATGACTTATCTGCAGTTTTAGTGGGCAATAAAAATATAGGTGTCCTCTTTAGGACAATTGGAAATATATTCCCATTACAGTTGGCATTTCTATACTGTGACCAAAAGCTGGATTCCACATTTGAAGATGAACCCTACGGAAGAGAAATCTGAAAAGAAAAAAAATGTTATCAGTTGACTAGAAAACATACTATATCAGTAAAAAGTAATACAAAATGTATTGTAAAAGTAGGAAGAGTAGATATATAGGATGAGTGATGATAAAAGTCTTCAACATGCAAAAGATACCTGCAAAGAGGAAGACAGGAGGAATAGAAAGGAAAAGAAGTAACGCACTTAACTACAGCAAGGGGGATTTGAGTTAACTTGTAGAGAAAATATTGTGACCATAACAAAAATGAAACTTTGTATCATGTTGCCTAGGAAACTGCAACCTATCCATCTATAGAAAATGTTAAGAACAGTGACAAACATTTATAGCAAATTATTTAATTAAGAATTATTTTTCCTCCAGAAAGGTAGATGGATGGCTCCCCAATGCTCTGCCCAGCCTCATTTTCTATTATTCAGTCAGGTGCCAGGTTGTTACCAGTTGAAAATTTAGGTATGAATATATAGCCATGTACTGCCAGGAAATCTTATTTGCAGATGGAAACATTAACACAAAGAGATTAACAACTTCATGTGACGTTGATGAAGTCAGACATCACCTGACTTGATTAGCATTTGGTAAATTGCCTGTCCTAGTGAAATGCCCAGAATCATGACAAGAACTGATACATTTCTTTTTCTCCATGCTAGATGACCATCATTGGCATACTGGAATGAGTCCAGCAAATGATGAGTAAGTGAGAGGAAAAGAGGCAATGGTCAAAATTTTCAGCGGGGGAAATTGCAACGGTTTGCATAATGCAAAGATTCTTCACAATAAGAGTGGCCACACACAGAAAAGGTACCTAGAAAGACTGAATATCTCCATCCTTGGAGATATTCAAAACTCAAGAAGTGCCTTAGCAACCTAATGTGCTGAGCAAGAAGTAGGACAATGTGACCTCTGGAGGTCCCTTCCAACTCACACAAGTCTATGATTCTATAGAAGTGATGGCTTTGTTGAATTTGAAGAAATACTTTCATACCTACCAGAAAATTTAAAATAAGCTTAAATGATTTTTAAAGACAGAATTTCTAGTGCATTCCAACTGACCTACATGATGGGTGGTTCAAGGTGACCATCATTTATTTACCTTAATCTGTTTTCTAGTTTTACAACAGCTGTGCCTTTCAGGAATAGCACAGAACAGCTAGAATTTACCGGCAAATGTGGGTTATTAGTTATTTCTTTGCTACATCTTGTAACAGTAATCTTTAAAGACTGTGCTTGAGCAAAATGGACTGCAGTGGTATAGCTGATGCTCTTGTAAGGAAGATTTTAAAATCTGAAACAAAAAATGTCTCAGTACTAGAAGCATAGTTTGCTTCATAGCGAAAAGAGAAAAAGGGATATCAGTGGTTTGCTCCATATGAAAGCACCTTAAAGAGATGATTCTCAAAAAGGGATTATCACCTCATTTGCTTTCAAGCTTTGTTAGGTTTTTGTTTTCAGTTTCTGTTTTTCCCTAAGGTGTATGAGGCTTTGTGGAAGGAGGTACTGCGGAAGAGGTCCTGTAACAAAGCCAAATAATTCAGCTTTGGGGGCTCGGTCAGAATAACTCTTTCACAGGCTTGTGGACACCTTGGGCTTCCTACATTTGCTAAGGACTACTCTTTTGCTTTATTGTTTATTGTTTTTCTTTACTGAAGGAGATGACAGTCAGTCAGAGTGCCTTTGGCTACTTGTGAGTCAGAGTTCCTCTTTCTACAGAGTCTGCATTTGTGTGTGTAAAATGTCTGGAGGACTTCAGCTATTTCTTCTGGCACATTCCTTTTAGATTTCCTGGGAGGTAAGTTCAGCTGGTGAATGCGTGTTTGCTTTATTTTCTTCTGTTGATATATTGCATTTGCTGAAAACAGGCAATGTTCTGCCATTTCCTATTGCACTGGTTCTTTTTGTGACCCTGATCTTTCCAGTCAACTGCCTGGGAAACCCAGCATTACTTAACTTGGAATTTCAAATTTACCATTAAAAAATTAAATAAATAAGTTCCGCTAGGAAAGAAATATTAATATGAATTATACAGTCACAGAATGGTTTGAGTTGGAAGTGACCTTAAAGATCATCTAATTCTAACCGCCCTGCCATGGGCTGGGACACCTTTCATTAGACCAGGTTACTCAGAGTCCCATCCAACCTGGCCTTGAACACTTCCAGAGATAGGGAGTCCAGAACATCACCAAGCAACCTGTTCCAGTGTCTCACTACCCTTTACAGTCAAGAATTTCTTCGTAATGTCTAATCGAATATGCCTCTAAGAAAGACTGTCTGTATTTTATAATTTTAGTTTTCTGACTACATAGAAGCAATTTATGTCTCACTGTACTCTTAGAAATATATTCAGTTCATGAGACTCCCATATCTAATCTGATGAACTCATTAGATCTCTCTCTATATAATCACATATTGCATGAGATGTATTCCCCAACCTACAACAAACTTCACAAGGAACTTTGGCAAGTGTTTCAAATTATTTCATTACTACTACAATAATAACACACATTCAAGTGAGGAAGTAGTGGACCCAAGTGAGAAGCAGAAGATCCAGTCTGCGGTGGACACGGGAGACATCAAGGACGGTGGAACAGTGTGGAAAGCGACCCTTCTCAAGTGTATGTGTGCAGATAAGGAAGGGTGAAGAGAACAGCATCATGGCAGAAGCTCTCACAGCAGAAGCAGGTGCTAATTCGAAGTGCCTGCTTGCTAAGGCATGCAGCATGACAACAAAACAGGAAAAAATTACAGTTCTGTGTGCAGGTACAGGGTTACAGCCAAACTAGGAAATGTGGGGGGATAGGTACAATGGATGGATACAGGTTCTTTAGCAAGCACAAGCCAGGATGGAGGGATGGGGAATTGCCCTTTAAAGTGAAAGAGTGGGAACACTTTCCCTTAGGATGGCTAATGAGCCAGTTGAGAGAATTTGTGTTAGAATTAGAGGGCTCAACAACATTGTGGCAGATGTCTGCTGCAAACATCCTGATAAGGAAGAAGCTGATGAATCTTTCTTTCAACAACTGGAATTAGCCTCATCTTTGCAAGCCCTCATCCTCACCAGAGGCTTGACACACCCCAACATCTGCTGGAAGGGCAACACAGCAGGGCAGAGCCATTCCAGGAGATTTCAACACCGTTTCCATTAAAATCCTCCCACACAGAATGGTGACCAGACAAGGTGGTCAGACACTTCAACAGCTTGACCAAAGAGGCTGTGCAGTGTTTATCCTCGGAGATATTCAAAGCTCCTCTAGACAAGGTGCTGAGTGACCTGTTCTAGCATATCTCACTTTGAGAAGAGGTATAGCACCCGTTCACCTCTAGAAGTCTCAGAGAAAAATTTCAGGTTTTCTCTGATTTTATAACTGTATATAATGGATTTATACAAGAGCAGGACTGTCCAAAGGGCTGCTCACAGGCACAGGCAGGACAAACTAGCATACTACCATGGGCTTGCAGAAAGCTGTGCTTCCTGGCTCGTGCTATCGAGTATAGTGATCCACGATATGATACGTGATGTACATGGTTAGAAGAAAGATCACCATAGCAGGCTTCTCTGATGGATACTGTAGAAATGTTAGATGGTCCTGAGGAAATTATAAAGATGCATGGAAGACTATTCCCCACAGACACCACGGCTTACATAGTAAGAACTATGGAATTTAAGTTATAAGAGAGATATAAGCATAAGATGCAGATATAAAATTGTGATGTAGCTGAGTGTAAGGGCTGTGCCTGTGTGCACACCCAGAGCACTCAGTCATTAATTTTCATAAATATCAAGGAACTCCCTTGCTAGCATCAGCATCTATGAGGCAAAGGACTGATCTGAGACGAGGTGATTGAGCTACCTGCCTTCACAACAAAGCACTTGAATAACTGGCACAGGAGTTTTCCGGGTGGGAATTTCAGACAGTTTCACAGAGTCCTCCAGGTGGTTCCTATTGTCCCTAGGCCAACTGATAAGGCTTACTTATATGCTTCAGTATGTTGATTAACATGATAAATGGAGAATCTTGC
Organism: Cnemophilus loriae; assembly: GCA_013397755.1. Taxonomy (NCBI): domain Eukaryota; kingdom Metazoa; phylum Chordata; class Aves; order Passeriformes; family Corvidae; genus Cnemophilus; species Cnemophilus loriae. The sequence continues at coordinate 997,034 of VZTF01008251.1, forward strand.
TATCTCAGAGGCTCCAGATGGAAATTTCTGCTGAAGAAATGACCAAACTACACAGAGAAGCTCTGCACTTATTGTGCAGATACAGTAATCGTTGTGTGTAAAACATTGTACACCCTTAAGATAGTTAAAATAAGTTTTGTACACAGTTAGGTTTTGTTTGGGTGTGTGCTTTAAATTTTTAAGTACACTGTCCAAGGGTGAACCAGTTTCAGAATCTGTGACAACTCAAAACAAGCAAAGCACTTTTGCAGAGGTAGAAGGTCAAATTTCTGATGCCTGCTTACGTGCCTTTTTCACACTGAAGGAAAGAATCACGTCCTGGACGAAAAATGACCGCACAAACTGAGGCAATAAGAAAACTTAGTCTTGCAAAGACCAGGCACTAATAAATATGTGGTATAGAACTGAAATTATATAATAGAGACTGTAGTCAATTAGCCCAGGTTTATCACTAGCTGACCAAAGCAGGCATTTGAGCCACAATTTATCTACTGTTCGTATGATTTCTTGTTGAGACCCTCTAGTGGACAGCCAGCACAGGGCATTCAAAAGGCAAGAACCAGTTTTGTTTCTGCTTAATTACCCCATCCCAAATGGAACAGCAGTTTTCTGTTTCTAGTGACACTCAGCAAGACAGAGCCTTGTAGGTGCTATTAATCGTAAATAGTTATTTACGATTCTTACACTGCCTCTGAAATAGATCTGGCCTTCATAAGTGAAGACATTGAAAAATGTGTCCTCTGCAAGTTCAGCACAGCAATATACACTGTTCCTCATAACTTGTCCAGTAACTGCATTCTGTTTAAGAATCACAAATCAAACTCCCTATACTACTCAATTTACTGTGAAAAATAAAAACAACATGATCATTTCAGACACTGTTTCCAGAACTTGAAACTGAAAACCCTAAAAAATGTATAGGCTCATGGGTGTAAAAATAATTACATATTCTATGAAAGTATATTATCTCCATATCCTTCCAGTGACAGCTTACAGTTGGACAAATATTTATTTTACCTGTTTAGATAACTGCTCTTCACAGAGTTTGTAGAGTGTATAGAATTTTTGACTAAGGACTTGGTTGTCTCGGAAACCAGCACTTGCCAGCTTGACTCGCATTATAATGCTACGGTCAGGCACCATCATGGCAACCGTGCGAAACTGGATCTTCAGATTTTCAGGAAGTTCTTGTCGTCCTGCATAGCCAGGGTTCTGAAAATGCAATGTATAGACCCAAACAATATATAATGACGGCAGGATAGGAAGTTTTATCTTCCGTGATAATCATTTAGTAAACACAGGAGCACATGTGAGATTACGAAGGATAACTTGAGTGTGTCACAATTACACATCAGTATACAGTTGCCTCAATACTGCAGTTCATGAAGTATGGGGTATCGCTTGTTATTTGGAGATGTCCAAGACTCACAGATATAGACAGACAGCCACTTACAGATCTTGCTGGAGCTCTTTTAAATGGTTACTTCCTCAGAGTCCTGACAGCGTTCCAGTGCTGGAGGTTACTGTCCCCTGTGAGCATTCCCAGACCATTTCAGTGCAAAGCCAGTCAAGCAGCACAACCCATTACTGAGTATAATTTAAACTAATGGATCTGACCTTTCATTGAAGATGTCTAAGTCATTTATATGAGTACTGCACGGCTCAGTTGTGACAACTGTAGTCACTAGTTGTGCAGTGATAACTTCTTAATCTCTTTCAGCTCTTTCCAAACTGTCTTCCCCCCTGGCCTCTGTATGGCACTTATTTTCCCTCTTTTTCAAATTACAGTGATAACATTAACACTTTTTCAAAACAGGACTCCCTAAAATAAAGACAAAGGCTTCTATTTTGAGTTGTGGGTATGTAGGTATCTAGGGAGGGAAAGATACAAAGATGATTTTAAGGTATTCTTATACTTTCCTGCTGCTTTGCCTCCTGCACTGCTAGAAGCAGTCCATAGGCACCAAAGATAAATCTTCAGGAGGCCAGTGAACCAGAGTGAGGGTGGTTTCCTTCATGCTGTCTTCTAGGACTGTGGTCAAAAGCTCTTCACAGGTGGCAAAATACTGACCAGACCAACTACAGTAGTCCTTGCAGTGGTCAATCACTTCTGGTTTATTTTGACAGACTTTGACTAAAAATATGAGGGAGTTGAGTTTAATCTCAATCTGTCAAATATTCAACTAAAAAAGTCCTTAAAATACGTAGTTAATGATAAATGCATACCTCAAGTCCTGAGATCCAGTTAAAAAATATAGACAAGAGAAAATTATATCATAATTATTTTACCAAAATATTGTTCAAGTTTCATTAGCAATTTTCTAACAGACAGTTCCAATATTTCAACAGAGAAATTTCAATAGGAAATGGAACAGGAGAGATTTTTCACAATGATGCCATTTACATGTATTTACAGACATACCATAGTCAGAAATATACCAAATTCTCTGTCCATGTCAACGACGTCACCATCAGTGAAAGTGAACTGAGGTTTCTTTTTTTTCTTACACTGAAGTACAATATGTATCTGCTGAGCAGCCACTGATAAAACTGGAAGTTCGATGCGGTTAAATTCATCAAAGCAACCCCATGCACCCGACTGAGCTAAACCTAAGAAAAGCAAAAAGAGAAATATTCTGTTAAAATATCAGATCAAACAAGAATAATTTATATACAAAATAGAGCATATTCTATACAACTTAGTGTAACATGAAAAGAACAGAGAACATGAACAGCGTAAAATGAGAAGTAAAAACTCAAAATAAGTTGGGCTGTGCATTAATGACACTCAGAAAAAGTATCACCCCTTGAATGAAAGATACTTCTTTACAAAGAATCCTAGACTTCCATAGCAACCATTAGGCAGAAAGTGTTAATTAATACTGTATATAGTACCATATAGTAGCATAAATGTGCATATAGCATGGAAACTCATCTATGCAGGGGATGAAGTTGTCAAAGATGAGCTTGAGAAATATCTACCTGAATAAAAAGCACAAAACCAGAGATCACTACATTTCTGACAGAAGCATTGTAGCATTTTATAACAATTAATTCACAGGTAAAAAATTACTGGAGATTAACATCCTAGTGTTCAAGAGAGAGGAGAGAACCTGATGTTGCACTTAGAATTGTTATTTGGAACAGGCCATGGAGTTCTATACAGACAGTCTTGAAATTCATTTTCAGACAAACATCATGAAATTAATGGCTTTTGGGAGAGTCAAGTACTCCTTCTTCTGTATCATGCTAACAGGATTGAAATAGGAGAGTCTACAGTGGCATCTTTCCAGAGCAGTAGTGGCAAAGCTACATAATCCCCTGCTGTTCCACACCCATTTCACAAGAGACAAAGGCTAATAGGTCTATGCAGGAGCTTCATGGATGCCATCTCTTCCTTCCCAAAGACCACACTGGACTAGTATTTCCAATTGCCTGGGTCCATACCTGCAAATGTTCAGAAGTGTTTAATTCACTCCACTGACTGGTGGAGCTCAGCTTAGCTTAAGCTGTTTGAAGGCAATGCTAAATGCAGAAATAAAGCACATGTCCAAGAAAAGGCATTTGTGTGTTTGCAATGTTGAATAACCATGCCCAGAGCTGCCCTGAATCCCCATACTTTATGTGGCAATGCCTATAGCACTGGTAAAATAAATCTATGGGTAGTTTATGTGTAAAGTTAATTTCTTAAGAACTTTAGATAGTTCAACAGAAAGTATTAAAAAATCAATAATAATACTATGAAGACATATTCTTTCACTTTGTCTTGTTTTCTTTTATTTTTTTTCTTCTCTTGCCTTTGCACAGCCTGTTCTTCTCATAATATGCTACTTCCCTTCCCTCTACTTTTCCTTGTCTGATCTTCTCTTGCCCTTTAAGATGTTCCTCTAGAAACTCTCATCTCACTCCAAATGCCCTTAAGACCACTTTTATGTTTCTTTTCTGACGTTCATTTTTAATGTTTTTTTCATGCCTATTAACCAATTCTTTTAATAATGTTGCACCAACTGGTCTTTTTTACCCATGTAATTTTAGAAGAACAAAACTAGAGGAGTCAAACCAGATCAAAATCAGTGGTAGTACAACCAAAATTGGCTTCTTAAGACTTTATTCAGTCAAGGCAATACTGAAGATCTCCCATGAAACTTATCTCAATTCCATATGAAATCTTTCCCTAAACTGCTTCTAATTAATTTCTGTGATATTATAAGGAAAAAAAAGATACTCGAAAGGAAAAGAATTTGAAGAGAATGAAAAGTTACATGGTTTTAATTAAAAAAATTAAAAGCAAGGGGATATACAAATACCACAATGCCATAATGATACAAAGATTAAAGTAATTCTATAGACAGTTACCGAATCTAAAGCATGAAATACTCAATCCTACTGTCTTTGAAAACAAATGAAGAATGTTCCTTGACTTCATTGGTGTGGCAGCAAGTCCTTTAACTGATGTTCCCCTCCTTTTGTGAGGAATATCTGGGCCCTGGATGCCCTCAACAACCTTTCCTGAGGCTTCTATCCAGACTCTGTCCTCCACTCCAGGAGTTCCACTGTAGCTCAGGCAGGTCTGAACTGCATTGTGTGCAGGGCTGTGCACAGTCCCATCTCCTCTTATCCTGAACTGCTGAAAGAACTTCCTGGAGGAGCCCACAACTCCAAAGTGTTACCCCCAATCCTGCCTCCTGCTGTTTCTGACTGAACTTCCTAGATGGATCCTGTAACCACCTGGGCATTTCACATTGTCTGGTGGCCACTGGTATGCTGGATGGGAGCAAGCTGTCAACAACCTGCCCTGCTTAGGCACTGTGGGACTGTGCCCTGGTGAGTGAAGCCCCTACCCCTGCCTTTGTGCTGGTCACCCTGGGCTCCTGGCTTGTCTTCCCTCATGGAGCTGCCCCATTCTTGCTGCTCCCTGATTAAAAAAAAAAAATTATTGCAGTGATTTTTCAAATTCATTTGTCCTCTTTTGTAACATGTGTTATATGACTCCTAGGATCCATTCTAAAAAGAAACCCAAAAAAGTGGGTTTTTTCTGCTTTGTTTATTGAACATAAATATCTACTCTTTGGGATACAACAAGGAAAAGCTCTAAAGCTGGATATTCGTTAACTAAGAAACTAAGTTCCATATAATATTGTCTCTTACACTTACTGTCTGTATCTTAAAGGGTTCTGAAAAATTGATTCCTCTATAGAATGGTGAGGTTCTGTTCTGACCAAATTTTTCTTTGAGAAAGGAAAAAAAAATTCACTTGTTCTGTAATGCCACCTGCTGCATGCAGTTAGGAAACCTCATTCTCAGACAAAGCCAATATCCCACAGCTTTGAATAAATTCAGTTCTTGCAAGATTATTTCATTCTGGTGGTGTTGAAAAAGGAAAGAAAATACACATGTACGCTAAAAACACACACACAAGCAAAGGCACAGCAAGCAAACTCTCTGCTGCAAAACAGCTCAGAGATAATGTAATTTTGTAATATTGTGAATTAAATTCTGCTCCCATGCTGAACATATTATGGTTATCAAATACAGAAATGGAGTAAAAGCAGGACAGGACTAAAGAGATCTCTAATTATATCTAAAAAATGTGGCAACGCCCCTGCCCCTATCAGTACAGATATCCTACAAACCTGGTTCTCAAAAGATGTAAGAATCTCACAGAATAGCTACTAGCCCATCAGACTATAAATGCATATCTGCAGTGCAGTGCCACGTCTCTTTCTATGTATTTTTCCATGGTTTTTTTCCCCAGATTTTACACAGGAGTAGAACTATAGTGACATAATTCAATGGAAATGTCATGGAAACAAAGCTCTCTCTAGCCAAAGTGCAATCCAGAAGCAGCAAACTAAAAAGTAATCATTGGTCCTGAAAGAATTTACAGAATGCCAGACTTGTGTATTCACCTTCTGAATTAAGACAAATATAAAATCTTACATTAAATACCAAATCACAAAAAGTTACTTCAGGTAAGACTGGAATTGTTTGACTACATAGATTGTTTCTATGCAACCACAGAAAACAGAACCAAAGCAAACACAACTTTTATACCCATCTACCGGCAACCACAGACAAAAGGTTTTCCAAAGGGTATCCACCAACACTTTTCCAGAACAGTGATGAAGTATCCCTGGTTTGCTATTCATGGGCAATTTCAACACTGAATTTGATATAAGAGAAAACTTGAAAATTCATCTTCCCGCTTGCATCCCTGGTACTTTCTCAGGTTACCTCTGGTCCAGTTCAGGTGTCAAGTTGTATCTGAACCTACATTTTGGTTGAAATTTGAAAAACAGAACTATCCAAGATCAAAGTCTAAGCCTTGAACATATCAACTAGATCATCTGCCTATGAATTTCTTGAGTCACACAGAAAAACAAAAGAGACGGGAACAGGGAAACAGGAAGACTGAACCTCAGCTCTGACGCAACCAGAAGAACTTCAACTCATAATTTTATAGTATACAATATATGCCATATTAGTTATGTTATATTATTCTATTTCTTTTTTTTGAAGATCAAACTTCTTATCTTTACAGAAGAAGTCTGGAAGCATGCCTGCTGACAGGACAATATCACCTCTCCCTGCCTCTTTTCTCTGCTAAACATGCTAATGTCTGATGATTTGACCCACAGCACCAGATGAAGTGAAAAGTTTGGGTGTGGAAACACTGGTGATGGAGCACTAAGCCTATCACAGACGTGGAATTCTGAAAAATTTCCCATCGTGTGCACTGAAATATGTAGTATGTTAATGAGAACTTTCTTATCAGTCTGCAGGAAAGTGCTTCTACAGCTGAGAAGAGGTATCCTTCTTGTCCATTAAAGATCTCATATGCAGTAAAGAATCTTTATCTGAACTCACTTTGCCCTTTATATTAAATCAAAAAGAGCTCATTTCCTTCTCTAACTTCAGCATATCCACTTTTCAAGAAACAGCAGATATTTTAAAGACATAAAAAAGGTGACTGCAAGCCAGACCCTTCCAAGTAGTGCCACTAAGTCCAAAACAACTGACTCCAAATGTCCCTTCACAAATGAAAGCATCAATGACTAATGTAAGAACAGAATCTTACTTTTACTCCCAGACACACAACATTTGATGAACGCTGAATAAACCCACCTTATTCAGGCCCTATTCAGCTGGATCTATTACCTAATTCTCAGGCAGATTCTCTGAGAAGCAAGCTATGATCCCACTTTCAAATTTACTGAGGTGAGCAGCCACAGGCATCATGGTTGCTTGAGCAGCAATTAGATGAGTTCTATAAACATTTTTTCTTGCTCATATTGAACACCAGCATGCCATTAAATGAGGCAGCCAGAGAAGGACATACTACACAGTATTACTTTGTAGCATATGATGACAATACCCCATGGAAAATGGTCAGCTCATAGAAAAACAACAGAAAAAGAAAGCTGAGACCCCAAACTCAACTTGTGCTTTTAGACACAGAAATTGTGTCCAGTTTTAATAAAACAAAGCAACGACAAGCTGAAATTATCACTATTGCCTCAATCTGAAATGGGAAAGGATAAGTTACCAAAGTGCTCAGGATAAGAAGACAGAAAAAAAGCAAGGAGACAAAACCAGGTGTCTGAACTGACACAAGTCACAAACAGTTTAATACGAAGAAGTGAAATCACCAAGGAGTCAGGAAAAGAGGTGTTTACATAAAGAGATACAAACATTGTCACAGAAGGAGTAGAGCAGAAGAAGACAACAGCTTGGTGAGATCAAAGACAAACCCACTGCAAGGAGAAACAAAGGCTGACATGTCCCCTGCAGACTGATGACTGCAGGTCCAGCAGAGACCCAGTAGATGACTGGGCTTGGCATTATGAGCATATTCAGATATCCCAGGCCTTTTCTGTCTAATAACAATGAGCAAAGTAAACCTGTGACACTAAAGGTCTACACACACGATAAAAGATGTGCAACTAAAACTCAGCCCAAATCTGTGGGGGTTACAAGAGGTGCTTTGAGAAACTTGTGACTTTAACTGAAGGTATTCACATGCATAGGTGGTTCAGTTTCTAGCTCAGAAATGTTCCTCTGTTTAAAAAATCGCGGCCAGCTTTGCTGGCTTCTTAATTGAAACTAAATATTATCCCCAGGCTATATTTTAGCTTTCAGGAGATATCACAACAGTGAAAATTTTGTTTATGATACCTTGTGTTAGAGTTCAAAGCCCACCACTCACAGGAAAAGGTGGGGTTCTGTCATCTGTCAGTCCGCATACAAATGCAGCTATATACAAGAAAACAGACCACTATAATGCAGTCTACACATTTGGGATCACTAATCACTCTTTGCAAAACTAAATTCAAAGCTTTGCTTATCATGAAGAGTTATCAGAGTTTGACCACTGTCTCATTTTCCTGGTTTCAGAAGAGTCCTAGACTTAAATAAAACACTGCAACACTTTGCATATTTCCCTGCCTTGCACAACATCATTAAGCTTCACATTTGATTGTCTTGTTCAACACAAAAATGGCAAATAATAAATATAAATACCCTCCCCACTTGGGATGGGTGGAATAGAGATGATAGAAATGATAGAAAACCCAAAACAGTAGAAAGGATTAAAAGTGTAAAGGAAAAGAAGACATAGATGGGAAACACCATTCAAGAATATTCAAACAAAAAAAAGTACTGGAAAGCATGCAGGAAGGAAGAGGGGAAAATCAAATAAAAGCAAATAACGGGTAAAGTTGATGCGTGCCTAGAAATAAGAGGAAACAGAGATGAAAATGCCCTCCAAATCATTGCTAACTCACTACTGAAGGGTCAAAAACTTACAACTCTAAAATGAACAAAGCAGGTATTTTCTTACCTTTATAAATACGACCAAGTCCTCTGTAGTCCATTTGGTCTGAACAATTGAAAACAACAACATACTTTCCCAGGCATTTGCCCATGTCTTTAGTTGTCTCTGTTTTCCCTGTCCCAGCAGGTCCTGCTGGTGCACCACCCATACTCATGCCCAGGGCCTGTGCCAGAGTGATGTAACACCTAAAGACAGAAAAAACAGATCTATGAATCTTTTCATACCATTAACTACTTGAAGTCCATCAATGCAACTACAACAGCTATATTCTCCAGAGCTGGGGAAGGGGGCAGAAGTGTATTTCCGTGTGGTGAGTTCTCAGTCACCCCCTCTGCACACTGTGAAGCTGAGCTATCAGGACCAACTTTGCTCCACCTGCAGAAAAGCATTCGTCCAGCACAGCCATGACTGCAACAGCCCAGGAAATCCACAGACCAATTCTAAATGCTGAATACCAAAATACTGTAGTATTGTGATTTTCTCAGATTATCATACACCCTTCCTCCATTACAGCCTCATTCTGCAGCACTCAGAGCCACTGGATTTCTGTCTCTTCCCCCTCCCTCTTACCGTCTCCCCAGAGCACTCAAGATGGGCTCTCTGATCTGGCAGGTAGGAAGGCACAGAGGCTGGAAGCACCTCACGTTCTTGACATTTTCCTAGCAGCACACCAAACCACAGCAGTGCTGCCAGTCATGTGAGGTCTTTGAGTTCCAGGAGGGTAATGGATGAGAGGGTAGATTGCAACGGGCAATGGAGAAAGAAAAGGAATCCATGAGTCCTACAATCATCTTCTGCTTCAGCCTCCATCCTGGGTTGAGATCCTCAGGTTTAAGTCTCAGCCTCCCCAGATGGTGTAGAGGTTACTGAAGGGTGTAGGAAGCCTGTTGTTCTAACCTCCAATGCTCCAAAATCACAGCAAACACATTTTAGCACTGTGAAACTCAATAGCTTTATGATATATGTGGGGAGATAAAATGGGCACTGGAAAAAACCCCAAATGACAGCATCTAGTATGACTTCTTATGAAACAACAGAATGCTCATTCTAATATAATAGCAGTTGAATGCTTTATCACCTTATCATTCAGTGATCAGTTAACAGGCCATCATTTAACACACAAAAAATACCACTCCTAACAATTCTGCTACTGAAAACGAGGTAAGGACAAACTGAATACATAGCACAAGTTCTATACAGACCTGTCATTTCATTTTTGGTGTATGCCATGACATGGACTGTGTCTGATATGATGTGTAGGAACATTCAGTTTCAGTGCCATTATCTTAAAGCAATGTACTGTGTATTTATCATGTGCTTAGGGAATCTCTCTGAACATGAAATCATTAGCCAAACTGCACTTGACTCTAAGCTGATTAATGGAAAAAAGACACCATTACCTGAAAATTTTCAGATGCTCAGACAACTCCACACAGCAGTATTATAAATACTAAAATGGAAAAAGCCCACAAGGGGAATAAAATCTGTTGTTGTGCAACATTGTTTAGGTAAGTAAGTTTCCCATGCTAACACTAGGAAACATCTCTGCTTCACATACCCTTTCAACATGTGACACTGAATGAAATCCCTGTCCCAGTCCCTGCAGTTTTGTTTGGCTCTTCCAGATTTGTCCAAAGACATATATGCCTGTTCTTTTCGTTGTTGTTATTGTTATTATTATAGTTTAAACTCATTCAAAACATTGTGTTTTCTTCAATCATGCTACCCTGTGCTAATTTTCAATCTTGTGCGACACAGCACCTTGTAGAATCATAATATAGCCTATGTCCAGTTCCAGTTCAATTCCTGGCTCTGCACAGGACAAACTCAAAAACCACACCATGTGCCTGAAAGCTTTGTCCAAACACCTTTTCTACTCTGGCAGGCTTGGTGCCATGGCCACTTCCCTGGCTGCATTTTAATTCTGTGAACAAATTTTGAATGACAACATGACACTGGCTTGATACTTTCTTGCTACTGGCTTTTCTGGTGGGCAAAAATATTGTCAGTGTAGTAGTGCTGCCATAGCCACTAACCAAGAGCATGTGTACTGCTGCAAACAAACCTCTATCTAACACAGGACCAGTAGGATGCATAATATAGAATTTAGGAGATGTGTGTTACTTATTAAAAGCCAGGTATCCATATGCAGAGATCTGGCTTTCTTAAATAGCTCACAGTGAATAATTTTTTTCAGGAAAAAATCTGAATTTTCATTAGTAAATACAAGCTAGTAGCACAGAGAATACAAAGACAATTCCAACATTAACTCAAGATGGAGCTTTGAGGAAACTGGTCTAGTGGAAAATGTTCCAGCCCAAGGCAAGGGGGTTGGAACTAGATGATCTTTAAAGCCCCTTCCAAACCAAACCATTCTATAATTCTATAAATGACTGAACATGCAAAGTATTTTGACATTCACATCCACATATAAAAGAACAAGCTCTGGCATAGCAAATATATCTGCCTCTTGCCTAGCTGAAGCACCAACCAAGCACTTAAGGAAAATAGGCATCTAATGAAGTTTAAACTGTGCTATACAACTAACATTCCAGCAATGAAAACTTCTCCTTATGTTTGCCCTCAGAGTTTTTCTGTGTTTGTTGTCCTACAATTCTCCATAGGCCTTGCTTAAAACCATACTGGCACTAGTTAGCCAATGTTATGTCCTGAGTTACTGCTTTTTCCTACAGGGTGGCTTCAAAATAATCACTTGCTGTAATACCAAATTATCATGCAACTACTTGCTTATTGAAAGCAGCAATATATTGCTGTTTAGATTGACTCTGTTTAGGCTGGTGAAGTGTATGGTGCTCAGGCATATTTATCTTGAGAACAAGTAAGTTTTTCAATGCCAGTCACAGCTCATATAGCTCAAGCAAACACTCAAAATTCAACCTGCTTTCGATAGCTGAATATATAAGCACTGGCCTCTGCTGTTCACCAGCGATATTGCAGCATTGTAGTGCAACCTAAGTAATTCTGACTCATGAAAGTTAAAAGAATTAAGCCAAAGGAATTAAATATTAGCTCCAATACTATGCACTTCATTCCTTTTACAAATACCTGTCAGTAAGGGGAGTTATAACAAGCCTGTCTGTACACCCTAAGTATTCATTGCAGTACGTGAACTCTACATCAGTGATTTTGATAATGCATTTATCCAAGTCTTCAAGAAAATAAAATCGAGACTGTTTTTGCCATTCAAAATCAGATGGAGATTTAATGTTCATACGGACCTATTATGGAAAAGAAATATCATTAATACAGAAATGAATCAGTAACAAATTAATCTTAAATTCCAAACAGAAAAAAAAAGTCTACTTCATATAAATTCATTACCTTGAAGAATGAGCACAGAATCTGTCAGGAGTCAAGACATCTGGAATTATCTCTTAAAACCTGTCTATGACATGCTCTGAACTTTCTGTCCACTTTAATTTTCCTCTGAATTGTGCACAGAGATTATGAATTGTGTCTTACAGAGATATTGAAAAACAGTCATGGAAAACATAAAAAATGAGCAATACTGGCTGTCCTGCATGGTATCTGCACCATTTCTCACAGAAATACTAAACTGTGGACAGTGTTTGAACACATTGTATAGACATCTATGTGCTTGTTTATTCAGGTTGTATTTTTCAGTATGAACTTGCCACACACATATTTAGATTTGTGGTAATTAATAGATCTTGATTCATTATTATTGACACTGGATCTCAAAACCACTGGCCTCTTACAGAAAACATGGCCCTGGTTATTGGCTTTGCAAATACAGCGTACAGTGAAGAGGAGGTTCTGGAATCTCAGCCACTTTCCTCTCCTTTATCTCAATCACAAAAGGATGTGTTTAGCAGAGAATAGAACGTTTTAAGAGAGACGGATATTATTACATATACCACTTAAGAACCTTTCCCCCAGTTTTGGACTTGCTCCTGACTTTTTATTTCATATACAGGACCTTTAAATTTAACCAGTTTTCCATAATTTTATTATAATATGACATTAAATTAATTAAGAAAATAGTTATGAAAATAAATTAAAAATTACAGGCACAGGATAAAACCCCATGCTTATCTGAGAGGCCAGCAGTTTTCTTTCTAGATTTCAGCACTTTTCTTTATTATTTTCTATTCTTCTTTACACATGCACTTAATTTTTATCTTCCTAACATATACGCATAAATTCAGCAATGCAGTATTTAATTATTGACCTTTGCATCATTCAAGCCCTTTGGAAGTTATTTTACTTCCATTTTTATAATTGTGCTTTCATTTATTCAACATACTTATCTAAAGGGAGCCTGATGCAACTCAATTGCCAAAAAAAAAAAAATCTGTTCTATTTATTGTTGCTACCCTCTTGAAATATATGAAGCCTCACTGCTTTTACCTTTGAATAACTATTACCTTACATCAACACATAGGTTGGATTAGAAATCACAAGATTGACAGGAACACTATAGGGAGTTTTTTTACATTTATATTTCAATCAAATAATGCATTAAATCTTCAAATTGAGAGGATAGTTTAATTTTAAAAGTTAAACTCTTTTGCTCACAGTGAATTTGTGCATGATGAATATAAACAACCATTTTGAAAACTCAAGTCTAAACCTATGAACACTCCTATATAAAAATTCACCCTTCTCACTGCATAACATCTATATTAAATCAAACTAAATCTGATATGCTCTATCAGAGCTACTCAAAGAGAATAGATTCTAAGACTTGCTTATAATTTTTTTATATGTGCAAGACCTTCCACACAGAAAGTCCTTTGAAGGTTTTCCAAAACTTACCAAATCATCAAAGATATCCTTCTGGTGCACATGAATGGTGATTAAAGTTTCATATTTTGTGCGCTCCATTCTTGTCAGATTGTGCGTTGTCATATCAATCAAATCATTTAAAAGTTCCAAGAACTTCTGATTTGTTGTGTGCATTACCTTTTCCACAAGCAAGAATGATCATATTAATAGAAACACCATTTGTTCTTCCAATATTCCAATAGAATTTAAAAATTAAAAAAAAAAAAAATTGAAAACATCCAGACTTATAGTGTCCATATTCTGCTTTGTATTTATTAGGCTTGGAGTCCTAAATTTGGATTTGAAGGCTGCCTTCCATTCATGCATTCTCACCCAACAGAGGTAAGAATAGGGAAGAGGTAAGTAATAAGATTATATCTAGATGAACAGGTTGCACTGTAAGATTTTATTCCAAGACTCTTGCTCCTTTTACTATACATTACATTTTCAGCTGACTGCATCCCTGAATACATTCAGAATCATCAGTCAATGATTTTGGGTATTATATATCAGCTCAAGCTGTATTTACTCTTTAGGGGAACAGGAACCTGAAGATCTGTCATGTCCTTTAACCAGAGGAGGTGGAAAATGTATTATAATTTTAGATGCTGATACTAAAATAATAATTTATTTTGTGGTACCCAATCTGTTACAAAGTTCCACAAAATACAATATTCACTATACTGACTTACAATACTGACTTACATAAGCAGCAGCAGCCTCTGTCAGTGATGTTCCTGGTACACAACAAAAAGCACTGAGATTTAAGAAAGAGCAGCTCATTTATACTCCTGTTCCAAATGTGTGAGAGAACAATCACACTAGCTTTCTGTAAATACATGCAGAGCCTAAAACTCACACTGTTTGCTGAGAAAAAAAAGCTAAAAACACTGTTAAAACTAACAGAGAATTAAATAACCTCCACACCCCCCAAACACATACACACAGTTCAGCCCAAAAAACCACGAAAGTTATTTTCTTGTTAATGCAAAAGAATCTTTGCACCTAGTTATTCTACGAACTAGAGTGGACTAAAGGCAGGTCTATGCCCTTTATAAAATTTGAACAATGCAGAAAATGTAACAGTACGTGGTTTTCTCCATAGTCTAACCCCTTATTTTCATGCAGTATCGAAGTACAGCATGGCACCATTGTCCTGCATTTACTTTTATTGGTCGAACATTGTTACTTGTTCTTTGTTCGGTCTCACTGTATATTCCTGATTAATGGTAGTTTGCAACCCTTCAGTTCACATCTCCTTCCTCCTTCACAGATTCACTGTTAGTAGTAACACGTTGGTTGTTAACAGCATCTTCTCCACGTGTTTGAGATTAAACCAACACCTCCTGAAACAGTTTCTATTCTTCCCCTTCCCTAAAAAAAGAGCTCATGAACTGAAGGATGTAATACATTTGGATAGAGTAGACCCATGTCCACAAAGCACAGTTACTGCCCCAAAGTTCGGGAGCTCTTATTTCTTTCCAAATTTGATTTTGTGAAAGTAACAGGATAAGATTGCCCATAGTCCTGAAGTAAGAAACTGTCCTTTCCCAAGATGATTGCCCTAACAAAACAATAGAGAGAATCGCAAGATTAGGAACGATTCTAAAGCACATGCTGGGGGATAATGAGGAGGTGTGACTCCTTAACACATTTTTTATCATTCTGTTTTCCTGTTAGTTTATTTGTTATTCTGGGTAATTAACTAGTACTTTGTGCTTTTTCCTACATGTTACTTTTAACTTTTCACAATATGTACTGTTACAAACAATGCTTTTAATAAATCCCCAAAGATTCATTAAATACTACCTTTTTGTCTGTTTTGGTACTGTTCAGTGCCTTCTCTGCATCTCTGGTCCAGATAATTTGAATTCCCAGAAGTCCTATTTGTGCAGGAAACATTGCCTGAAAGTCATACATCTTAAATTCTGAATCGTTAATGGCCATTGATGCCTGTCTAATGATGGTGTGGATTGTTTTCCTAATCCCATTCAGCAGCTGACCTAACCAGAATTCCACATTGCCCTGAAATAAACAAGAAAGTACTTTTAGAGAATTAGTTTATGAATAATTCACAAGGAGCAAGAGCTCTACGTGACTTTTTCTCCCAGTCCTTCGTACTCCGATTTCCCTATTTGCTATTCTCTAATTTTTAAAAGATTCCTTTCCTCTTTCTGCTCTACTGCCCTTCTAGAGATACGTGATGGATTTGGCACTTCACAGCAGTACTACTGAGAAAACAGGTAAAGCAATCGTTACAAACTGACACAAACGTCCTGTCCTTTCTACTCTTTGCTCTTGCTGTTCACATTGGGAGGTTTTCATTCAGCTAGTCAAATAATAGCATGATGCAATACTGTTGGCCTCTAAAACATAAATCCACTTTAAATCAAGTCATGAAAAACTGCAATATATACTTTCATTACCTGAGCTAAAACTGGTTCAATAATATTGACCTGTTCTCCTTCTTGAGATTCAAACAATAAAATCTGGTCGTAGTTTTTTTCATGAAATCCCACTCGGTTAACATTGTCAAACAAACTTAATAAATGTGCCTACAATAGAATCAGAAAAAAAACCTTCATAAACTGATCTGATATGGCATTCTTACTTTGTCTTTAAATGCTGTATTAGAATACTCTAAATCTTTCCACAAGTGAAATAAATTCTCTCAAATAAACAACAAAATCCTCCATGGTCCTCACTTTGTAATATCGACCATAAGAACACTTTTGCTTTATTATTTGTACCTGAATAGTGTGGGAATCAGATGCTTGACCAAGGATTTCCAGAAGAGCAGGGTCAGATACAAAAAAAAATCTTGGAAATATTAACCGCTTTTTTTCCAAATAGCCAGTCAGTGATTTCTGACAGATTTCCAACTGTTCCAGCAAATGTGGTAACAGCTGTGCCAAAGTCTCATCTCCAACACAGCACTGCACAATGTTTGATGTTTCATGGGCTTTCTGCATAATTCTCTGCCATGATTTATCAATGTTCTGAAATCTTCTGGCTTCCTGAAGTACAGGATAAATGCATTAGCTTTTCCTCATGTTTGTCATATTCTAAAAATGAAATAATTCTATCAGACAAGGTAACAGTTTAATATTTCCCTTGCTGTCCAAGTCTTCTTTGCAGGACTAATGTATGAATAATTATAGGCATGCTTATTATTGACAACAGTTCAAATTGCAAGAGAAAGAGTACACTGGGACAGCTCCAGAAATGTCTTTTACTTCATGTAAGGCACCAAAATTGTCCACATAAAAGGACTCCAAGACACATGAGAAAACCCAAAAAGCAGCTTTCTCAGAAATTATAGTCTTCCTAACAGCAATACACAACGTCATGTAAGTTGTTAGTAGCAATACTTGATGAACAAAACCAGTATTTACAGTCTGAAGCTGCCCCACTTGTACAAGTGTTGTAGGTGAAGGGAGACAAATTCTCCAACTGGGACCTGAAAAATAAATATTTTTATACACTGGGTATATTGACATTAAAAACTCTTTCTTCACCTACAACAAATGAAATGTTAATGGAATCATAAATTATCTGAGAGCTAGAAGAGATCTCAAAAGAAGATCCAAAGCCATTTTTCTGTCACAAGGCAGGATCATACCCAAAATATCTATCTGTCTCGTGTTCAGTGATGCTCAGTGATGGAGATTTAGAAGCCTCTTCAGGCAATCTTTGATACTGGCGACTCTCTTTTAATATCTAAGCTTAAGCAGATACCGAGAACACATTTTTTTTCTTCCTGTTGAGAACAACCCTTATATTTCAAAAAACTTATCACATCTTCTCTTCCTTTACTTCAAGCCAAACAAGTCTAGTTTGTTGAATCTTTTCTTGTGCCTCATCCTTCCTGGACAGTTCCTCATTCTTACCACCCTCTTCTACGCTCTCTCAAATTTGCCAGCGTGTTTCTTTGGCCAAAACCAGGTACAATATTCTAGTTATTGGTTATTGATGTTTATGCATTCCGCTCTTCTGCATTTTGCACACCAGGACACTAAATCACATTTTCTGGTAGTACTATCAGAGACAATGGCAAAAGCCTATCAAAATACATGGCAACTACTGTTTTTCCTCTATCCACAAAGCTCCTTGCCCACCCTAAAAATAAATTAGATTTGTTCAATATGTTTTGCTCCTAACAAATTGACGTTGACTGAACATTATTCATCTCCTTGTTAATTTCCAGATGCTAACAGTTACTTGTTGCAGTATTCATCCAGAAATTGCAATTAAGCCCAGTCCTCATTACTCCTCCACCAAGCTGTTCCTTCTCCTCCTTCAAAGACGGTCCCTACATTTGTTTTTTTCCAGAACATTGGTTCATGTATCTATCATCCTTGGAAGAAGTAGCTTTAGCATCATTTGTTCATCTGCAAAAGCTGCTTATTGATTCTCTGATAAGCATTAACAACATAAATATCTCTCATGAACTAACAAAAAAAAAAATTGTTATCTACACAACAATTAAGGAAGCTTTATTTAACATACAAAAATTAAACTTAATTTGGGATATTGTAAGACTTTAATTATAAAATATGTGTCCTGAAATAAATTAATATTAATAATTTCACAATAATAATGGTTTTGTTAAGTTACAACATTTGATCCAGCATGACTGAACTGTGGTCTGTTAGAACAACATGAAAACCGCTCATTAGGAGACACAACAAAAAGGATTATTTTTTTTCTGCTATTTCTCGCCTGTTCAGATCATTCCTTAACTCTTGTGCAGCTGCTGCCTTGGAAGGTCATCACTGCCTTTTGAAGAGGTTGCAATGGTTCACATAGATTAGCACATGTACAGTTCCCAAGCCTGGCAGCATCTCTCTGTGGGACTTCATTAAACTGAGTCCTAGCGAGTACAGAATTCATATGTGAAATCTGTCATTCTATTATTGCAGCTTATAGCCTATAAACATGTGCCCACAGGAAGAAAGGGACATTTGCACATATGGCAAAAGTGACAAATCAGTTTCCTGCCATTAAGTAGTTCTGAGCCCTGTACTAATTCACTAATATTGCAAGCTGACAGGAACATTTGAGCTTGAATTACAAACAATTGTGCTCCTATAGGTTTCACCAAGTTCTAAGCAAATTAACCAGACAGATCCTAGTTCGGCAAAGCTTCTCCTGAACTGCCTATGCGCAGTCCATAAATCTTATATGAGTTATATGCACTGGCAAATAAACTCTGCAATGTGGCAAATCTCCTGGTACAACATATTGTTATCATACATCAATATACCTGAGGTAGTTGTTTTGCAATGTCTCCACCAACAAACACAGCTTCAAGGTAAATCCAGAGGTTCTGTACAGTAATCCAGTTTTCAATTATCTCTGCAGTACTGGTCAGCTTCTGAACCCATTGTTGTATAGTAGACTTAAATGGTGCATTATACCTGCATGAACATGAGTTAAAGGGAAGAAGAACCTAAGATTACAATTGTTTACTCTGGGGGTTGATTAGATTTATACAATATGTGCATTTATTAAGTTTTGTACCGGTTGCTCATGAGTGACCCCAGTATCATGAGGCTGTCTTCCACCAAAGCTATTTTCTCTGATATATCTGATCCTTTCAGAAGAAGTTCTCCTTGAGTTTTGAATTGGCCAAAACTGAAAGCATGAGTACTCCATTCACTAATGACATGCTTCAATTTTGCTTCAATATCCTTTTCTTTGACAGCACTGATGCAGATATCCTGTGCAAAATTAAAATAGTAAATTACATTCTCCTAAGGCTATTATAAAGCACACTTATAAAGATTATTAAAATGTATTGGCTTGATCCATATCTCAGTGTAAGTTCAGGCTAATGAAAATATACATCAAAACACCTCAAAGTTATTATATTTCAAACAAGATTATATTCTAGTACTACTTGTAACAGGTACATTCAATGGGCTATACTCCATCTTCACTACTACTAGCACCTTACACACACAAAATTCACTGAGTCAGTGAATCTGCAGGAAGAATTTGCCTTTCTGTATCTATTAATATTTGAAATCAAATAAACTGACAGAGGGGTTTAAAGAAAATAAACATTACCAACCAAAACCGATAAATATTCTGAGAACAGAGTGTAGACTGACAACACGACTGTCTGCTATTTCTTGAAGACAGTGAGGACAGGACTGCCATAAAGCTGGCTACTGCATCAGAGAGAAAAGGATCAAATACTCAGACTGGATCCCAAATTCTGTTTCAGTAGTACATTGGATTTTATCACAGGTTTAAAGTGTTTCCCAGAGTGTAAGGCTGGAACTCTGAACCTTTCACTAGGCTTAAATTCTTGTCTGGAAACTGAGTACAGCAGAGGTTTGTTTTGATGGTTTTGCCTTTAAAATGCTCATTTGTGGAACAAGACAAAACAGGTCACTACTCTGGAAGGAATGCAGATTTAGCTAAGTGACCACAGAACTGAAGCTGGAAACTGTTGGGGTTTTACGCCTTTATTTTTAGCTATGCTTTGTTCTTGTAAAGGGTAACAAGCATGAAGCTAAGGCACTTGCTAGATAACTTCTCTCCCCAAAACAGAGGAGACAACGGCTTTGTAGCTTGTGCACACTCCCCATGCCTTCTTGTGAAGAGTCACTTTTGAAATACAAAACAACCTCATTCTCCTTTAATCCCACATCCTCCATTTCTGCTGTGTTCCAAGGATTTTTAGCACTTAACAGGATCAGTCTTACATCAACTATTTTTTTCTCTCTGGTTACAAATTTAAAGGGAAGAAAAAAATATATAAGCAGGCAGACCCTAAATCAGAAGCATGACAGAATCACACTACTCTTAAAGCCACAGAAGTCCTCCTATGGAAGGATTAGTGTAATACCATTCTATGTATTTAAGCCTTCTGTAGAATAAAAGGGAAATAAACTAACCATCAGTGCCAATACCAACTACCAAATTCCATTTTTTCAAAGCAATTCTGCAACCAAAACCAATTTTTTTAATGTTACAAAGCTGACTAGAAACAGGATTGCAAAAGCACAGACTCCCAGATCACAAGTTAATAATTACCAAAAAAAAAAACCAACCCAACCAAACAAACCAAAACAAAACAGAAAAGCACACGTACCTCTATATCTTCTTTATGTTTTAGTAAAGGGACATCCATTATGTTTTTTAAAGTGAAATTTTCAGAGTCAACATCAAAGTGATGCTCAGTTACTTGTGCAATTTTTTCCCAGTGTCTTGACAACATTGCCTAGAAAAGTCCATAGGGACGGGGTTTTTAAAAATTCTATTAATTTTAGGTCTAGAATGATCACATACTTTTGCACTGCATCTGTTAAACAAATAGGAGAGTCTTGATTTCCATTCCACTGAAAGCATTAGTAGTTATTCTAATCACAGTATGAAGTCTTTTGTTTTATTTTTCTATAACTAAGCCTAACTAGATTTTTTGCTATAAATACAGCTACTTTTATCCATAAAAAAGAATTATGAATAGCATCTTGTAGTCATATAACATGGCCTTCAATAGAGTTTCTCAAGTGACTCTTATCTACAAATTATTATGCTGAACATACTTTGTTTTTCATCATTTCAAGCAAAGGACAGCTCTCAGTGAAGTCATCAATTTTTTTTTTTAGGTCTTGAAAAGCTTGCCATTCCTTCAATGCTTTGGGTAACTTTCGGATTCTTTCAAAAGCATAGAAAGAAAGAAGAAATATTTTATTCTTAATAATCACCATCTGCCACTTAATAGTACAATATATTGTCATTTTTGAACGAGTTGATCAGTAGGCTGTAAATAAAAATCCAATTGCAAGCTGGCAATATTATATATAGCTGGTCTGTTTTAGTAAAATTTGAAAATGCACCTGATTTTGTCAAGAGGTAAAAGGATTAAACAACATATATTTTCCAAGGAAAATAAAGTGTATCCTAAACTAAAACTAGTCTGCTTGCAAAGAGAAAAATACTTTTGTTTCAATCAAATAAGTCTTAACTCATACCTGGTTTGTATGAAAGAGATTCTAAGCAAAATTTTCCTTTATGCACAATTTAAGACGAAAAGAAATTAAAAATGAAGAACCTCTTGTACTGTGAATTGTCACAGCTCCTCTTGCTTCTAAAACAGTCTTGCCAATTTTCATCTGCCAAACCTATGGACCAAAGACTGACAGCAGTTCTCTTACAGCTCAGTTCCAGAAACAAAAAGCTCCATAAAACCTGCCCACAATAACAAATTCCTTCAAAAAAATTCTCCATTTTTTCACAGTTCAAAATCAGACAGATCTGCCACACAATGCTGGAACATGTGCAAATTCTTCACTGCTTGCTAGGAAGAGGCAGATGAACATATGCACACTGTCCTGGCACTACAATAACTGCTATAGTCTTCCATCTTGAATCCAACAGCAGACACCATTAAATATGCTGGAGAAAAGCACTGCAGAATGGAAAATTTATACTCTGCTTTGTTTCAATAAGGCTTTAAGAGGCAGCTCCCGGCTACTTCTATCCTGAGGCTCAGCAAGTAAAATTCTAATAAACTTGTCTGGGCATGACTACTGGAAATGGGATCTCTTATCTTGGTACTGAAAATGGCAATTTTTTAAAAATTCAAATAACTTTTTCCTTTGTCTTAGTCTCAATAATATCTTCTAAAAGCAAGTTTCATGAGCTGCACACTATGTTAAAAAACTACTCCGTTGATCAGGTTTACATTTCTGCCCTAAATTTACTGGACATTCTCTTTACACTGTATTACAGTAAAATATAAAGGGAAACTTCTCTCTGGCTGTTATTATAAACTTCTATAACACTCTTTAAATATTTCTCCATCTTATCTCTTTCTAATTGGATTTATTTTTACCTACAGTTTTTTTTTCTTTTCATAACTATAAGTTTTCTCTTATATTACTATTTTTAAAAGGTAGCAGAACAAAATTACATTACAGAACTATGCATATCTTTACAATTAGTCTAAAGCAGTAAGTGCACTTCCAGCATTCCTGCCTCTTTCACAACACAGCATACCATCTTAGCTATTTCTGTGAGTACCCCCTGTATATTGTTTCCATTTCTCTGGCTTTAAAGAAAATAGCTTGATGCAATAATGCTATCAAACTGCCAAAAGAGGGATAGTACTGGGTTAGACTTTTATTACAAAAAAAAGCATTTACTGCCTATTGGTAGTCACCCTGCTCCAAATATAGCTTGATACTTGAGAGAGAAAACAAAAATGTCACACATGAAGTTCAAAGAGAAACACATAAATGAAAATTATTGCCATGCAATGGCTTCCATCAGAGTTCTGGAGAAGGAAGCATAAAAAGTCCTACAGCCTGTGAAATATCATTAACTACAAAAAAAATTATGATGCAGATTCCAGAATTCTACTGAAATGAGATGAAGACTTATATTGTCCAAATGCAGAAGTATATATGTTTCACATACATTCATTTTTACTATTCTTATTTTTAAAAAGAGGTTGGGTTGGGGTTTTTTTCTCAAATTAATGACTAAAAGACAGTTCAGACAGTTTTTTGTGGAAAACATTATCCCTTCAAATCTCATAAATAACCCCTCAGAATTCAGCATGGCTATCCGCCCTTCTTGAAATAACAATTACAATTTAGACCATGTGCAGAAGTAAACGGTAGGTTCAAAACTCCATCTAATATCGTGGACTAACAATTAACTAGCTGTAAACCTAAATCACTGAGAAGGTACTGCATAACATCAGCTATGAAAGTTATTTATATTTACAACCACCTTGACACAGGTTTGTGCACCTTGTTTATTAAATAAGCTACAGCCTACCATGTCAATATACCCCAACAAGCCTCAAGTGACTCACGAACCAGCTGCATGTTGCACCACAGTGCAGTTGTGCCCAAACACCTGAGCGACCCTGAGCACGAGATGGACCAACATTCTTCGGCCCATCACAGCAATTTTCACAAGCTAATTAAAAAACAGAGCTAGAAATAAAAATTGCATGTACTTCAACAAAAAAACAACTTACTTGCTTTGAAAATCCAGAAGTTCACTGTTAATTTTTTCAATATTTAAATCATTCCAAAGCATTTCATTGTATCCGTCAATACTAGCAATAACTGTATCATAAAGACTGTAAAGTTTCTGAAGCAATGAAAGTTCACGTTTAATTTTGTGAAGTTCAGGATACTCTGTTTCAAATTTTAAAATTGGAAATTTGTGCATGTTAGTTAGGTATTCATGTCAAATGTATTCATGAACACAAGAATGCATTTCTAATAATGTTATTTAATAAATGAATGAAATCAGACTTGCAGTTTTCTAGATAGTGTCTCATGAAACAAGTTTTTCCTCTTACATTATGTAAGAACAACAGATTTTGATGCACAGTAATTGTTCAGATTGCTGATTTTTTAAATAAATATTCTTCTGTAGCAGTAGATGTAATCTTATAATTGAGGGAGACAATGTCGAAAAAGTAGATGAAATGGCAAAGGAACACAATATAATTTTAGACAAGAACTAAAATATCACCTATGTCAATTTACACTATTTATTTAAGAGGCAGAGTATGGGGACAAGCAGTGTGCTTTCAAATGAAATATATAGAATATATCAGACAATAAAAGTACTTAAAATGGACATCCTTAACAAAAATGTTTTATTTACTCTCTCTCATATCTTTCGGAATTCCTAGTTAAATATATCTGGATTACTGCATGTGTCCTTAGACAGGAAAGTATACTCAATTCAGTATGCACAAATTAAAGTGCTTATCATGCATTCTGCTGTAACTTTAGTTCTCACCACAGTCTTCCAAAGGAACTGTGTCTGAGTAGGAGGCATAAGGACATTACAGATCAGTTGCACAGCCCAAGGGAATTCATTATGCAACTGGAGCAGGGACAATTTGAGTAGTTTTGGCAACATGTTTCCCAAATTTGTACGGGGCAGAATGCTGGCAGGAGATGTGCTTAGCTCTGAACAGAAAAAGCAAGAGAGCTAAGCATCTGGACCCTGAGATACACAGAGCAATGCAGTATTTTTCCACCTGATGTTTATGCCTGTGCACACCGAGAGCCAGTTTCACATAGCTGCTTTTCATAGGAAAGACAATAATAATTTACTGCAAGGAATTTTTCTGCAATGAATCCAGCACCAAATCCATTTAGCAGGAATCACAAGAAAACTTTAATAGCCTTCAAACAGGTATTCTTATCCCCTGAGAAACTACCTGTGATAGGAAGACCAAATAATTCTTCCCCACCAGAAAGAGAGAGATACTTCCTCCATAGTTCATCAAATTTGGCTTGAAAGATCTGTAATCTGTCACTTGCTTCATGAGGAGGAATATTCTCCTCGCTGGGGCCCCTGTAAAAACCAAAATAAATTCAGTGAAATTGTCAACCATACAGGTTTCACAAAGAAGCACAACAGGACCCAGACCATACTTACTGAACATTATTTAATATGTTTTAACATTTTTTCTGTATATTTTCATAAGACACTAAAAGAGAAAATGCAGCACATATTCAGTGTACCAAGATTACATATTCAATAGTCCCTGAAAGAAAGCCCAATTTCTTTTCTAATAAAAAAATTCATCTGTGTTACCATGCATCTTATAAACAGCTAAAGATCTGCAAATGTTTTATCTTTGTTATTTCTTGTTTCTTCTGTAAAATAAATTTTAATAATTATTTTCATTTATATTTTAAAAAGGGAAAGATAGCAGATTATATAAATCAGGAGTGAAAACTGTGTAGTTGGCACTAGAACCACAATTAATTAGTCAGAAAAATATAAGAAAAAAATACCATTTTGCCTAATGAGCACATCTCAGCCGTAGGACTGGGTGCAATTCCCAGATCTCATGCCTGGGACCACTTCTTGGCCGCATCATAATATTTTGGGCTGAGAACTCTGTCATCTTCTGTTGTGCCATGGTTATTTCTAGAAAGAAATTCAGGCAGATGGGCAGAAAGCAGAGCAGGCTGGCTGTTTGGCAAGGGAAATGGGACCAGGAGATGAAAGCAGAAATAGTCAGCAGAGGCAGCCAAGGCATGATCCCATAGAACCTGAGCAGGAAGAGCAAGGCAGGCCTGGGGTGGTAATCAGGTTCAAACGATAGCCCAGGTCTTTAGACAAGTCCACAATAGTTACACAGGACCAAGGTCAAGCAGGAAAGGTGAGTCAGTAAATCAGGGCCCGGGGCAGGTCTAGGGAAGGTAATCAGGATGAGACTCAGTCCAGCGGGAACCAGGCTGCTCTGAGGCCAGCCTCAGGAGTGAGTCTGTGCGTTGGGACCCATGTTCAGCTCAGCAGGGTCTGTGGCCAGGCACAGCTGTGGCAGAGCTGGAGCTGCAGACAGGGACCAAGCAGTGAAGCCTCAACTTAAAAGCAGATCCCATAGGACAGGGTGTCAGCCTTGCTTCCATCACCAAAGGAGGAGGTAAGCTCTCAAAGGCTAGGTATTGTCCTAGAGCCATAACAGATCACAGAAAGCCAAATCCTGTCTTTCTTTCCTTGTTGCTACTGTAGGAGTGTCCAATGAACCACAAATTTCCCACAATTTACATCTTCAAAAGTGAGTTTAAAAGTAAGGCTGAGTAAGACTCAGTGAATTTAGAAATACCTAGAACTGGAATCTCCAGTCACATCCAAGACACTGCTTAAATACTTACTTTTAAGTAAGTAAGAGTTAAATATCTCCCGAAGTGCTTTGTTAAGACTCCAAAAAAAACTTTACATTTGATCTGGATTGAGAATTTAATTTCTTTTTTCCCCCAACCTATTAACTCTTATGGAATATCACTGACTCCAGCACTGAAATTACAGGAATGAATCTTTGACAGTAAGACCATATGCCCATCTTATATTAATATGAAATTAGGCCTTTTTTCAGGTGTAATATATACAGTGATGCTATGCTGTGTTTATTTTCTGAAGCCCTTTAGATACATTGTTTTCAAACAATCACTAACAAATTATAATTGTATTGCAACATGGGTCACCTACTTTTCATTATACTCTTTATAAAATCCTGCAGTATCAACATGGAATTTTTGAACACCTCTCAGTAAATCTGTTTTCATGTCTGGTTGTACCTTCAGCAGCAGGTCCTCAACCTGTCGTGCCTATATGTAGACAAAGAGAAAAAAACAGGCACAAAAGAATGAATGCAGGAAACAAAAAAATTAATTAGGAAAATAGGTTTGTTCTATCATCTCAACATTAAGAGGGCTGATAAAATTATTTGAGAAATAATACAACTACAATACCTGTGTGTTTAGGTTCTTCCAGGCATAGGCCAATCCATCGCCTCTTTCTGTATTTTCATCTTGAAAGAGCAGATTGTATTTATGAAGCACAGAATAAGATTCTTCTATATGTCCAACTGTCATGTCAATTTTAATCTCATTCTCTCGGATCTCCTTTAGTGCTTCCATTGCTTCCCGTACATCATTAAGGTCCTGGATAGGTCTGCTTAACCTCTTGCTAACACTTTCGATGAACGAATAAATTTCACCCACGTCTGTGGCAGACTTTTTATTTAAAGCTAATCCAAATGTTCTTTGTCTTGAGCGGCATTCCTGAATTAAAGCTATTTTCAATGACTCTGTTGCAACTTCGACTGATTGCAGTGCACAATGATTGGGCAGTTCTCTGATTTGCATTTCTAATTGCTAAGACAAATGCAAGTGTTCAGTGTTTAATTTCACTAAAATTTATGTGAACAGTTCATTTTTATTAAAGATAAAATACTTACAGAGAAGTATCTGATTTGAGCTTGGAATTCAGCCATTGTTGGCTTAGTATCTATAAATTCCTTCACTTTTTCTTCTGGATCCTACTTAAAAAAAGTTTATTTTAATTACTATTTAGCATTGGTATTATAATAACCTACAGGGTGCCCAGCTGCCTGATGTACTTTACAAACACAAAATGTTCCCTCTCTAAAAGAACTTAAGATACAAGCATCAATCAGTAAAAGAACGAATTATTTTACTTGAACCTCCTTTCCTGACTCTCATTTTTTGCACAGTACTCTTTAAAGAACTTGAAATCTGTAACTCAAAAACTGACACAGGATATCCCTTATCCATCCAAAAGTTTCTACAAAATTTAGAAGGCAGCTGCTAAAATTTTGCGGGAAATATTTCCTTCCTGGCCTTCCTTCTGTCTGCAACCCCACAAAAGCAGTTCACGTCTTCTAACAGGTATTTAAATGGGAAGAATTGCACTCGGTCATCTTGACTCTTCCTGAAACAGCATCTTTAAACTGCAGTTTCTAGGTACAAATGGCCTGGCTGTTTGAAGAAAACGATTTGGCAGGGAAGGATGGATCTAGAGGGAGAGAGGGCATTTAGCTTGTTGAAGTTTTTTTACAGGCAATAGACCACTGAGCATCCTTCCTTTTCATAAGGTAGGCCAGTCGCTGCAGAGGTGAGAAATCAGTGTCACCAGCTCAACAAATGTGCAGGATTCTCAGTTCAATTGCAAACAGATGATCTTCACACATCTCAGCGACGTTCCCCTGCAGTCTGCACTGTGAGATCCCTGGGAATCTGTTTGCACCTCTCTGGCCAATAATGAGTTACCAGCGGCAGTTCCCAATGGTCCAACAGAGATTATAAAGGTGAGGAGAACAGTGCCAGCTCCCGAGGAACTTTAAGTTTCAGGAGCACATTAATTGACTACTTTAGAAGATTTTAGTAAAAAAGAAACATCATTCTACTGCATCACCCAATCTGATTGTGTCTCGTCTGAGTGAAATGACATGCTACCAACATGTGCTTAGATCAAACAGTATCTCAACCAAACTTAGCATTAAGCTTTGGAACCTCAGAAGCCAGGAAGAGGTGAAAATGCCCTCTCTCAGCCCGGGCAGAAGAGTCAGCTGTGGGAATATGGTGACTTAAGGGTTGATTTAGAAAGGGGAAGTTAAAAATAGTGAGCAGTTACAAAGAGAAGATTACTCCTGTTTTGATTGCTTCTTTCTTGGCCTGACTAAAGCACCTTTGATAGGTAAGACCAGTAACTGTCCATTCACAGAGCTGAATTTCACTAGTCAGAATATACACAAGGTGTTATTTCATGATGAATCTTCTGACAAAACACTCCTCTGAGCTTTACCATTTATGTGACTGGACCCACTTCCTAATGAAGAGAACTCCATCACCCCAGATTCACTTCAGCTTTCAAATCCTTATTGCTGAAAGATTTCCTAGATATAGGTTATCCTTTTTTTTTTTTTTTTNTTGAGAAATAGAAAAGTATCTTTCAGCCATGGTTGCTTGAGAAGAACTAATCAGTTTAATATTCAGGAACAGCTTTGTAGTCTCCAATTTCTAAGAGATTCTCCTCAACACTTCTTTTTCATAACATACGCAGACAAGATCCTGTGAGAAAGATCTATAAGCACAGGAAACCATAAGCCTGTTTATGCTCCAAAATTCTTTTGTGTTCTGCTTTCTTTCTTAGATGCTTTAATTGGTAAAGATTTGAAGGTTCTGGTCAACACAAGAGCAGCCAGAGGAATTATGGGTGTATGGATTCTACCATGAAACCAATGCTTCCTACTGAGCACAGACTCCTTATGGAACTAATAACTTTTTTTAAAAATTTATTTAGATTTTACAACACAGCAACATATTACATTAAGCATGTAGTTAACCTTGTTCCAGATGTCCGAAAATTCAGAAAAGGTCTTCAGAAGAACCAGTGCTTCAGTTTTAAGAGACAAAATAATTGTGTTTAGTTGGATCACCACTTTGTTTACATCCTTATGTTCGATGATCTGCTTGTCTAAAGGTTTCAGTGCCACCATCCTGGTGAGTTTGCTCTCATCACCTAACTCTAAAGCAACAGCTTGTTCAACCTGGTATAAAATAAACAAGAAAAGAAAATGTCCACTAGTTTGTCTGGGGTTTTGGTTTTATTTTTAAATTATGGAATGCGCAGTGATGCTCAGATAATAAGTACTTCTAGGAACAAACAGAAAGTGCAGAGAAACATCCACAGGGAGACTCCCTGTTCTCAGCTTGGATTTTCACAGAGCTATAGTTCTAGTGTTAAAGTGATTTTATAAAAAATTGTCATGCAGAGCTCTATATTAATAATCTCTGAATTACATCAGTCAAATATGCACCATATACAAGTACAACTGTGCTGTTTTCTCCTCCTGAAGAGCTGCTAAGGTCTTTCTGCCTTCATTAGTGTAGAATTACAATCTATACCCATTCTTGGCCATAGAAAGTCCTGGAGGCAGTGGAGGGTAGGCTGCTTGGAAATAAGCTAACATTCTGCTTAACAAAACAGAGTTCAGTCCACTCTCTCCTAGTTCTTTTTTTCTTTTTAATCTTAATTACTATTTATTTGCAGGACTTGAATGTGGGTTTTTTCACTGAAATGAGCTGATCTGTTTTTCATGTCATATCAACAAAATAAAATATTTTTACAAAGACACTTTTCAGCACAGATCTACATACATCTATATTTTGTTCCCAGATGAGACAATTAAGGCCACGTGATTACCAGTACTGCGCATTCTTGCCCTTCAAAAAATTTCAGTTTCTATCTAAACCTCAGACTTTCCCAAGGTTTTAGTGCTAATTTTGATGCCAGTTAAAATATTTGTATTGTATTAACTGTAGTATTATAGGTGCCATATGAAGGCTTGCAGTTTAACTTAAGAATTTTTGCCTAGGAAGAGTGATAATAATTTATATTCAGCTGGTAGTACTTAGAGATAATGTTGGTTCTACACTATCATCATCATACTTGAACAGTATATTTAATTTTTTTTTAAAGCAACTTTTGATTTTAATATTAGAAACCACAAAACATAAGATTTATGAACTATTACTCTTATGTTTTATTACTTGGCATAGAGATTAAAAACTAGGCTTTCACTTAACAGGAAGATCCACCAGGTAACAAGCCAAAGTACTGGTACAGAATACAGTCTTAAGAAATGTTAACAAAAATACCAAATTTTTTTAAATAATCAAAATAAAATACTCGCCTGCTGCTGTTTATGATGTAAGTAAGCAAATTTCCACAGCGGAATACCTTTGGCTACTGATAGTATGATATTAACTGCTTTGTTTACAGCACTCTGAAAAAAGTGAAACATTCACCTTGAGCTCACAGAGATATTATGTGGGTGGGGGATGATCATTCGAACAATACCAAAATTGAAAAATTATACCTCTATCTTTAAAGGAAATACTCTAATAAGCATGAAATAGGATCACCAAAAACCACATTTTGTAAGGGGAAAGAGTACTCCATAAAGTTTTATCACAGTTCTTCCAAGTTTATGTGGATTTCAAACAAGAACATAAGAGATCTTTATGAACAGTAATCATGAATCACAGAAGATCATAACTTAGTTACAGTACTATTTCCCTTTAAACTGGTTATATACATTGTTATGTGTTATTAATAATAGTTTCCACGTTCACACCAGAACGCTGGAATACATTTGTCTGAATTTGTGATGGTATAGTCTATAATCTATACAGGCAGCTACATAAATTATCAGATGACTTCTTCTATGTATGGTATTTTAAAATCACACTTTTTGGATGGATTTCTCACTGACAACACCATGAAGGCTGCACATGAAACTGGAGAAATAATTCAGCTACTGATTTTGACAGTCACCATGCTAAATGAAAAGTCCAGAAATCGACACCATAAGCAACTAATACTCTGTGAATAATTTCAGACATCATAGGATATTGCAAATATATGTGTAAGAATTTTGCTGAATTAGTGTAAGTTTAAAAGAATGTTTAAATTTTTTCACAGTTTAGGGCTTCAGGCTGGTAATATTTTCTTCACATTTTGCTACTGCTGAGTGCTGATTTATGAATGACACTTTAAACTGATTTTATATTCTGAAAGAGTTTAAAGAGACTAGGAAGTCAATCACGCTGTATTGATGGCATTCATTTTTACTTTTTCACTCTTTTTGAAATGTTTGCCTCTAAGCAGAGGTTTGCGAATTACTGAGTTACTGAGCTTTGAGAAAAACAGTTCCAACAGCCTTTATAACAAACCTGATCCATGGCTTCTTGTCCTTTGCACCCAGCGTCATCATGAACTCCAGTGAGTTTTTACTTTTTCTTCCCCTTCCTTTTAGTTCTTATACCAGATTAAACGTGCACATATTGCTTTAAAATAAGGCATGTATAAACATTTTATCATAAACTACTGACACGTGCAATTATTTTGTTACCTGAATATTTTCAAGACTTGGTCTCAAGACAATATTTGGAATAGAGAGGTGAATTTCAGCTCTGAACAAAGGAACCCTGTGTGCCTCTACAAGCTTAGTCGTCTGATACCTGGAGTCAATAACATGCAATCGATGTCTTAAGGACTCTAAAGAAATCTTCGTGCCTAAATAAATGAAATATTTAAGTGAGATTTTTTTTTTTTTACCACAATAACCTTGGGTGGGAAAAAATCCTAACGTTCTATTTAAAAAATTAAGTATATCTGAAAAAACCAGACTCACATCTGATCAAAGAGTCAGTATTCTTCTGACAAAGCTGTCCCATCAGGTTATAGTAGCTACAGGACAGGCATTCTTGGCAGCGTGTTTTCTGTTTCACATCAAGATGTGTACAGGTGAAGGAGTCCTGAACAGTGAAAGAGAAATTCTCAGGAAAATAATCATATTATCCAGCACATAAATGAAATATCAAGTATCTGACTAGGTTGTAAAAGGCTACTTTTTACATTGTAGAGGTCTTACCTCCAGAGTTCTTCCAGCATCTGCTTTCAGACTGTGCTTAAGAATATCTATAAGTTCATATACAGAGCATTCCACTTGTTGGCTCTGCCTACAAAAACAACTTTACAGTCATCCATGGGGAATCAAACATAAGGAACACCCTTTGTTATTTCCCAGGCACACACCCCTAGTCCCACTGCAGTTATGTGCTGGGAAATGCCCTTTAGATGTTTTTCAGCTTGTTCCTATTGCTTGGGCATACAGAGATTTTAAGATATTAAAACATGCTGACTAACAAGAAACCCATTTGTCAGATCCTATATCTGATTCAACTGGGATTCATAATTTTTTTTAAAAAAGTTTTTTTCCAGCTATGGCTAATAAAACAGATTTATTGTGATGAGGCAGTAAGATAACCTGTGAAATCAGAATGAGTAAAATAAAAACAAAAGAAGTATTAAGAAACACGCAATTAACTTCATTTTTCTTGCTACTTATTAGAATGCCATAAGAAAAAATGTAAGAAATACTAAATAAATGCTAAATACTATGCTATTTCACAACTGCTGTGTTCAAGATACTTTGGAGTTTCTCCCCTGCATCCTAAGACTATCACTTTGCTCTAGACTAGTACTCTGTTACAATAACATTTTAAAAGTAAAGTCTCTGTGCATACAAAAGTAGTAAGCAAATAAACCCTCCCAAAAATGGCCTTCGAGTCTGTGCAATTAAGAAACCTACTGAGACAGTTTGGAAGCAGTAGAGACAGCAAGCTTTTCTATTTGTTCCAAGAAAGAAGTCACATCTATAGGTTCATCTTCTGGCAAAATTATCAGAGCAGTGTTTGACATGTCCTTCAGAATTCTTTCAATTCTGCATTCCAGGGTATCAGATGCTGCTTTGACTACATAGTCCAACTCCCTCAGGGTACTGTAAACATTCTGAATAACTAAACGATAACAAATTGAAAACAAATCAATGCAAACCACAGACTTCTTAAGTCTCATCTCCCCTTCCTCCCAACCCACCCCTGCCTCCTCCCAGGTATTACAATAAAATCAGGATTTAAAAGCAATGAAATACGAAATGAAGGCCTGAAACATGATGGACTTGCTGTACTTTGAATCTTTAGATTAAACCATTTTATAATAAACAGGACAATATCCTTCAAAATATCTCTTCTTTTTGGTAATAACATTGTAATCAAAAGGATCAACAAAATAGAACAGAAAACAGAAAGGATACAAGTGCCCAAAAATTATTTTGGTCCTCCTACATATATACACAGCCAAATGCAGTACTTTACAATTGTAATTAACTTATAAATTAAATGACTAAAACTCCCCCAGCCAAGACTACAGCCTTGTTAAAGCACTGGATTTCTTCTTTCATATGTATCATATGTATGACCTAATTTACTCTGGAAAGAGAAAAACTTATTGCTTTAATAAATGTGTTTACTAAACTAAAGGTGAGATCGACTGTTTCTGATGTTTCTGAATAGACTGGAAAAATTCTTTCCCTTTCATACTTCCATTGCAAAATAGAAACAAATACATAGAAATACATCACTTGATCACTATCATTACCATAAAGTTTTATATCTATCTATCTATCTATCTATCTATCTATCTATATATTTCTACTATATGTAGAAAGAAATCTCTATGATATCCAAGGCACAGCAGTGTGACAGAGCTGTCCAAGAGCTGATGTCTGAAGTCGGAAACATAATTTATTGCTATTAGGAAGTTAATGATGGAACTTGTCTTTTTTATTGTCTAAAACAGAAAAGCAATCCAACAAATATCTTAGATTTTTTTTTTTTAATACATAAATTCGGTAGTCCTAAATCTACTTTTCTGCTGTGTCTCCTGAGTTTTAGTCTAGAAGGCAACTATGGGCTCCCATATTTCTAGATGAAATTCCCTTAGATGGAAAAATGGCACACAAGATATCAGGCTTGAGTTCAGCACATTGCTGGCAGGTAAGAGCTATTTTGTGTGCACCAAACCAGCAGCTAATTTGTAGGTGTCCAACATACATTCTGGGCATGTCAGACTTTGCCCATCTTCAAAAAGACACAGTGCATACACTCAAGAAAAGAATTCCCCCAAGTGTAACTGCATTTCAGCTGCAGCAGCAGGAAACAACCCAGATACCTGCATTACATCTAAATTGTTGAAAAGGGATAGTTTCCAGCAGAACTAATGGTGATACAAAGAACCATTACAACCTGAATTATACCTATTCAGATGCCTAACATAATGCAGAGAGTACCTAAGTGAATAAATAAATACTATTGTAAAGACCTTCCTTACCATGTCTTACTAAACAATGCAAATTAAACACAGAAGTTCATTTTAGGGCTATAAAACAAATACAAAAACCCACTTGCCATTTGGTTCTTGTGCTCTGGTTAGGCAAAGGTCAAGTAAAGCTGAAAGGTGACCAGCCCTGCCTTAAGCACAGGTCAGAGCCCTGTGCACCAGTGCCACATGGCAGAGTCATAAATGAACAGCTGCACAAACCCTTGCTACATTTCATTTTGAGACTTAGACAGTACCTGTTCTTGTTTATATTGCTGCTTTTCCTATTGAAGAACAATAGGGAAAGCCTAACATCAACCAACCTCAACTGAAAACTAATTTACAAGCATGAGTTATTGTTTTCTCATGAAACTGCAACATAAAAGTCTTGGTGATGGTTTTATATATGCTCATTTCAATGACACTTTTACAACAGTTAATCAATTTTATGCTGTATTTGATAGGGTTAAGGTTGTGTCTTGCTGGTTGTGTAGAAAATCACAATGCCCAATAAAAAATGCTTTCTTGGAAAAAAATTAGGATTTAGGCAGAAATCTCCAAACTTGATTTCAAATATGTCAGTTTTAGGATGTTCAGCATAAGTTATGAAGATTTTTATATGGGAAAGATATTATTAAAACACCCATGGCCATTCTCTTGTCTCCCATTCTTGTAGCTGGTCTAAAATTATCCACGTAAAGTGGAGAGGTCAGTCCACAAACACATTTTTCACAAACAAGTAAAAATGAATGCAGGCACCTAACAGCATGAACAGCTCACCACTTCTTCTCCTACTACCTACATTTATTGATGTTCAAAGAAGTCCACGACAGCTGCATCAGGCCTGGAGTAAGGGCATCCTCAATTTGTCCTATGAATGGCTTCATCAGCGGTTTCAGCACAATAGGGATCCTATTCAGATGTTCCTTGTAACTGATCAACAGGTTCTGGAGTCTAAAAGACACAATCATGCTTATAATGTGTTTAATTCAGACATTTGAAACACACAGAATTTTGGACACATTTTCTGTTAATAAGGTTTGCAAGTTCTCATCCCATCTTAAAAATAAGAACCCTTCCCAGCTCTTCCTGACTCCAATCAGGCCTCTTTGTCCTCACCAACAGCAGAACTAGACTGAAGAAATAAGTACCTCCAGCAAAGAGACTGTGATCAATTTTGAGAATTTTTCTCCCAAGAAAAATTAACTACAATTAAAAAAAAAAAAAAAGAAACAGGAAATTGAAAACATTTCATTTTTGTTTCCTTCTTCCCATTTCACAAGACATGGCACGAAATTACACTGCTTATAAGAAAAGCCACATACAAACCACTTAGAACCCCGAATCCCAAAGAAAAAGAGTCCAAATTCTGAAACAATGCTTACCAGTATAGTTCCATGAAAATGGAGCTACACAAAGAAACTGCATAAACAAGAATTAGACGCAAATATAATTCAAAGGTCAGATACATAATGGCTTCCTTACAAGAACTGCTGCAAAAAAGCAATAGCTGTGCTCTGTGCCAGATTAAAATCGTGACTTTAGACATCATTGTTAAAAACTATATACTGAGATAACCCGTTCACAATATACCCAGAACTGTTTTTCAGATGTTCTTAATCAAAAATCTACACCCCCTGAATATTTCTGCTTTGCTTGGGGAGTCAGTATGAAGGTTTTTTAAAAGTAGAAGGTTAGTTTGGCTTTCTTTTTTTAATGCAAACGTTTTGTGTAATGCAAACTTTTTTTTCCTGTTAGATGGTAAAATTTAGGGCTGTTGCTTTTTGGAGGTCTGTAGCACACAGAGATTGCCTTGCGCATTAAAAATTTATGGTTAGTTGTCTTTAAACACTCCACAGAAAATCAATGAAAAATGTTGCATTGTAAGACTGAAACACTGAAAATTTCAACAACAGAAAAAGAGAGGAGGGGTTGAAGTATTTATGAAACTCTTTAAATATTGTCCCTTTTTCTCCAATTCTAATTAAGAACTAGAGAACACTCCTCACAAAGCATTGCGTTTTTAAGACTGAACATCCCTGCTTAGAGAGTTCTAGAATTAACAGTCAGCATCCCTGAGAATGAAAGAACTCTTGCAGCAGAGATTTAGACTGTTACAAGAAACAGAAAGAAGTTATTTTAAATCAACAAAAGTGAATTTAGATATTCAGCATGAGAGACCAAGTACCTCAACACATTTGGGTTGTGCAGTAATCAAGTGGTAAATTCCAGCTTACTTTTCTAACAGGAAAAAAAATCTTCTGATGTTAAGTGTAATGTTTTGGAGTGCAATTGCTACATTAGAGTGCATAGATGCACTCTAACAATAATAATAGCACTACCTAGGAGCTCCACTTAGAGAGCAGCTGTTGAAGTAACAAAACAAAAACATGTAGGCGTTTCCAAGGAATGAGATATGTGTGTAAATAGGAACAACTGCATGTTAATATGGAAATAAAGGGGAAAGCAATTAAAATTCAATTAAACTCCATCAAAGAGAAAAATTGTAATAAATCAAAAGCAATATATGCAACAGACTCAGAGGTAGGGATTTCCATTTGCAGATGAGAAACAAATCCAAAAAGTGTTCACTCACTCCCTTTGATGTGTTTTAATCTGTTCTTCATCTGCACACAAGCCAAGAACAACATCTGGAACTTCAAAATGCATTTTTCTCAGGTATTTTGTCTCATAAAGTACTTCCAGGACCATCGGGTCTAAGTTTACAAATAATTCCTTCATTCAGCAGTGAAAAAAAGAAATAGAAAATAAGACACTTAGTTTGGTAGTTACACGTACATAACTGGATCATATAAAGAGATGTAGATGACTGGAGAGGATTTTTAAAATAGGTGCCCATGTTTCTTCTTCAACCTCCTCTAAAAATATATGGGTTTCCCAAAGTAGTAATCAACTTTGATTAATCTTACACTGATTTCAATTTCTTGTGACTCCTTCACTGTGCCCTAACCACTCAGCTCCCATGATTTCCCAAGTTTAATTCTAGTTCTGCAGCTACATTCTCTGGAAGCTAAATTGCCTTTTCATCTCAGTTTCTCCATCAGTAACTAGGGAGAAATATTGTGAAGGTTAATTTCTACACTTTTGGGGGCACCAAACATTATTAAGATGCTACATAAATTTGAAAACTGTGTTCTAGTTGTCCATTAGGGAATCACTAGTACAAAAAATGCCACGTTTTAACCATAATTTCTCTGCAATACAGCAGAAAAAAATCTGTGAAGTAAGAATGGTAAAATTTTCTGCCTCAGCAATCAGTTTTGAAAGCAAATTAATGAATTATTGCAATATACTCAACACAGTGATATTGATAACTGCAGAAAACACCATCATCTAATAAAAAATTCCTTCCTTGACTAAAATTTTGGTTAATATTGAAAATAAACCAGGAAACAATATCTAAAGAATGTAGATAAGTCAGTAGTAGATATGTATTTACTGGATGCTGCCTCTTTTATACCCTGAATAAGACAGAAGCCTTATAAGAAGAGACATTATGAGACATATCATAAATATACACAAAAAGGAAGAAATATTCCAACTTAAGTAGCTCATTTTTTAACCCTATTACGGTTATTTTAATGTTTTCTTGTCTATCAGTGATATGACTAAAGTAGCATGTGTAATACTACATCAGGTAACAGTAATACAAAGAATAAATCATATTTACCTTGGTGTCCGGGTGCCTGACAAGTAAGGAAGCACACAGAGCATTCCTAGCCTGGTCAGCAAACCTGCACCAGGCCCTATGATAAATAAGCTCAAATTCCAAAAGAACTGCAGCCACTTTATTGTAGTTCTTGATAACTTTTTTCATTTCCAGTGTCTGCGATTTAGGAGGAAAAAAACGGAAAAAGCACCACTTAAACAATTCAATGAGTCTAACACAGTAGAAAGGCCCTTCACTGGGCTTTTCCTCCCCACCACAGGAAAACAAAAGAAATAGAAAGCTCTAAACTACGCTATTTTAGAAATGACGTAAGACACAGAAACATAGCAATACATTTAGGAATTCAATGATTAAGTAGTATTCAACTGCTCTAACCAACGTAACTATTTTCCTGATTTTTCCTCCC
This sequence comes from Cnemophilus loriae, assembly GCA_013397755.1. NCBI lineage: Eukaryota > Metazoa > Chordata > Aves > Passeriformes > Corvidae > Cnemophilus > Cnemophilus loriae. The sequence continues at coordinate 1,035,809 of VZTF01008251.1, forward strand.
AGTCTTGCCCATAGAACAAAGTCTATATTATGACCTATACAAGGCACTAATGGCCCACTGAGAAAGGTATACAAATTATAATCTTTCATGAAGCCTAGCTAGTGTTTGAGGTCCTACTGTTGGATGATCTTGGACACAAGCTGCTAGAAAAGTGGGTATAGAAGTAAGCAAGTAAATTGTCTGTCTGTTAATAACATCCTTGAAAGCTTAGGATAAATCCTCCTCTGCTCATTTCCAACCTTCAAAAGTGTGGTTTTCTTTTTAAGGAACGTCATTGGATGGTCAATTTTTCTGAATAACTGCTGAGCCCACATAATCTTCCCTGTTACCTGAAACACAGAAGATGTGAGGTTATATTTTCATTAACTTAAAAAGAGTCATGAAGTAAAGTAATTTTTCTCTCTCATTTACTTCATTCTTACTGGTGGTATATTACGTGGTATAGGTGGATTTTCCTTTTCCTTCTGGTAGAGTTTTTGAATAGACTCTAAGTCTTGGCTGTACTGTTGAAGAACAATGGTATACTTCTCATTAAGATCAATATTATTTTCTCCTATTTGTTCAAGCTTCATCAGAAATCCCAGCATCTGTTCAGTCTAAAAAGGAAGATGGAGCATTTATTTCAGAAGATAACAGTTCAGAAAGTCATTGTCCATAAAGTATTTTAGTAATTTAGAATATGCTATATAAATTTGTAAGTAATTCTCTAAGAAATACAGAAAAATCCATCCAGAGAAGTTTGTGAATTTTATTTCTATATTTTGTCCTACACAGGAGATACTTACCACTGTATAAACCAAGAAACTGTTACCACTACAGTCTGGCTTTTTCTGACTCTCAAATCCTCACTCCTTTTCTTCAGCAAACAGTTGCAGTAGAACACCTACACCTTTACTCACACTTCATTAACGTCTCATATCTGATCAGGGCCTGAGCCAATGAACAATACTGACATTAAGGAAACAGATGCCAGACATTATTTCATTACTCCTGCCAAACAGGAATAACTTAGAAATGCAACAGAAAACACCAGGATGAAGAAAGAAAATAAACTTCAAAATATAGAGCTATAAAATTTGTGTGGAAAGATGGAACATACACTTGGCACCAAGTAAGAATGATCATCCCTTTACAGCACTTCTGCAAGCAACTTTTAGAACATTTGTAATAGGCTTGATGTCCTCCAACATTACCTCAGGCAGCCACCAGTATGGTACAGAACACTGGCAGTAATGAAGGAGTTTAGTAGAGCTATTGGTACTCAGCCCTTCCAAGCAGCAGAAGCAGGGGTTTGCATTTGTGACATTACTTACAGTTACAGTCTTCTCAAACCAGGAATCCACAAATTCCTGTATAGATTCATACAATGCTGCAATTTGGTTCTTAAACTCAAGGTAATCTTTTTCAAACTAGAATAAAAGCAAAAGAAAAAAATCATCTGTAGTGCTGCTTTCATTTTACAAAAAAATCCTTTCTGTGAAGCTTTTTGGGAATCTCTTTTATCTACCCGGTGCGTGTGTTCAGCACTGCATTAAAAAGAACAGGAACAACACCAACAACAAAGGCATTTACACTCTAAGCAAAGCAAACAAAACATAAGCAGTGTTAAGTTAAAAGATTAAAGCCTCATCTTCACGAACACATAGGAGCACAGAGGAACACAGGCAGGCCGAGGAAAACTCATAACCTGATCAGAGAGAACAGAGCACACTCACCAGCTACTTGCAGCCCTGCCACACGAGAGTGCTCAGCTCACTGTCCAGGTACGAAACCTACCAAAGGTGAGCAAACTGGCAGGCTCTCTAGAGCACCTTGCAGACTAAGGGAGGTTGTTACCAAATTTGGCAGCTCCTACAAGTAATTTGGGTATTTATCTGCAACAATTTTTCTTAAGAGTCCAAGATACTGAGGGCCTAGCGAAAAGAGTTCAAGGTAAGCTTCTCTCAAAGAGAGCACTGCACAAGCTTGGGAAGACAGTCCATAACAGACATTGCTCCAAACATTTAGGTGTAGAGAAGCCATGCCATTTTTTAACCCTTCCAAATTCCAATGAACAGTAAATGCCCCCTTTCAGAAAGGAGCCACGCAGCAAGTATTAGAGAAACACAAACCACCAAACAGTCAGAAGAAAGCCAAAAGTACTCCCAAGTTAAATGTTTGAAGGAAGGTTAATGACAGTGGCAAACTTTAGTTCAGGAAGGCAGGAGAGTAAGTCAACACTTCTAGGACTTCTATTGTGAGGCCACTAACTCTGCAAAACAAGCAGGCTATAGCTCAAGAAAAGCAGCTCATTTCCAGCATATACAGGATTAAAACATGAGACCGGAGCATTTGAAAAGCCACTTTAGTTTTTATCATTCTGTTCAGCACTGGGAGTGATATCATTCCCTTCTCCCTCTAAAATGTGCAATCATGTGCCTTTACTAACTTTGCTGTAATACTGCCATTGCTATTATTTTTAATAATAGTGGGTAACACTGATAATTAGACAAACTGTATTTAGTGCGTTAACATACCTAAATTAGTTTTCACTCTGCAGTTCAAAATATATGCATCTCAAAACAATCAGGTTTAGGAGAATTAGTTTGTAGCATTACATATCACACAAAACCTAGTCTACAAAAAGTTAACAAAAACATTTGAAGTAAAAAACCAAATTTATCCTAACACTTTCAAATTGTATTAAAAGGTAAGAGAGTATTTGTATTATTGTTACTGAAAAACAATATATGCATTGTTATAATATTCAACATTCCTTGCATAACTACAGTGAAAAGCACAGAATTAAGAGAGTGATAGTCACACAAGTGCTGAATGTAAGTACCTCTTTTTTCCTATGGTCCAGAACATCATACTGTTTGGATTTTGTATTTGTAGCAATGCTCTGGTATTGAGTAGTTATCTCTTCAATACCTTCTATTTTTATGCTCTGGAGCTCTAAAAGGCTTTCCATAGTATTGCTCATATCTGAAATTTTCTCCAAACGTTTACAGAAGGTCTCAAATTTTCCAAATATGTAGTTTTCACTAACAATAAGAAAAAAGCAACAGAGGGATTGCTATGAAAATCTCTTTGTAACAGATTTTTTTTATTTATATATTCTACCAGGGCTGATATCAAGTTTCACATAAAAAAATCATACCGTAAGGATTACATATCAACAAAAAAAAAATTTAACTAATGTAGATAAACCAGAAATTGCTTAATCCTTACATATGTCAATTAAAAGCCTTTACCATATTCCACAGAAGTAACTCTTTTAAATAAAACATTTGCAGAGATGAAAATGTGAATGCATGATACCAAGAAATGCCCCATGCTTTAACAGCCGATGCAGGTGAAATGCCTCTTGGCATTGTGACAGAGAACTCAGCTCAAAGCTGACTGAATTCCCTGAGAGTGTTTTCACTTATATTCATGATTCAAATTTGTTAGGATTTCATACCATATATACATTTGTATTCAATTAATACATGCATAAATTCCTATGAAGTTCCCTTGGACTTCTGCTGTATCAACAAGTGACTGGCAAAAACCTGGTTTATTCCTGAATAAAAATAAAAAACCCACTCTGCAAGATCTGATTATAATAAGTTCTTCATTTTACTTGAATATTTAGCTTTTCTGTTAGCCAGCAGATATAATTACATCTCATTTATAAATTGTACACATCAACATCATTCAATACTGGAGTGAATTATTTACCTGATATCAAATTGCCTGTCACTTGGATTTTCCTTTAACTCCTCCCTAATTTTCTGAAAGGATGTCTGGTACTTTTCTTTGAGGGAAATACATTGTTGTATCCTCTTTAGCAATTCTTCCCTGAGGAAGAAAATACAGGAGACAGAGGATCATCCTAAGGTCTTCAAGAGAGAGTATAAATAAAATCTCAAGAGAGTATAAATGAAAATAAAATATTCTAGACAAATATGCACCTTTGCAATATAAGAACACAAAATTTTACATTACATGAAAACCATTTGAAATATGATGTTTACATCAAAAGTTTTTTACTTAAACCTGTTATCTAGATTGGATATTTTTATCTTTGGTTTTGTTGTCGTCAGTCCAAAACTTTCATGGCATAGTCCACAAAGGATGTATACCAGGTTAATGCTGGCTACCGAATGCTTCCAGTTTGGCCATTTCTCATCCTCTGTACTGAGTATTGCTTATAGGCTTTCCTTTGTTTGTTTCTTTGTTTTTCTCTAAGCAGACAAGACTGGAGAAATATTTTTCCACACTAAAATAAGCGTGAGGAGAGTCTTGTTTCTTTAAAAAGATACACCAGGAAGAACTTAGTTCCTAAGTCCACAGATAGTTACATCTTATACACAGTTGTTCATTACCCCTGAGGTACCACATGAGGTACCATACTACATAGATGAGGCATGGAAACGAGCCCTCAGCCATTTGCCCAGAGCTGTTGCTCCATTTCAGCTTTGTTTTTCATCTTCCAAAAGATCTCTGGGAATTAAAATGATAGTAAAATTTATAGGCTGAAACCACTAACTGGGACAAACTTTTGCAGGGATAGCAGAAACAATTAAGTAAACAAGAAGAATGTCTCAAAAATAAATTTAGCTAGAATAAACAAAAAAAAGCTATTCTACTTTCATTTACATTAATTATTTAGAATAAGCATAGCCAGTACTAAATTGATTACAGGTACTTTCTGAAAAATTCCCTTTATCTACACCAAAATACTGGAGGAATCAAAATTGTTAGATTTACTTTCATGTCTCCTAGCCTGTTACCTCAGCGTCACCTTTGACTTGGCTGGAATTTAAGCAGAGACATCCTGACTATCTGCTTTGATGAAGCTTGTAACACCTTTTCCTTTTCATGTCAATACCCATAATCTCACTCCAGTAAGACTATTCCAAGAGACTATTTCAATTATTAACTTTCTAGTTGACAACTGCAGACGTGATGTTCATCTTCACTTCTCTCTGTGGTTTCCTCCTTCTTTTTTTGCATGAAAACAATTGACCTGCTCTTATAGTACGTGTTCTTCCTACATTTTCTGCACTTGTCATCCTTCTGATACACTTGTTCTGCCAGTGACATCAGCATTCACCGTTCAGTGGATTAGTTTCATGCAAATACCTCCGTGCTTCTATTTATGCTGAGTGTAGCACTTGGACAAGTAGCTGTAGAGCAGCTAACTCACCCCTTCCCCGAAAAGTCCCACAACACAACTGAATTTTGTGATTTTGGTCCTGCTATATAGTGTTCCCTTCCTCCAACTGACTTTCATGTCCAGTAACAGCAAAATATAAATCTTGAATGGAATTTTGCCAGTCTGTCCTTGGAGCTTTTTATGAAGGATTTCAGCTCCCAGTTCCAATTCCTTTAAGTGTGTTTTGGTCTTAAAAAAAATCCATGTGGACAATATATCAAGTGTTGTATACTAGTATATATTGCATGGTTTCCAATAACAGGTTTTTTCACAACCCATAGTAAATTAGTTTTTGCAGAGTACTTAATTCTACACAGAATTAGTAGTTACCAGATTAAAATTAACACAGCAATCAGTGACTAGTAGGTGGACAAAGGGCTACTAAAATTTACCTATTAATAATCTTGATGACTAATCTGTAATTTTACTTCTAATGTCAACAACAGAAGATGCAATTATTAAAATTCTATCACCTGTCCAGGTCCCAGATTTTTGAAACACCTTCACATAGATAGGTCTTGCACGTGTTAATCATTTGATTGGTGATTTTAAGAAACAGGGATGTCATGTGCTCTGACGTGTTGTAGTACGGTGATGTACAGTAGATCATACAGACAGTGTTCATTAAACTGGGAATGTGTTCCATTACTGTTACCTATAACAGCAAAAAAATGGGAAAGACAGCAATCTGAATTTCCTGAAATTTAACACAGTGAAAAGTGTGACAGCTCTGGGAATATGTTTATCAGTGGACAAACATCTGTTTGTGTTCTTGTCATTATGAAATGGACCATCCAATTCACTTGTGGGGACCTATCACACCTTGACCAAGACAAAAAATGTGTGAAAAGGGCAACGAATAAATGACTAGGTCTTTTACAGAGTGGGATTTTCCACAGGAAAACCAGAGGCTGTACTCTGCTTGGTCATGGACTCCAGTAGATGAAGGTGCTATAATCTGTTTTGCAGAGGAACATATTATCTGAGGGAAAGAGGTCATACACTGCTGGAAAAGAGCTGGATTTCTGTAAGAAGGACAACAAGAAAGTTGGCCTTTGCTCATTTTGCCTAGATTTGTACAGAAGAGAAATCCAGATGGGGGAGGCAAGGCAATAATAATCTCACTCTTACTGGACACTGAACTCTAGAGTTTTCTCTCCCACAGAAATACTTCACAGAAATGCATGCAAGCTAGATACACTGAGAACCCAGAAGAAGAGACAGTGACTGGTTTAGAAAAGAATAAAAAGTATGGTATCTAAAAGTCAAGTCCAATATGGCGGAACAGTGAATATTTGCAGAAGAAGAGCAGTGTAAAATAGCATAATGGATTCAAAAGAGATCAAGCTTTGAAAATATTATTTAGAAAAAGCGTTACCAGCTGGATTATGTGTAAATGTTCTGAACTATGCAAGCTTAGACAATTTTGTCTAGTGTCTGTATAGTTAAAATTCATGTTCTCACTTAAAAAAATGAACCCTGAGACCGATATGGTTATGAAAATAAGTTTTATCAACCAGGATGACAGTACTACATACAAAAGAAACAGTTTTAACCTGCAAAAGAAGTGGAGGCTGGCCAATTTCAGCTCAACCAAAGGTTTAAGATCATTTTATGACTTTTGCCATAAAACAATCACAGGTAACTCCTAACTAAAGCACGCAGACAGGAAGAGGTACCATATGTAAAACCCAAGCTCACAAAGGCAATTCAGCTCATTAGCAGGTTAAGAAAAACACAATCTGATGCTTAGTTTTTTCATACCCTTCAATTATCTTCTGGAATGATCACTACTTCCTACACAAAAAAAGAGGTATTATTATCTCTGGCTAATTCAAAATCAGTAAGTTCAATTCACTAATGCCTAAGGAGTTAAGCTGTCCACTAATAATTAAGTAAAAGAGTTATATATTAAAAGGAAAAATAGCTTTTTTATAGCAACAAAAGCCCTTTCTTTCTTTTCTGAATTTCACATTAAGTGCCTTTACAGAACTTACAGGTGAAGCATTGGCAAGTGGACCAAAAAATTTATCCAATGTATATAAATATCTCACGTTGTCTTTAGCTTCATTGGCAGCAATTGTTATACTACCATCCTGAAGGGATGAGAAAAAAAGAAAGGAATAGAATTATTACTGTGAAAATTTTCTGAACAGGTTCTTTCGCTCTTACAGCGCACAAGATTATGATTAAATCTTGCAAACATTTTCCCACAGAACTGCTTTCAAATATGTTCTTTATTTTTCACATAAGAAATAACTGCTTTTACATGCAAAAATTGGTAAGATCTTCCTGATGGTCAGCCACATTTTGGGTGTGGTTTACAGGAAGTCCTTACTTAGACTCACAAAGCTTTTTTCCTCCTCATGGATCCAACTTAGATTTTATAATGGTTTCAGCACAGGACCCATTCTACAGTACTTAGAGAAGATCCCTGAAATGTACCAGGGTGCTTCCCAATACTGTTTAATAAACACTTGTTGGAGACAATGAGTTCATAACTAATGCCTGTATATCCTTATGTTCATGTCAGGTGGAACTACCCAGTACTTAAAGGGCTAGTTTGTAGGAAGAAAGAAATCCAGGCTTGTACTGGCTCTGTACAGACACTTTTATCCAAATTCCAGTTATCATAAAAGTCTTCAAATATGGTAATCACAGAATCAGAAATTTTTCCTGGTCTATTCTTAAAACAGTGGAATACTTTCTTAAGCAATAGAAGACCTACATTCTGGGGGTGGGCGTGGGTGGGGGTCTCATTGACTGTATATAGTCTACAGCTTATTTTCTGGCTTGCCTACAATTTTGCCTGATAAGTTTACATTACAGATATCAACTTATATGAAGTAGCACTTATGCCACTAAAAGTCAGCTCTCAACAATTCTAAAAGCATTATGATGGACTTTCAGACTTCTACAGTTGGCCCGCACAGGGTTCAGCTTGTGAGAGACAGAAAAATGTTCTGCACTGCTTTACTTTTGCACAACCTCTCCACCTATCATGTTAATAAAAGACACATAACAAAAGCACTGACTCCTTTTCAAGTTACCTATTTAATTTCAGAATCATTGATGCTATATGTTCCAACAAATTAATAAACCACAGTGCAAAACCAGCATAAACACTCGAAGCCATTTTTACTTTCAGCATTGTGTTCAGTTTTGAATATATTACAAATACAGTACTGTAATAATTTAAAATTTTAATTAGAAAGTAGTATTACCAGTTCTTTCCACTGCTTTAATGTCTTTGATCTTGCTGCCTGAAGAATACTTATAATTTTCTTTACTCTTGAACTCTTGATCTCATCTAAAAGGCTTTGAAGAAAGAAACATATTTAATACTCTCTCTGGAATAAATATTTACACTTATTTTTTAAAAATCCTTTTTTTTTAAGACTCTGTGAGAAATAATGCAGGGATTTGACCTGTTAAACGATGACATTCTTGACTTCCAGTGTTCCAGCTCTGCAGATGGACCAACATCATCAGCTTCTCTTCTTATTTGTTCACTCTCCACTAAAACTTGTCTGATCTGTTTGGTCCAAATCATGACCACTTCTTCAAGTTTCTCAGTGACCTCTGTGTTAGTGCCTTCAAAATCATAGAATTGGACAGTTTTATAAGCACCAAGAAATAAATACAGAAACTTAAACTACAGAAGCAAAATGTTCTTGCCAAACATAATCTGAGACTACGTAAACTCAGTATATTTAAATCACCGACCAGCAGGAAAAGATTAAGACTATAACAACAACATAATACTTGTATCTACCTACTCTGTTACTATTGCATATCCTTTACAATGGAAACGGTTAGAAATACAGTCAGTTAATAAGAAATGGTAGAAAGCTATTGTTGAAAGAGACATAACAGCTCTTTCTCTTACAAAAACATATATGTAAATGAGTATTATTTTCTACAAATACATCTGTTTTTATTCACAGAGTCAGACAACATTGGATAGGATTTTCCCACTATCAAAGAAAATGAATAGTACACACACTATGTATATGGATTCACTCAGCCACTACTTGGCCAATAAACTAGGAGGGATTCAGACACCTGCTTGCATGATACATCAAGCAACTACCTAATTCTTTCAGATCTATGAACTAAAGTATGAGCAAATGATTGATGGTTTTGTAATTATACAATCAGAAACCTGGCAAGAGTAAGCAGAAAAATGTATACAGCTTAGGGAAGATGAATTAATTCTTCAAAGTAAATTTTTACTAATGACATAACATTCATTTTATAAACAGCATCATTGTGTTTGCTTTGGTGTAGGTATTACTCACCTGCAGTTATGTAGTCAGATGGGTTCTGTAAGTTTCTGACATAAATATCAATATCCACTTTTGTGAGCTGAATTTTATCTTCTATATTCTGTTGAGATGATGACAAAGTACCCACAAATTTATCCACTGAATACAGAAACTCTTGTATCTGGCTGTTCTTCAAGCCTTCTTTCACAGCTCCCCAGTTCTGATTATTTATGCAAAAACAAAAAAAGTGAGGGTCACACTTTCTTTTGTTTTTTGACCACAAAAGGTATTTTTCATTAGAAAAGTATTTCTTTTTCATGGCAGTATATAAAGATTTATCAACATGCCCTTTAAAATATACTTGTCAGTACTTTAAAGTGTGCATTGATTTAATTACTCTGTTAGACAAGAAGAGACAAAGCAAGAGGCTCTAAGAAATAAAAGTCTCTGACTTTGCTCTGATTTGAGTCTGAAGTCAGCTGTCACTGACTTCACACTGGATTGTATTTTGTTTAGTTTTATTTTTCTCCTTCTGAATAGAGAAAACAGACTCTAATCTCCTTTTCTGCTCCTGGGGAGAGAAAATGACAGTGTATGGTAACAGCACACAACAGCATCATTCTCAGCAGACACTGAGCTCCTTTGTGTTTGCCACCCCTGAACGTGTGCTTCCAGAGGCAACTGAACCAACTGTGACGCTTTGTGAGTGCCACAGAATAAGGATAATGCAAAGAAGCTGGATATTCTGGATATAACACTGTTCTTGCTGTCCATGGTCCAGTATAAAGTTATGGACCGACCCCTTGTGCTGCCAGAAGGACTTGACACTTCTTTCAATCCAGGTTTAATCTACTTTTCATAAAGTCATCACAGTTTTACCTTAGTATGGTTGCTGTGTTATATTCTCCTTTGTCATAATAATTAAAGCTGGCGCTATTGCTTGAAAATAAACAGTAGCTACATGAATTTCAAGCATCTTTGTATGAATTGCATGACTCTCATAAAGGCCTATCTGTTCTAGGTCCAACAGATGTACAAACAGAACTGCAGCAGCAACATGCCTTACTTCCACACGTTCTTGAGAAAAAAAGACTGATTGTTTGATTACCTGCTGGGATTTAAGTGCCGGTATCATGATCTGGGACAAGAAAAATTCCAGGCCCTGAAGGATATTTCCGTTAATACAATCAAACATGCCAAAATTCACCTCCTTTGGGAAGAAACAAAAATTAGCACAATGCACGTAGACTTCAGCATTACACTATTTGAGTGAAATTTAGATACATTGCAGACACATACACAGTCCATAACTATGTAACATGAGCATTTCTGAAAGTCAGAAAAGGCTATTACAGTACTTTTCTTACACATAACAAGCTATAAGAGGCTGGAAAACCTTATGTTTCAAGGATTATCTTTATTTTAAAAGTCTTAAAGATACACTTTAAGTGAAGCATTTCCATAATTTAGGCTCATTACTTAAAATAAAATCTTCTGCTTTAGGTCTTTATTCCCCACTGTCATTAAAACTTATGTTTTAATGACTAATTAATAATGATTTTTATTAATTAAAATCTTGGGCTTTAATAATACTGCAGTAGCTAATTTAAAAATCACTAGAATTTTACTTTATCACAAATACTTACTCTTATGAAAAAGAACTGCTGTTAATCATACAACTAGACATTTTAATGAAAGCATTCCCTATTTTCTTTCTGACTCCAGTTGTATGAATAAAGGTCTGAGAAAATATTAAATACACTGTGAACACTGCATGATTTTGGTCTGACCTGGGAGACATTTGATGCAGTTATAACTTCATCTGATGTTCTTAGGAAAAATGCACAAGTTCCTGTAAAGTCCTGTAAATAGGACCAAATGCATATAGTTAAAAAGAATACATGTATACAGTAAAAGTAATTTACTTAAAAATTTACTTACGCTAAAAATGTGCTGAGAACAGAATTGTAAAAAATCAGTTACTCAAAAAGGTAGCGAACTGTTTGCAGGATATTTGAAAACCTGTTCTTCTCAAATCAAATACAGTTTTTTCCCTGCCCAACATAATAACATCCAAAATGCCCTTTTAGAGAGACTGGTTCAGTGTTGCACCTCTACTAAGAAAATGCAGTGCAGGGAGAGCTTGCGAGCTAGGCTATTTCCTGGTATTGTACTTGAATGATGCTTATTTTTATCTATTTATCCATTAAATCTAACAAGAAACCTAATAATAACTCAATTGTAACACATATGAAAAGCCATTCTAGTTGGCCCAATTGACAGAGGAATGAACCTCACTTTTCCCCTGAAAGCAAGAAAGAATTCTTCTGCTATGTCTTTTCTGGCATTACAATGTTAACATAAGCTTTTTGGGGCCAACAAAAAACAACAACAATAACAACCAAAACAAAAGCCAAAGCATGACCAGGTCTTATTCAAAGACCACTGTATATGGACAACCCAGTTTCCCCCAAAAGATATGGAAAAAAACAAAATTAATCAGAAATCTTAACGACAACTCTGAATATGCTGTTGAATAATGCTTAGATATTACAGGGAGGAGGTTATTATAAGAATTTGAATGGAATAAAGGATTTATTAAAGGTATTTTTTGAGTAATGTGCAGTAGTATCATATGAAATGGTGTAGAAAACCACTGAAAAACTGCGCTTTTAAACTAGAAGTGCACAAGCACTGGAAAATACTTAACATGCAGTCATTAAAAAAATGTTAGGATCTGCAAGTTTTTAACAAGGATTTATTTGACCTGCTCTCCTCTCAGATAGTCAAATCACTACTTCTTTACTGATGGAGGCCAACCTCAGCTCAAGAAATGCTGGGAGATTCTGCATTATGAGAGCAGAGACTAAGTACTTCAATATCTATCCAAGAACTACAAAAAATTGTATAGCACTGCACAAATGTTATGCCTTTTTAATATTTTACTTTTTAAATGTCATCTAATGAATTTTTTCAACCATACCTCAGTGGAACCCATGGTAATAAATAACTTCTTCTGAGGCAAACTGTTCGTTGACCCATCTGACCTTGCTGATGCATTCGACTTTTGCTAGCAATTAAATTATAAATAAGAGGTTAATAAAATAAAAACTATATCATACAAATACTTCATCCATTTGAATATGTGAATTACAACTAATTCCATTCTGATTCAGTTCATAATTCCCAGATCGAAATCGTGAGGTTTGCATTCTCTGGAGATTAAGCTTTGCCTGAGTCTCACAGTCCCCAGTTTCACAGCCCCATTCTTTCAAGAAAAATCAAACAAGAAGAGAGAAAAGTCTCAGAAAATATAATGAAATTAAATCTGGAGTGTTTCCTAGTGGAACTTCTTCTATGAAAACAAACTGAATGTCTCATAGAAAGAATCATATGCTTGGTCTGCAAAGTCATAATGTAACTGTGAATAGGACTCACAAGCCATGCTATCAGCTAGATCCTGCCAACAATGCAATGGAATTTAGCTTTCTTTAACTATACATCACAGAAAAACTTCCTCTCTGAGAAGCCCTGCTGCCACTCGTCCCTCTCCACTGAGATGTATCTTTAACCTCTTCTCTTTGAACCAACAAAAAAGCTTAAACCTAATAAAGACCTGCTTCCCTCTAATTTTATGTCATGTATTTTGGAAAATAATCCATTGAAACTTGGAAGAATGTGACAGAAAATAATGTGGGAGAAGCTTGCAGGTATATTTCTCTTTAAAGCTGAGGAGAGCCTTCTTCCTAGGAAGTCAAGTGTTCAGCTCCTGCCAGACTAAATGTGTGATGTGCGATACACAGTGGTGGCTCCTCACTTCCACCCCAAATCAGCATCTGCTGACCCCTACACGTGGCTTCAAGTGAACATCATGCACCTAAGGTGGTGAAAAAGAGAGATGAAGAGATGAGAGCAGCAGAGAAAGCATCTGAAAAATCTTGGTAAGGACATGCCTACTAGTCAGGCAAATAGTCTGCCCTGGTCAGTACTTTGTCTCCAAGAGCAGCAGAGCAAGCACATCTAATACTGGCCTTGAGTAAACTCCAATTCTCCAATTGTTTGAAATCAAATTGTTGACAGAACAGTCAAATTAATGAGATCTCTTCACTCATCAGAATGTGGTGGAAGATGCTAGAGATGGCATTCATACTTTCCATCAGAAACATTTTTATGCTATGCTGCTTCTGAAACAGAACTCCCATAAATTAATTTTTTAAGGTTAAAAGGGTCAAAATAAAACAAAATTAAATGCAGCAATGAAACGATTCATTTAACCCAGGCTGGTCATTTATTTGTGATTTGTCAGTTAAGGAAAACAATGTCAAGATTTTTAGTTTCATCTTGATTTAAGTCAGAGAACAAGACATTTATCCCAGAAATGTGCATGCCTAGTCCCAGTGAAACGAAAAACTGATTAAACTGTTTTGACAGCAGAGCTCATTCTGTGCTTTGCAAAGTCTCTAAGCAATTCCAGTAACACTCAAAAGTTCTTTTAATTTATCTAGGTTATAATGATTCTGTAATTCATTCTTGCATTTAACTGATGATCAAGAATTATCAACCAGTTTTTCTCCTCAACAAGCCCAAAATACCACCACAGGGTGAGTTAGCTCTCCCTACCACGGCTCGTCACTGGCATAATCTGAAAGGACTGATGAAGGACTTTTGCAGTTCTGGAAGCCCACAACGGTCATGTTAGACAATGTCAAGGTCACTTGGCACCTTCTCACATCACACACTCAGTGGAAGCTGAACAAATTATTTTGCTCTTCATGCAGAGGCTTCTCCTTCTCAAAACAATACAACTTGGGGACCACAACTGCCTTATTTCTAGACACAGTTTTCCGAGTTTATTTTCTGCAGAATGCGACAGACCTGAACGTGATGCCATCTTAATTTAGAAAGAAACTGCATCATTTTTCACCCTTTTGAATGAGTGCTTTGTCCATAGTGGAGTTGGTGCAGTTCAAACTAAAAGAAGATAAACCGGTTCTTACACAGACAGCTCTTCCATTCCTATAATGCTTATGCTAGCTAATCTTGTTTTGTAAACTCAGAATACCATGAACACTTTGTCTCAATTATCTTTATCACTTTTGAAGTCTGAATTTTTACTCGGCCATTTTTAAGTTTTCTTTTGTGAAAACAAGAACAGCATCAAATTATGCCACCAGACATCCTCCCATTTCCATGTAAGCCAAAAAGGAAGTATTCAAACAGTGAGGTCCAAGTTCTTTCCACACTGGCATCAATAGTGAAAAAAAGATCCATTAACATTTTTTGAATTTTGCAACAGTCATGTTATTTATTTTTTAAAAAATGCAAACTTGCTTTTGCAGAAGCAATAACAGAAACATACCTGCAATATGTCTTGGTAAAAGAAGAGCAACTTTTTAAGTCCACTAGGGGCAAAGAATTGTTCTATTAGTTGAAACTGAAAAAGAAAATTACAATTGTAGTTAATCGTGAGGTAGTTTCAAAACACCGAAAATTTTGGAAATATTTTTTGTAATAACAATTTAACTAATATTTACCTTGTCATCAGAAATAATAGTCTCCTCCACTTGCTGCTCACTCAAGTCTATCCCATCTGCTAATCTTGATATCAAATACCTGTGTCTTCCATCTATCTGGGCTCTTCTCTCCTCTTTGGTTACTTTGGCTTGCTTGGCTAGTTCTTTTCTACTTTCACTGGAAAGTACTATACTTTTCTTAACTGTTGTCTAGAAAATAAAAGTTTGTTACAGAGAGATTATTTTTCCTCACTTAAGGATTGTTTTTATATTGCTGATCTTTGAGCTGGTTTCATAAACTACTTCAAGCAGGAACATGAAAAAAATTACATATAAGAAATGTACAGGGAAAAGAACAGCAATAATTAACTTGCTAGGCCAGAATTATTTCTCAGTATAAATATGCTATGAAAACTACATATCTGAAACTCCAGATCAGGATCTCGGAACCAAATTTGGATCCAGGCTAAGGTCACAATATAAATTTAGCCCTATAATGGCTCTAATTCAAATCTCAGCTTTGTGAAACCGGGTTCCAAACATGTCCATATTCCAGATTTGGGACCAGATTGATCTCTACGCTGCCAGCATTTTAATGTATAGTAGTATCAAGTTATTACCCCAAAGGAAATAAATAAACCAAATCACTATAAAATCAGTTATCACAGAAACAAATATACAATTGATGATTAATATACAGATCATATAAAGGTAGCAGCACAATTATGAAGAGGGAAATTTATGTAAAGAAAGAATTTTTCAAAATCTTCCTATCAGTGTGAACAAGACTGAAAATAGATATGCTGAATAACAGTTTTAAGTCAACAGAAAATCTTCAGAAGCTGTATAGAAAACTAAAGATTTGGATAAATAAGTCACCACACTGATCATTTCCATCTACACACAGCTCCCACTGGCATGAGTATCTGGGGTTTGAAAATGTCTGAAGTGTCTCTGTACCTCACAATTTTTACTGGAGAGAAAAAAAGATAAATTAAATCACTTCCCAGTACTCTACACTAATTGGAATTGTAATTAATCAATCCTACTCTTGGATTAAAAACCAAAAAAGATGGCTAACTTCCACCTTTGCCTCCCACCATTTGGTCTTATCCCAGACTCTGAACGGATGTTTTCCATCTGCTCTTGTCTCTACCTGCACCTCTTAGAGACAAGGAGACAGTGAGAATATCTGAATACCTGTAGTTGTTGGTCAGTACCCTTCTGATATCTCTAAAACCTAATCGTGATTCACCATGCAGGTCCTGACTCATCTATGTCAGTCTTCTATTATTTCTGGTTTCCATGTCCACAGCTCGATCTCTTATTTTGCATATGCCTTCCCTGATGCAGTATGACCTTATTCAAGTATTCTTAACCAACGTTAATTTAAATCGTGGCAAAGAAAGGATATTAACCAGTGGATGATAAAAAAAAAATACATCGAAGAACCCAAAATCCCAGCAACACGCATTGTGAGCACAGAAAGTCAGTGCCCTAACACTGTAGACACTTTCGAGTGGTTCACTGTTCCTTTTGCCTTGCAATTAACAGAGACTGAAGGAACTCAACATGCTTCAGTATTAGACAAGCTTTTGTCAGTGAAGACTTAAAGAAAAATCCATATAGAAGAACATTTAGCAGACAAAAGGTAGCTGAGTCACCACCTATTTTAGAACAAAAACACTTGCCGGAAGAACAGTAGTCAAAGATGATCCTGTGACAGCAGATCCTAGCTCAGTGTTCCTTGTCTTCAGGTTCCCTCCACGTCTAGGATATTTGCTTTCTGTGTCTAGTTAAAAGAAATTACAAGTTCTAATTATTCAAGTCCAACAAATGCATTTACAGACCTGCAGTGTTGTGTCTTCATATTTGCTAGCTAACCTCTTCTCACACTGGGGGAAACGAGGCCATTTTATTTCACAAAGAATGACATTTACATCCCATCATTGGCAGCAAATAGGATCCCCAGTGGAGCATGCAGTAATGCTTATGAGCAGCTCATCAAACTTCCATGAATTACTGTTTAATCTATTTTATATAAATAATAAGATTGTGACTAAACCTAGAATTCTAATAGCACTGATTTCCATTTAAATTTTCAATCAAATTGTACCTCCTTTTGCCTGATTAATATGTATTATACACAGAATCATGGAATGGTTGAGATTGGAAGGGATCCTGCTCAAGCAGGGCTACTTAGAGCCAGTTGCCCAGGACTGTTTCCATTTGGCTTTTGACTATCTCCAAGGATGGAGACTCCATAACCTCCCCAGGAAATCTGCGCCAGTGCTCGGTCACCTTCATAGTGTTTCCTGATGTTCAGAGGGAACCTCCTGTGTTTCAGTTTCTGCCATTGCCTCTGGTCCCATCACTGGACACCACTGAGGAGAGCTTGGCTCCCTCTTCTTTACACCCTCCCTTCAGGCATTTACATGCATAGACAAGAACCCACTCAGACCCAGCTCTCAGCCTTTCCTCGTAGGAGAGGTGGTCTACTGCCTTTATAATTTTCACGGCACTTCAATGGACTCTTTCCAGTATATCCAAGTCCGTCTTGTACTGGGGAGCCTAAAACTGGACACTCTACTCCAGGTGAGTAGTGCTGAATGGAGAGGATGGATCATCCCCCTTAATCTGTTGGCAATACTCCTTATCCAACCCACGGTAGCATCAGCCTCCTTTGCCACAAGGGCCATTGTCAGCTCATGTTCAACTTGGTGTCCACCGGGAATCTCAAGTTCTTTTCTGCCAATCTGTTTTCCAGCTGTTTAGCCCTCAGATAGTACCGTAGCATGGGCTTGTTCATCCCCAGGTGCAGGAATTTTCTCCAGCCTCTCGAGGTTCCTCTGGGTGGCAGCACAACCCTCTCGCGTATTGCCCATCCCCTCCCATTTACGTGCTATCAGCAACCTTGCTGGAGGTACCCTCTGCCCCATCATCCACATCATTAATGAAGATGATGAACAGGACTGGACCCCGTTCTGACCCCTGGGCTACACCGCTACCTTCTGGGCTCCAACCAGACTTTGTGCTGCTGATCACCACCCTCTGAGCTTGTCTGTGCAACGTTTTCAATCCATCTCACTTTCTGCTCAGACAGCCCACACACTTCAATAGCTTCTCTATGAGGATCTTACAGAAGCAAAGGGGAAATTTAAATTGTAACTGCTCATCAGTGGTACTAGGAACAATCTGGCACAGAGATCAAGAAGGCCCAGCTGTTGAAGGGGTTAAGCTGGCCAGAAGCAGGAATAGCAGAGGCAGAACAAGCCCCTGTAAGGGAGTATAGTTTCCCTCGGTGATAAGAAACAGCCACAGCTTTGTCTTGTAGCCATCCTGGAAAGCCTGGCTTAGGGTTTACTTTTAGGCAGCAGAGTTGGTGCTGGGGGATGGACCCAAGGCTAGGCTGAGGTGCTCCATGCTGATACCCAGAGGACTGGTGTGGGTGCAAGTGTATATAAGGAATTGCTTCATGAAGCATCTTTGCAGACTTCTTATAGAATCAGTTATGGTTTTAAGACTGTCCAATGCATTGTTTATTAATTTTTTATATGCATTTCAGAACAAATATGTGTTTATTCCACCTCAAGGGGAACAATAAAAAATTCCCAACAGCAGAATGTCAAAAGCCTTACTGAAGAAAAGGCAGACCATAATTACTGCACTCCTCTCACCTACCAAACCAATTATTTCATTGCAAAAGGAAATGAGGTTGATCACACATTTCTTCCCTTGCTGAATGCATGCTGATTACTTCCAGTCACCTTCTTGTTCTTCATGTGCCTGGAAATGGTATCCAAGATTAGCTGCTCCACCACCTTCCCAGGGACTGAGGTGAGGCCAGCTAGCCTTTAGTTCTCCTTTTTGCCCTTCTTGAAGGCACGGGTGGCATTAGCTTTCCTCCAGGCCTCACACATCTCTCCCAGTTGCCACGAATATTGATTTATTCAGTACTCTCTAAGCTGATACTCTTCCACAAGGTCAGTGAATACATAAGCAAAGTGGACACAGGTAAGGGATGCACCCACAGGCACAGAGGGAGATGGCTATGTTCAATAATCTTTGAAGTAACTATTTAATCTATTACCACTGTTAAAATATTCCAGAAAAGAGATACCATGTGTCATACTGTAAAGTACATTATGGAGTACTACTCATTAATTTTAATTCCAGAAAAATTCTTTGAATCATGTTACTATGATTCAACACTAGGAAATCTGCTATGGGATCAGAGCTGCACTGTGGGTGACCCAGTAAATACATATATATATATAAACATATATGCATTTGTTTATTTATATGTACCTATTTATTTATAAAGCTGAAAACCGCACATTCAGCACATGCAGTTCCTCCACTGGCAGATTCAGAATACCACATACCCACCCAGTATAAATAAACTTAAATGCTCTACTTAATAATTGGTTTCTCATTTTGTTCCTGGGTTTTTTTTTTTCCACGCAAAGCCGACATGAAGTACTTGTTATTTTCTCCCTTACCTTTTTTTATAGCAATTAGAGGTGGACAGAGATCAATATGAGGTTTAGAAGAAAGTTGTGTTGCTCTCAGTTGCTCTGATTCCTGCTGTGCAGAGTGACCATGAGAGGAACTGGGCTCGTCTCTTCCCCCTAACTCAGCCTCACCTCCCACAGTCTCCTCCATTTGCACCACCACACAAAAATCAACCTAAATCAACAATACAGAAAATGACTGGACAGTGTAACACTGTAATAAACACACTTTCAGTATTTTTGTCCCTGTTACAGCATCAATATGATAGACTAGTGAGGAAAGGCTAAAAGAAATATCTCTACTTTCAGCCGGTGATTTAAAAAGAGCAGATCTAAGCAGTTTTCGAAATGATAAAAGCTCCTATAAGGGTGCCTGTTACCAAAACTTTATTTCTAATTGCATAACTATACTTTCTCTCCAGTCAGACTGCCGCAGGTGGGAACTCACGCGTTGGGGGACAGGTTAAGCTCCTTCTTCAGCTCCTGCAGCCGCGGGTCCCGCTGCGAAGTGCCGGGCACCGAGCGCCGACCGCGGCACCCGCTGAATCCCGAGCAGGTTTTTACGCCTGCGGTCTTTCCTGGGCACTCGGAGCTGCTGGCAGCTGCTATGGCAACCCCTACACAAACCCGGCGAACAACCCAGCCCCCACGAGGCACCTCGCCTGTCCCCATTTCCCACTGGATTCAGCAATCCTGTGCTAATTTCATGACTACCTGTCTTTTTAAAAGCACCGTAGCTTTCCCTTACATATAAATTAAACCCTAAGCACGCTGTTTCCCTGAGCCCCAGCGATTCTGAGGTGCTGGGCCCGAGGAGGTCGTGGTGAGAGCTGCATCCCGGCGGTCACACCACGCTCCCGACACATCCCCTCCTGGCACGGCAGCGCCCTGGGCTCTGGGCAAGGCGTGAGGAGACCGCCGAGACCGCGGGCTGAATGGCTGAATGTGGAGTTTCCCTCCTCTGCTGGGAAAAGCAGCTTTCACACGGATCTGAAGGCACCGCGTGATGTGCAGCTTATCCAGCTTATCCATTTTCATTACAGAATCACGGGATCAGTTGGGTTGGAAAAGACCTCCGAGGTCATCGAGTCCAACCAGTGTGACCCAACACCACCGCGTCAACCAGACCACGGCACGGAGCCACATCCAGTCATTTCCTGAACACCTCCAGGGACGTTGACACCACCACCTCCCCTTGGCAGCCCATTCCAACGCTTAACAACCCATCCCGTGAAGAAATCATTCCGCATGCTTCCTTTTTTTTTCCAGACGACACCCACTGCAGTAGGCGACCAGTCCAACTCCTCAAAGCTTTAACACCTCACA
The DNA here is from genome assembly GCA_013397755.1 of Cnemophilus loriae. Lineage (NCBI taxonomy): Eukaryota > Metazoa > Chordata > Aves > Passeriformes > Corvidae > Cnemophilus > Cnemophilus loriae. The sequence goes on from VZTF01008251.1 coordinate 1,056,615, forward strand.
GGAGTCGTGAAGTTTTTGAGCACACACCGCGCCCCTTAACAGAGAAACTGNGTGAGCGCCGCCGCGCCGGCCCCTGCCGGCCTGTCCCGGGCTGTAGTGGCCGCGGTCTGGCAGTGGGAAGCGGAGGGCGTGGGGNAAAGGAAGCGGAGGAAGAGGAGGGGGAGGAGGCGGTGCCGTCGGGAGCGTGGTGCGCGTGCGCGGCCGGGCGTGCGCCGGCGCACCGGGGGCTGTCAGCGCCTTCCCGAGGAGGGGCGGCCGCGGCCCCGGTAAGTGGCTNGGCGAGGCCGAAGCGAGTGCTGAGGACTCGTCCTGTGCCGGGGCCGCGGCGGAGGTCGCAGGAGCTCGGCGTGCCCGCGGGCGGATCTCCGGCCTTTGCCCGGCGGGGACGGGCACCTGCGTCGGTGCGAATGATTCGAGCTGAGCCACCTCTGCCAGGGAGGAGCCGGGCGGGTCTGGGCTGCCGGCCGGGGCTGCCGCCGCTGCTTCCCCCGAGCTCTATTCAGAGGGTTCGCTGCGTTCCTCTAGCCCAGGAGCTCCTCTGCGGAGGGGCAGGGGCCTCCCCCTGGGAGCCTGTCTCCCCCGCTGGCTCGCCTCTGGAGCGTGACTCCTGAGGATAAGGGTTTATTATTGCAGCTGGAGCCTTCCTAAGTCGGCTCGGAACGTAGTTTTGTTCATTTCTGCCTCTGTTTTGCGCGGAAGATGTATGTAGTTGTGACTCACAGCCTCTGTATGAAGTTGACATGGTTTCCTAAAGTTTGCTGTTCCTTTTGGGTGGTTCTACAAGAGCCTGTCTGCTTCGGCGTGTTAGTTACGGTGTGCTGGCTTCTGATTCTGCTGACGAGGTCCTCTTGATGTGCCTGGGTAGTGGCTGTGTGGGCTAAAGGTGTTGTAACTCTGTGGAATGTATATGAAGTTTTTAATAAGGACAGTAATTCAGGATAAAGCTCTATGCTGCAGAATACCATTTCTGTAGTAAATTCGTATTTAAAAGTATCTCTTTTTATAATTTTAGGTAGAGCCCTGATAGCTTGGAAATGGATTGAGTCAAACAAAACTGGAGTGTTCATTCCAAAGCACAAGTGATGGAAACAGATCGTGCATGTTTAGATGAAGAGTAAGAAATCAAACGTGGTTTGAGCTAAATAGGCCAGCAGTAAAGAAGTATAGGAGTTTACACTGTAGAAATAACTCTGGAATAAGTGCATACTTATGCATGTAATTTTTGAAGGTGATAGAGATACGGAACTTGAGATATAGACTTAGGCTCTTGCAGACTAGCTCACTGGCAAACCTTGCCTGGAATGTTTTTTTGCCATGGTAAATTCTAAAATTAGGAATTTTGCTAATGCTCTACAGAGTCTGGATGGGATGTAGTTAACTTTCTTTATAAGTCTGTACAGTCTGTGTTTTGGATTTGTGGCTAAAACAGTGCTGCTCACACTGTGGTGTTTGGCTGTGGCAGAGGGGGCTTGTACAGTGTGAAGGCTTTCTCTTTTTCCTCATCCGCCCTCTACTCCCGTCGAGTAGGCTGGAGATGGGCAGAGGTTGAGAGGGGACAGTGGGGACATCTGACCCAAACTGGCCAAAGGGAAATCCCCTAGTGTTTGTCATACTTAGCAATAAAATATGGGGGTTTTGTTCCAGGGTAGCCATTATCCAGAGACTGTCTGGAGTGTTAGTTTGCCTGTGGGGGGTGGTGAGCAATTTTCTTTGCTTCGGTTGTTTCTTCGGGTTTTTTGGGTGGGGGTGTTTCCACTTCCCTTCGTTTATCAAACTTTCTTTTTCTTGTCCCACGACTTTTCTTGCTTTTTCTCTTCCAGTGCTGTGCACTTGGCACAGTTCTTTAGATCACTGTTCTGTTGAGATTAAGTGATGTGCTGGATTTATGAATGCAGACTGCTCTGAAAACAGATACCTAATTTCAAGGAATAATATGGGTATGAGAGAGTATAACCTCTACCTGTGGCAGCAGAACCTAAAATGTTCTCTTTGGTTGCAAGACTAAAGACATAAAATGTTGGAAATAATTTGGAAGCAATGAGGAGCTCCAGATACGTTCCTCGGAGGTCTGTGAACACCATGGTATTGCATCTTTGGTGATGGGATCCTCCCTGTTTTCTGTTAGTAGCTAGTGAAGTTTGAGAGAACAGGTCTGCCTTGAAGGCCAGCAGATGTTACCTTTTCCTCGTACTTGTTTTCCTGCATGTCTTGGCTTCACTAGAAGTTCTGCGGGAGACTGAGGTGAAATACTTGGATAATTTTTCCCTACACCCCTGATAGACTGGACTGATACTGTGAGAAGAACCAAACACGAGTAGGAAATCAAAAAATTGTCCATCAGAAGTCTAAATGGAAGTGCTCTGTAGTTAAGTCTCTGGGTTTGGAGCTTCCACAGCTATGTTTCTCTCCAGTTTTGGTAGCAAATTTGACCTATTGCTGCAGGGAGACTGTGGTTCTCTCAGCTCCACCTAATTGTCGTTCAGGATGAGTTAGGGCTTTTGCTTGAACTTTATACAAGATTCCATTATGCTTGTCTTATTACCCTTTTAATAGGCCAATCTACCCTTGCATTAAATAGAATCTCTTCTTTTAATGAAGATTTGCTGGTTTTTTGGTGGTGGTGTTGGGGTTTTGGGGGGTTTTTGGGTGGTTTGGGTTTTTTTTCTTTTTATTCAAACTTAGAGCAAGGTAAATGCAAAAACAGCAACCAAAAACATTTCAGGGAAACTAATGAAACTGAGTTAAGTGCGTTTAAATGCAACTCTTGTAGAATTCCAATTGCTTCTCTTTAGAATGTGCTTGAATGATGCTTCTGTCAAGTTTCGGTGCTTTTATTGCCAAAGTTAATTCTCCAGTTGTTAACTTTGAAATGTCACATAGCCATCAAATTTTAAAAAGTGGATTTTTAAAAAATGTTTTATTTCTTTTCAATATTGTTAAGTTATGAAGGCATTTTGAGGTCCTAATCAACCATGGAGGAAACGGATAGGGAAGCAGTTGCAACAGCTGTTCAGAGAGTAGCAGGAATGCTTCAGCGTCCTGATCAGCTGGATAAAGTGGAACAGTATCGCAGAAGGGAAGCTCGGAAGAAGGCTTCAGTAGAAGCTCGACTCAAGGTACAAAGTTGGATAAACCTGAGTGTCTGTGGTGCAGCATGAATGTACTTTCTTTCTTTTCTTCTTGTATTTTTTTTTTTTGATTCTACACTTTCAGCCAGATGGGTAGTTTTAAAACAGGGACTTTAGTTTTCGCTTGTGTCCAAACCAGAAAATTTGTGTCCTGAAAGTAATGCAAGCTAATGTTGTACATCCTACTAACGTTTTATTCAAGCATTTCAAGTCTTCTTAAGTCCTGTACCTTCTGCAGTTTATCCATGGACAGCTACCCTTGTGCTGTGTAGCCTGTCAGCCAACAAACCTTTGTCTTAGTGATTGAATACTGAAATTGTAAAACAAAATTGATGATTGCATCTGATAAAGGATCAGTCAGTTTCCCCTCTGACTTTTATATGGGTTTAGGGAAGATACCTAAAATACCTCACATTCTTGTCTGTTGTGGAAGTGACCCCATGATTTTGCTCCTCCTTCACATGTGTACATGTGAATGGGTGCACATTCACACACACAGACTTAGCCTGAAGTATGAGTATGGTCGTCCTGTGTTTATTGTGTGTATGTTACTGAGTTCTGTGTTTTCTTCACTGGTATTTGCCAACAGTCATTTTAGACCATTGTATTAAGTAGGCGGAGTAGAGTCTTAGAAAAGTGTTTTAGTAAACATTTTCTCAGGTCAAAATGGCTGGTATACACTGTATCTAATCTTATATTCCACTTAGTTAGTTTATCTTACAGCTATTTAATGGCTTCTCCTTTCTGGGAGTCTGTATGAAGTAGAAGAAAAATGGTTTTCTTTCCCAATGAAAAAATTTGTTATTTATACAAAGCAAATTACATGTTGATTTTTGTAGCATAGAAACAGAAATTTTTCTGATGACTTGGACTGGGCTTTTCAGATTTAAGTCAGGAAGCATATAGAGTCTATTAATAATGGATCAGCTGTTTAGTTACTGTGAGCTATTTATAATACGTGAGCACAGTCATTTGCCTGGCTGCTTCTATAGGCAGTCATGACTAAACTTTGTAAGTCTTGTAAATGCCTAAATCCACTTTATAGCTATTTTCCCTGTTGTTTGCCTTAAGTTAGTTGAGTCATCTGTAGGTGGTCGGAAATACCTGTTCCAAAAAGAAGTTCAATACCCCTTAATCCACTCAGGATGCATTCCTGAAAAAGGTGCTGGTTAGTGATGCAATGGATAGCAGTGCTGTTTTTCCCATGAGAATTGCTCTAATGGATGGGAGCACAGAGAGGATGTAGGAAATACTCTTGCTGTGGATTTAAACTGTATCTATGTGTGCTGTGGAAAATGGGGAGACAGACATCAGGATCATCAGCCGGAGGAGTTGCTGACTTTTCAGGCTGGATTGATTACTGCTTCATCTGAGTAAATGAACACATGGGAAGTCTTCCAGTGTGAACATGTTAGTGCTTTTTTCTGACTGGATATGCTGCCTTCTTTGTCATCATTTTCTTCAAGTGAATCTAAATATCCTCTCCCATATATTTAGTTACGTCCATTTCTTATATCCCTCACTGCATTTCTTCCAGTATAACATAAATTCTTAGAGGAAAAACTGCTTTGAAACGTATCAAACTCATCAGTTTCGTGTATGAGACTGATGGCACTCAGTGAAGCAGTATTTTTGGGGTTCGGTAGCAGAACTCTGAAAGGATATGTGGAAGAGCAGCAGGTAGCACTGTAGACGGGTGCTTTTAGGTTCTGTAGTCTGGAATGTGGGAGAAGAGCTGCTTGGAATCTCTTCCAGAGCCTGTAAAATTATAATCGTTGGCAGCCATTTTTGTTTGTGCACTTATTCAGTCAATGGAAGAATTTCTCTGTGAAGAAACACTGTGTAAATATACATATCCTGGGAAAGTTTCTAGGTTGTGGGTGTTCTAGAATATAAACATGCATGAATCCTCTCCCTTTTGATTCTTAGCTGCTGTGCAATCATGAATTTGAGCCATAGGGAGACCAGGAAGCCAGGATTCTGATTCCATGGCTTCATGTTGAAAGCTGTCACTTGACAAGACATAAAAGAGAAGTTTTGAGCCCTTTTTCTAGGATGGCTTAGTTTTGTTTTCATTTCTTTAATAGAGTGATGATCAGTCCAATCTAAGATGAATATGCATTCTAGGAGGCAAAGTCCACAATGCTAGGCTGGGACATGCTTTGTTCCCTGTCCCATCACCCCATCACCCCGTCCCCTGGTCGCCGCTGACTATTAGAAGACAAAATGAACATGGATGGATGTCTGTTTTTAGAATTTTCCTTGTCTGTTTGTGTCAGAAACTGAGATCACTGACTGTTTCAGTTCAACATTATCAAGTTTCTGCAAAAGATAAATAGGCAAAAATTCGAATATGTAATACTTGGAAGATGTGCCTCAGAAGAAATTATCAAAGCAGAAGTCTTGAACATTTAATGATCATGTGATTTTTAAAATACTTTATGGTCAGCTGCAGAAGATTGTGTTTGAGTATCCTAATTATCTCAGTTCCTGTAGAGGAAAAATGTGTTAATGCAGCAGTTCTATAGATAGAAACTGTATAAAAATACCTTACTACTGCTTAATTGTGCTGAGTCTGCCAGGAAAATACATTTTTATCAATAAAATCAGCATGTCATAATTTGAAAGTACATAAGTTTAAAAATCACTGCATTTTCCTGGATCTTTCCCAGTACATTTAAAACACAGTAAATGTTGTTTGCAGTTACCAGGATTTCCTCTTTGGCTTTTAGTATCCGACAAAAAGTTCCATAACTGTCCAAGCTTTTGAGCCTTAAAAGTCTGGCAAAAAATATGTTTTGAGCTTAGCAACACCATTAGTGCCTCGTTTTCTTTAATGGTTACCTCAAGTCCCCGAGTTATGCAGCTGAGTTTTCACTGATGACTTGCTTGTCTTTTGAAGCCTGTTATTTCTAGTTGCATTTTCCACTCCCCCGATTTCACCTTCATCACATCTTTTTAAAACTATGTATCTAAAAAACGTGCTGTGGATATAATCTGATTTCTTTCACTCATATATGCATTATAATGTATTTTCTGTAAGGTGTCTGGACACCTGAATGATATTCAGGCTTAACAGCCTCTTAGAAGGGTCATTATTTCAAGTGTCACCTGTCACAAGATACCCATATCAATAACCTGTCTTTATGGCAAAATAATCTAGTAGTTGCACTGTTGGTCTGGTCATTGATGTTTCAAAGTGTGAAAATTGTATTCAGTTTGGGGTTTTGTTGTTTGTTTTGACTGAATTACTTTAGGGGGTTTTTTTCGCCTTCAGGAGTTTTTGGGGGTTTTTTTTAGAACATTTCAGAATTAAATTTGGGCTTTTTTAGAACATTTTCTGTTGCGAGTAAAAATTTGTAATTGCTTTAGTAAAATGCTTTGAGAAAACATTCTGATGAAACATCTGGACTTTCTTTGATATCCCCCTTTGAAATTAATTTATGAAGGAAATGCAAAGAAGTCTCATTCCTTTGATCCTGGTTTAATATAGATTTATAAAGTTTATGATCCATCTCCCTAAGCTCCTGTGTTAGTTTGTGGGTGGATCAATTGTATCTAGGTCCTTTAAAACTAGATACCAATTTTTTGAAGTTCTGAAGTTGTATGTCGGCACACACAACGCTGTGCACACGCAAACTTGCACGCTTCTAGTAAATTGTAATATTTGCTCTTCTTTGTTTTATGCTGAAAATGTTAGATACTGAAATGAAAATCAGATCTTGAGAACAGTTGTAAATACAAAACTTATGATGATTAATACGAGTTCTGTCTTTGTCTGTTTGCATTTAAGGCAGCAATACAGTCACAGTTAGATGGAGTACGAACAGGTTTAAGCCAGCTGCACAATGCACTGAATGATGTGAAGGACATTCAGCAGTCTTTGATAGATGTCAATAAGGACTGGAGACAGAGCATCAACACGATAGAAAACCTCAAGGACGTTAAGGATGCTGTAGTGCAACACAGCCAACTGGCAGCTGCTGTAGAAAATCTCAAGAATATATTTTCAGGTAATCTACTGTTCTTTATATAATCCATCACATACTGAAAACACTTTAAGATTGTGCTAACAGCTGTAAGGTTGTCCAGTAATGTTGAGAGCATTAAACCTCACTGGGAATGAAGAATTAAGGAAGAATCACCTACACATCATATGCAGGGAAGTAGCTGGTAACCATTTAATATAGATGAAGACTAAATTGTGCTGTAGAAACTTCTAGTCTGGGCATCACACACAACTCACAAAGAAGTTTCTTGCAAGCAAACAGTATCTGGGATAACATGTTTAGTATAAATGACTGAAATATGCAAGCAACAAATACAGAAAGAATATTTGTAAAGTTCTGGTGTGTTGCCACCTGACCTGGACACCTGTAGCAAGCCTGTTGGGTACAAATAGTACAAAATTATTTGAGGAGGCAAAAACATTTTGCACCACCGTGCAGCTGTGAGGGTTTGCAAAATGAAATAAAATTAATGAGATAGAATGGATACCGTAAAGAGAAGGAAAATGTGATTACCTGTGTCATTTTGTGCAGCTGTTTTGGTGCACACTGCATTCCATCTTGAATCATGATGAGTTGCTTGCCAGGACTTTTCTACTTATAAATAATTTAAAGTATCTTACCCCATAACAGGGACAAACCTATCATACTAATTTGATTTTACTTAAATAGTCATTTCTCTCCTCTTATGTCCTGATGCTAATACACAAAGTGTACCTATAAAGGAAAATTACTTCCCAGCCAAACCACGTTGATTAGTTTACTCTCTGTGTGTATCTAACCTCTACAGTATCAGATACAGTGTGCAACTTAAAAAAAAGAGAAGTGTTTACAGGCAATGTCTAGCAATTACGAACAACAAAATTATGCGTTTTCCAATGTGGAGTTGTTTCGGGGGTGTTGTTTCATTTTACACAGATGAATGCAACTGAGACAATAAACCTTTTCAGTCTTTCTGAGAGGTTTTTAGTATGAAGCATCTCCTCCTGGGGTTTTTAAACAGTGTAGTTGTTTTGCTCAGAGATGATCAAATGTTTTATAAACAAAGTGGTTTTTATCATGATTGAAAAGACAGTTATATGCAATCGTTAGAACTTTTTGTGGGCTGACCGTTTTATCACTAGCTGCCTTTTTTGCAGTGACAGTTTTTCTGATGAGATTTTTCAGTTCTTCCCCCACAGGATCCTAATTTTGTTCTGTAGGAATCCTCAGATACTGAAAAATAATAAAGAAAAAAAATCTTTTAAGTATTTTAGCAGCATAGGTAATCATCCCTATCCTTCCTTTGTGCCTTAAGCAGGCAAAAACTGTTCAAGAAGGAGGTAAAATTTGGCATTTGTTGGGTTTATGCAGCCTCAGGCTCAACAGAGTGAGTGACTTCTGGTCAGGCAAGTTAAAAGCCTTTTGTGCAATGTATAAGGCGGCCATCTCTTCAATTTGTTTCATAGTTGACTTTCCAGGATTCATTTATTTATTTTGTGGTATCAAGAGGGAGAGAGAAAATTGTGTTGGCAGTGAGATCTTTGTTTATCCACTGATCAAAATGGAGCATTATAGTTAATAATGTATAAAGATACGTAACATTTACTAACGGTTTTTGAGTACTTCAAAATAATTCTCTTTAAATTATTTTAAAATAATTCCTACAGCCATTCTCCAGCTTTTTTCCTAGTGCTTCTATTGTCTTGTATTTATTGTTTGTATTTTGATAGCGGTGTGGTACTCTATGTGATTTTTCTTCTTTGCCTGCCCTTCAGTTCCAGAGATAGTCAGGGAGACCCACGACCTGATTGAGCGAGGGGAACTTCTGCAGGCTCACCGGAAACTGATGGATTTGGAGTGTTCTCGTGATAACCTGATGTATGAGCAGTATCGCATGGACAGCAAAAACACACATGACATGAACCTCATCCATACATACTTTGGGGATATGCAGAAACTGTCTGAGGAATTGGCAAAGCAGCTTTGGATGGTGGTTCAAAGATCTCTTGTTACAGTCCGTCGAGATCCAACCTTGCTTGTCTCTGTTGTGAGGATAATTGATAGGGAGGAGAAAATTGACAGGCGCATGTTAGACAGGAAAAAACAGACTGGGTTCATACCTCCTGGCAGACCAAAGAAGTGGAAAGAAAAAATGTTCAATATTTTGGAGAGAACTGTGAGCACACGGATTGAAGGCACTCAGGCAGACACCAGAGAATCTGACAAAATGTGGCTTGTGCGGCATCTAGAAATCATCCGTAAATATGTCCTTGATGACCTGCTCGTGGCCAAGACCCTGCTGGATCAATGCTTTCCTCCACATTATGACATTTTCAACAGGTTGCTAAACATGTACCATCAAGCTTTGGCCACCCGAATGCAAGAACTTGCTGCAGAGGATCTGGAAGCAAATGAGATTGTTAGCCTTCTAACTTGGGTTTTGAATACATACACTAGGTAAGGCCCCCTTATCTTTTCTGTTAGCAATAAGTGAGAGGAAACATGCAAAACACAGTTTGTGTTAATATTTGCATGTCTATTAACATACAAGAAGATAAAACAAAAAAGGGATAATATCAAACTAGCAAGTTCTTTACTATTCATAACATATTTTGCTTCCTGGAAATTGCTCCTTAAAACTTTTTTGTATTTTCTAATATGTAATTTTGAGTTGCTTAAAGTTTTAATTCAGTTAAAGACCTGCATGACGCTACAGTCACCTTGTATTTGTGTCCCAGTTTGGTGAGGTATTGGGAAGAACAGGAGACTGAGAGCTCGTGTGTGAAACACAATGTTTGTTGTGGCCACGGCCCCGGAAGATCTGTATGATTATTAACTTTCTATTGTTCTCTTTTACAGGGGGTGGGACTGTTTCAGTTGCCTCATTACTGTTAAATGGAAAGAATGTGGTAACTTCCTTTAGGTTTTCTCTCAAAAGTGTGTCATGATTTGTTTTTTTAGAAGAATTTCTGCCTACGGGTTGTTTTCTATGATAGTCTTAAGCTTATTTCTTTTGAGTTGTCTGATTTGTTGGGATCACTTAAGCATTGTGGAAGGTTTGTTGCTTTTATTTTTCATCTTCCTGGTAGAAACAGCTCAAATGGCAACTGTTTAGTTTTTGCTGGCATGTAGTTACTAGAGCAACTGATTTGTTTGGGAAAAAGTGCTGCTAGCCTTTCTGTGGCTCATGACCGTAATCCTGTTCTGAATAGCTGGCGTTGACCCAAGTTCTGTGCTGTGTGCACTTTTGATGTCTTCAGTTGTTCAGTATAACTAATGCAACAAGCTGGACACTTGGTGGGTTTAGAGCACATAGGCAGGAGATGATACTGTTCTGGAGAATTCTTAAAACCAGCTTTAAGGTTTGTGCTCAGCACTCTGTGCGTTACTCTACACTGCGAAGTCCTCCTGGTTTTTCTTCCCTGCAAGGAACAATCATGAGCACCCACTTGTGCATACTTAGGTACCCATGCAGGGTATAAGAGAGGTGCAGCCACTAATAAGGAGCTACATTAATTGGCCTTTCCCTCTTTTGAAGGCCAGAGGAATAACTCTACAGGAATGAAAATCAGAGATATGTGAGTCCTTCTCATGCATTACCATGCATTTCTAACTCATTGGCAGAAATCCTGCTCCCAGGCTCTTCATTTATGTCCTGGGACTTATGTTCCAGTGAGGCAATTCTTGGTCTTAAAATTGTCCTTCTACCTTCCCCAAGAAAGCAGAGTAGATTGTTACTGAGACAATTCAGAGCTAAGGTCTAAATCTGTGTGTTCCATCATTGGAAGGGCAAAGGGAGGGAGCAAAGCCAGTGTTTCATCTATTTACAAAGCAAACAAATCTTGCTAAAGCAAGTCATGTGGCTCATAACACCTGGTGGCTGAGTCTTGTGAAGAAAGGGAAACAGTGAGAGGAGTAGACACAGTACAGGATATCTGAGAATGCACTTCTCCCTGCGTATCTGCATAACAAGTGGGATAGAAATTAGAGGAAGTACCTTGAAGGAAAAAATTAAGGCTTTGACTTTCTCTCTTTTCTAAAAAAAAAGCCCAAGAGAGCAGTACAGCAATTGTATTCTTGTATATTACAATAAAAGCTTATAAATAGGATGATAATTACTGGAACAGGTTGCCCAGAGAAGCTGTGGATGCCCCATCCTTGGAAGTGTTCAAGGCCCGGTTGGATGGCGTCCTGAGCAACCTGGTCTAGGGGGTTGCATCCCTGCCCGTGGCAGGCAGGTTGGAACTAGATGAACTTTAAGGTTCAGCCCAAACCATTCTATGATTCTATGAGAATTAGCCATTGAGTGTTGGTAGTGCACAGTGGGAGAAGAAGTCAGCTCAGGTTTCTGAGTGGGAAACTAAAGTTCTCAACAGAGATATTTGCAGAGCTTATCAAATCACAGTTGCCGGACATCTCTTAACAATACAATAAACAATTCTCCATGAGGATATGTTTATAATAAACTAGGAAGGAGAATGGACTATATGGCATCATGAGAGCTGTGAATAATACAGGGAAAATATAAATTTGTATTGTATTTGCATTATTACAGCTGCATTTCAAAACCAACTGAGAGAATACTGACCAACTAAAAGAAGCATTGAGGGTTTTTTCCATGTGATGAATTGATAAAGTTATGCATAAATTATGTTTATAGTATTTGCATCATACAAGTTACAAAAGAATCATGGGGGTTTCTTTATCAGAGCATGTCTGCATGGAGGCTGATTTTGGAAATGTGCTCAACTCATAGCTGAGAAATCTAGTGATGCTACATGTGGAATAATAGCCTTCGACAGCCTCTGAGTGGGATGCACTTTTCCTGTGCTAGAAGGATTTATCTTTCATATTTAAGTCAATGAGAGTTTTGGAAACATACTGCTATTATTAAATCTGTGGTGGGTTGGGACCAGGTCTCTAATCTGTGTTTGAGGAAAAATGTAAGTCTTGTAAGATCCTGATGCTCATATTCATAGCATCATTTTGTGAGATACTGGTCAAGTGTTGACAAAACTGGTGAGAGTTTGCCAGGATTGCTACAGACGCGTCAACAATGTTCACTTTAAGGAACAGAAGGAATATTACAATACATGTAGCTGGATGATGTCTCTGGAGCCAGTACCTCTTCTCACCAGACAGAGCAGGATTGGTGGCAGAATAGAAGCTTTCTAAAATGCTACTTTCCAAATAATACAATTATGTTTGAAATTTCAACTTGATTATAAACTTTTTGTTGAAGGTAAATAACGTCCCAACAGTTAGAAGCCTTGTGCCAGCTGGAAGAGGGTTTTCTGTTGCTTCTTTCCCCCCAGGCACTTGGGTTGTGACAATCAGGAAAGAGAAATTGTGTATAGGAAGAATTTTTGTGTTGTGGGCCAGAGGTAGAAGCTTGTGGTCTTTGTTTTGGGTTTTCAGGGATGTGCTTTGAGAAAAGGTTAATGCTCTGTGGCCTTGTGAACAGGGATAATGATGTATAATGAGGCTAGAAATACTTTCTAACATGGCACAGTGCCATAAACAGCTCCTCACATTTCCCCTAAATCAACCTAGAGTAGGTCCTGCTAGTACGTGTGTTCTTTCTGTAAACAGCAACCGAACAGAATTTAGTTTTCTGAATAGATTGAGCCACTTAAAATAATTTCAATCTCTTTTCTTACAGGCTCAGGAAGATGCTGTAAGTGCAGGATGTTCAGTCATAGTAGCTTTTATGGTTTCAAATACAAGAATTTTGGTATTTTAAGTTGGTAGCTGTAGTGGTTTTTTTCAGTGCTTTGAGATTTATTTTTTCCAGGACGTGGAAGCACCACTGTGCTGACTCACTGCATGTAACCAGAGAACAACTTCAATTTGCAGAACTGTACAAACTGGACACTTGCTTAGGAATTTATTTTTAAGTTGCTATTTGTTTTTATAGTAGCCTCTGCAAATATAGAATTTGTGGTTTGCTTCTGAAAAGCACACTATAAATGGAATGTGAAACAATTTATGTTATTATGATTGAATATATTTCCATCAGCTGTTAATAAAGCACTCTCTGAAGAGTGTGGGTTTGACTTATTGATTTTTTTGAGCATGAAATATTAAGAGTTCTTGCTACGTTGTGCTTTGGCATAGCTTTAGGGATTTTTTGCTTACACAAGCCACTCATTGTATAATCTTATATAAATGCAAAATATCACATAAAGTATTAATTTTATATAATCCTTGTCAAAATATTTTTGAGGGTTGCTCTAGTTTCTTTCAAATCCTATAAAATCAAGAACTTGCCTTTGCAAGCAAGTGCTCTTATACAGTACCCATGAAGTGCACCTTTGATTTGTCTTGAAAGCTGCCTCATCCTCTTAGATTAGCTATATTCTCTACCAAGACAGGAAGCATAATTAGCTTTTCTTTTAATATATTTTAATTTCTACATGGATATGATACAAGTACCAAAACAGAAACTCTTTTGAGGATCTGAGGACAGTAATTTATACTTGTCACTGATCTTTACTGTTCTAAAATTCAAAATGTATAAATTGTCTGTCATCACCTCTGAAATTTAAAAGGTATAAAAATGTCTCCTACAAAGAGCCCACAGGCTGAACCAGCTGGCTTTTATTTAGTTTCAAGTAATCATTAATTCTTGTACATAAAAGTAAGGAATACATGGAAAGATTGTATATTTAAATGTCTGTAATATTTTTTATCAAATCCTGGGCTGTAGCTTTTGCATTCTGTTCTTTCATTCATACAGTTTTATTTACATTTTTTGTAAGTGTATTTATCGTTGTAGTTGCTCTTAAAAACTTCTTGAAATGTGTAGGTATTGGAAAATTGCCCTTTACAGTGAACATACAGAAGAAGTTGCATAGTTTTTTAGTTTTTAACTTTTTATCTCATTTTTCTTTATTAATCTGCAATGCTTTTTCTTTTTTTTTAATTCAGTGCAGAGATGATGGGAAATTCAGAACTGTCTCCCGAAGTGGATGTAAATTCTCTGGATGCTCTCATTTCACAAAATGTGGTAGACCAGCTTCTCAGCAAATATATGTCAACACTCACTGTGAGTAATAACAGTGCAAAGGCACATTCAGATGAGTTTATGGCTGCATTAGTACCTTGGTACTGCTCCTCCATCAGAGAAAACTGTGACAAATGTGAATCCAACACCATCACTTTTATAAAAATTTTCATACCCTACGTGTAAGTTTCTTTATAAAGTCATAATCAGATGATTTTATATATGTAAATCATGACATTTCAAAGCATAGTTATGCTTTACAGACTATTAATAATAATTTATTAGAAAGGAAGAAATTCCAGTCTTCATATGCCTAAATCCTTAATGCTAGTATGCTAGCACTTAAAAAGACACTGTAGGCAGCTTGGTCCCTATAGTAACTACATCAACATTTGATACAGATGTGATCTTTTCAAGGTAATCAGGATGTTCATGTTTGCCAGTTTGATTCTTTTAACAGCCTTTTTCCTTTCACGCCTGTTAATTGCATGAGCATAATTTCCTTTTGTGGATGCCATTTCAAGTGTATCTTAAATATAAAGGCACTGCTTCTTTGTTATCCTAAGAGTCACTAGAAACTGGTCAACTTCACAGCAAAGCAAGCAGTATGTGATTGTCAGATCCACTAATTGCCTTCAAGAGTGGATGTTTGGATAGTTGTAACTTTGGACTTACTGTTCTTAAATTGTTCCGTGAATTTCTACTCCTCCTAACATCAGGAGCTCTGCCAAGCAGAGGGAAATCTTTATGCTTGTTTGGATGTGTCAGCTGCTAAAACATGTCCAGCAACAGCAACTACTTGGACTTTATACTCATCACAATAATATGAACCAATCTTGTAATGGCTCAAGGAAGTTGTCAGTAGAGGCTCTACTTCCCATTAACTTTATTAGGACTTTTATGCAAGTTTATTTTTCTGCACTTACCTCTAGGACAAAAAGCACATTTGTTTCTTTTCTCAAGCTACTTTTGCCTTGACTCAGGAAATGCCTTTAAATTCATTTTGTCCTCACTTAGCATGAAAAAATACACCTATATTGGCTTTTCAGAATTGGTTTTTTCCTTACCTACTGAAAAATATTATGTATAGAATATTGCTTTATTTTATTTATAGAACATAAATAAAACAAAGTTGCTACTCTGATAAAGAGTGGCTTTCTTTTTGCTGGTTTTGATTTTTGGCTGTATCTTTCTTTTAAGGCAGAAAATACTGAAAGTGCCTATTTGTTTCTCTTCTACTTTATTTCTTTTGATGTTGTTAAAAAGTGTTTTTAAACACAATGTAACTAGTTCTGTATGGTTAAGTACAAGTAATTGTGGCTATCAGCTTAAATACTGATGTTTACATCAACAAAAATGTCATGAGAAATAAAATACTAGTAGATTTTAACAGATTTCTAGCATATTATTTGTCCAGTCACCTCAGGTTGAAAGAAAGTTCTTGTACATGCTGATCTTAAGGTGAAAAAAGTCCCCTGGGCTGCTGGCTTAAGAGATGAGTTCTTGCGAGTCATATCTCATCAGAGCAGGTCCATGCCCATGAGGCAGAAAGGCAGTGCAGCATTCCTCCCCACTGAAGAGGGTACTGTATGGACTTAAATGACCTTTCTGTTTGTGCCTACTGGTAATGTGTAATTTTGCATGGCAGGGCACAGTAATATACCTGTTACATGTTGGAAAGAGGTACAAACATTTACATTACTACAGGTTTTAAGCAAATGTGAACAAAGCAGAAAAGAGGCAGAAATCAACCCAAGCAAGACAGAAATCAGAGAATCCAATTATATATTGAGCAAACATGCTGGTGTTTACTCTTGTGAATAGGTCTATGGTATGTGTCACGCAGAAAACTGGCGTAATCTCCTTCTAAACCCAGTTGTTCTTAACGTCTGTGTGCTGTACAGTGTGCTGGGCAGATGGGAGGAGAGCCAGCCATTGTATCCGTCGCTGTGTTCTGCAGCACTTGTGTTCCAAGAAACACAACCCATTTAATCTAATCCTGGGGTTTTGTCCTCGGCAGTAATGAGCACCAGTTTCCTAAAACGTAGGTGTAAAAGGAAGTACAGGCAGATATGTGCTGTTTTTCCTACGTTAGGTATTACCCTAATTTTTTCAGTTGGGGAAAAATTCAGTTTGAAACCTAAAGCCTGAGCCTTAATAAATTCTTCCAAAGTTAGTAAACTTGTTGATTCTGACAAACTGACCTGCCCTTTGTGTTAAGAGCACTCCTTCCAAAATGTACTTTGTCCTAAGCTTCAAACTACACCACTTGTGTACCAGTACTAACCTTTGTCTTTGTCAGTGCAAATTTTAATTTGTCTGTTACCTATATCCTTGTAGGAATGCTAAGAGTGGTCAGCATTATCTGTTACTATGCCACTCTTCATTATGGAAATGACTGCTATTCTAGATATTGTAGCAGGGGTTTTTGTCGTGTTAAATTAACTCTTTTCTTTCTCTTGGTTGCTTTATTTAATGAAGTCTAACATCATTGGCTGGCTGCGAAAAGCACTTGAGACAGATAAAAAAGACTGGATAAAAGAAACTGAACCAGAAGCAGATCAAGATGGGTACTATCAGACTACACTCCCAGCTATTGTTTTTCAGGTATAAGACAACTTGGTTATTCTAGAAAACCTCCAGAAGCAGTACATGGATTTGGGAGAATGGAGGGGGAAGCCAAACTTTCTAGAATACTATTGTTTCTATGTCTTTTGAAGTATAGTGGAGTTTTCTTCCCTGTTAGTTGGAGGCATTGTTTCTTTGGGGGTTTTTATTTACTTTTTTTACTTTAATGCTTAAAGACTTAGCTCTTTTTTATGTGTAGATTAGAAACATATTTTTCCCAACCTGTTTGGTTGATATTTGTATTTAATGAGCTGCTTTTACTTAGGTCTCTTGATGTAAACCTGTAGTATAAGCCCACCAGATGAGATGTTTGTGACTTGCTAGAACAGGTTTTGTTAATACAGTGATAAGTTAGTTAGGCATATTTGTTTATATAGTGCTGAGGTAGTTAGGCATGTATTTGTTACTATAAATTATTCATTATACAAACACCTTAATACTAGAATAAAAAGTTCCATTGAAGGTTGAAACTGTTGCTGTTTTAAACACTACTTCAGTTCACATGAATGCCTGTCCAAATTAAAACCAGAAAAGATAAGGCTGTTTCTAAGATACTTAAAAAAAAAAAAAAGCTTTTTTTAAGAAAATTAAAAAAAAAAAAAAAAAAAAAAAGAAAGCCAGAAAAATACCCAAACCTGCACCACCCTGTTGTCGGTAGTGGGAAGTTTTGAAAGTGATCTTTATCAACCAGAAAAATGTCAGCTTATTATGCTCAATTTCTAATTTTTCTTTACAAATACTGTGTTAGGTACCTTCAATGAAAGATTATCTCTTCTTCCTGCATTTGTTTCCCACTTTATTTTTTTTCACCTTATACCAGGATTTTTGCTACATTCTTTCACATTTGTATTAGTGCCAAGGTTTGCTTCATCTAATCATTTTCAGAAAGTGTGTGATGTCAAAGAAACTGGTGGCTGATTATTGGCTCTAGTGACGTGCTGAGATGGACTGCATGTAGTATCGAGATGCATGTAGCAGTGAAGTTTTCAAACTCATCTTAGCATAAAAACAGCTCATGTTTCCACCTGGCTTTGTACCCTTCCTTTCTAGTTTCCCTCCTCTCAAACAGAGTTGCCTGTCAGTCACCTAGATCTTGTACCTGCTTGTGTTTCTAAAGTTTAGAGGCTCCTTTATTTCACTAATGTGAGCTCACTACTTTCGTATATGGGAGAAGCAAAGGAATTTGAGTTGTAGGGTTATTCATTACTAACTGTAGGAGCTGACCCTAGAACTTTAGTATACTGTAAAGCCAAAGCACTAATGAATTAAAGAAATTAGGTACTGTTTTGCTGAAGAAAAAATGCAGCTGTTTTCAGTATCAGGAGAGCACTGCAATAGCTTTAATGGTTGTCAGTAATATATGAATTACACTTACAGAAACAGCAGCTTTTGGTTTAGTCAGTGGGCTTGTCTGAAAAAAAAAAACCAACAAAAACAACAAAAAGGATATGTAGAGCTGGTGCTAGTGAGTCTCCCAGACTCCAAGATGGGAGTCCTGTATTTGTTTTACCACTGATAAAGGCCTCTTTTTATAATTAAACTATTTTTTTCTTAGATGTTTGAGCAGAATCTTCAGGTGGCTGCTCAGATAAATGAAGATTTGAAAACAAAGGTACTCATTCTATGTCTTCAGCAAATGAATTCCTTTCTAACCAGGTAACACAATGTTTAAAATACAAATGCTTTATCCTGCCTCAGTCTCTCTTTGTTCCTGCAATTCCAGTACTTGTTTTTTGTTTGGATGTTTCTTTACTGCTTTGTCTTTCTCCTATCGCACTCACGTCAACCAAGCTTTTCTTCCCTTTCCTTTCCTTCCTTTCTTCCCTTCCCCAGTTTCACTGCAGAAGTTCTTCTGGGCTGGTGAGGGGCACTTCCAGTTCCTGTCTGCAAACAGCTCTTAATGTTTTGAGTCAGTTCCCCTTTCTTTTATATCTCAAACGTATACCTCTTTCTCTTAAGGAAGAGAGAAAACACTTCCTTGCCTGGATTCTGCCCAGAACAGAAAGACAACATCACATGAGCAACACACTCTTTATAAAATACTTCTAAATACCTAACAGACTTTTATGGAGCATTTGGTCCTGTGGTGTATTTGAGTTATTACAGATTTGTGTCTGTTTAATGCTATTCCTTGTATGTGTTACAGGTACAAAGATGAAGCACAGTTGTATAAAGAAGATCATCTTAAAAATCGTCAGTATCCTCAGTGCTATGTTCAGTACATGATTGCAGTCATCAACAACTGCCAAACCTTCAAGTAAGTCTGCATGTTCTTGCAGTATTGTGATAAAAATAGCTATTGATATTTCAGTTGTAATGCTACTTCTTCCCAGAACCTTCTCTTCTGTATACAAAGAGGGTTTCAGTTAAGATAGTTTAGCTGACTAAACAAAGGCAACAGCTTTAAAGATAGTGCTGTTTTAAGAGGCAGGTATTGTGATTGCTTTTGCCTTTGGCAAGCCAAGCCATTGCCCCTCACCAGTGAAAAACCGCTTGTTATTCCAAGAATTTCATTGCCAAAGAAAAATTTATCTTCAGCTTCTAGAATTTGGAAAGGTCATTTCAGTTAGGTTGTCTGGGTCCTGCCAGCTTCTCTCACAGATCACCTTCACGCAGTATGATCAAGGTGAACTGAACTGGAGAAAAGTAAAGGCAGACCTTCTGTGAAGAGCGTTAGAACTTGGCTCATGTTTCAGTGATGAGCAATCCAACTTCCTATTCATCCCTGTCTGCTGCCATTTGCAGGTCTGCAGATCATCAGCAGTTTGCTACCAACACACAAGTAGTCTACACTCACCACTCCAAAATCATGCTGGAGAGTAAATTAAGGCTTCCAAAGCAAGCAGCAGGCATTGTTTCCCCTTGCAAAAACAACTGCCTGCTGTGTCTTCTTCTGTGTATGAACTCCAAAAATTTAATAGTAGTGCAATTGTGCATCAGTGGGCGATGAAAAGCCTTTTTTTTTTTTTTGTCACAGAGAATCTATCATCAGTCTGAAAAGAAAATACTTGAAAAGTGACATGGAAGACACTTTGTCAATCAGTCACGCTAACATGGATGCAACTTTAGACATCATTGCTAAAGAAGGATGCTCTAGCCTGCTAGATGAAGTCTTCATGGATTTAGAGGTTAGAACTTTTTTCCTCAAAAAACCCAGAAATTTTATTTAGAAAGAAAAAATAATTCAGAATGAAGTAGTTATGGAACCTTTTGATTGCTAAACATATAAAACATGTCGTTTATGTATATGGGCTAGCAAAATGTGAGTAAACGTTAGTATTGTTCTTCACTGGTATAGTTTGCATGTAAGAGACTGGAAGGTTGCTTAATTAGGTTTCATGGGATGACTTAAGGCAGGTGCTTTGTATATAATTAATATTTTCTAGCAGATGTACTTAGTCTTATACTTATGTTGTTGAGTTGTAAGAATTATTTGAGAAACTACTGCTGATACTAAGTTGTCAGCACAAGTACAGTTCACCTGTAATTAAGATATTTGATTGATTCTAACAGTGGGCCCTTTCTGTCTGGTAGATTTTTTCCATGTTTAGGAATTCTACCTTCTTGTATAGAATCCCTCAAAGAAAAAATTATTACTATAAAGAAATTTGGAGTATGGGGAGAGAGACAGGGAAATTAGAGAAACAGCAGGAAATGGTGAAGATAGATGCTCTGGGACTTGTTAGATGTGTAACAAAATTTCGAACTAATGTTAATACCTTGAATGGCTCACATGAGGAAGGACGTGGGAGAAGCATAGTTTAGAAATTGACAACACTTAAAATTGTCTCCCATTTTTTGGTGACTGCACTGATCTGATTAAACTGTCAAAAACCTGATCTGATCTCTCGTTTGTACCTTCTCAGCCACACCTGAATGAGCTGATGACGAAGAAGTGGCTGATGGGGTCTAATGCAGTGGGGACTATCTGTGTCACTGTAGAGGATTATTTCAATGACTTTGCAAAAATCAAAAAGCCTTACAAAAAGGTAGGTGCAAAATACTCAGTGATACTTTGTTAATGTACTCTGAGCATCATGTTGATTTGGAATTTCTGAACACCACATGGAATTCGGAATTGGAATGCAGAAGTTGGAACTGACTGATCACTGGAAATGAAAAAATGTTCATCGTCATACTGCAGAAGTCTGAAACTACTGGTTTTTTGTTCACAGCCATATAATATTGTCAAAGACAGATCTAAGTTGCAGCATTTAGTCCAGGAAGCTTTTTGGCATGTTACTAGATATTCTTACCAGTTTGTACTTTCCTACCTCTCCTCAGAAGTTTGTAGTCAGGTAAAACTAGCTCTTCCGAAACTAGTTTTGCTGGTCTGTAATTACTTTTTTTAATAAATGCACATCAAGTAATTCCTAGTTTTAATATATACAATGAAGCATAGTGAATTTGATGCCATAAGGGTTAACAAACTCGTAGCTATGTTTAAAGTGCTCTTACAACAGCAGATGTGCTAGGTTAGGAGTTTTTTTCCCCTCTGGTCTGTCAAAGGATATCTGGATTTCTCTTATTGATAGAAACAAGTACAATAACGTGGAAGATTAAAGGTAGGTTTGTGTAATAAACGCAAAATGATTGTCTAACACTGAGGAACCTAACAGAAGCTGGCAAGATCAGTATTTAGGTGAGGTCTTTGAAGAAGCTCTTACTAAGTAGAAGGGCTTAAAAGATAGTCTCCAAATCATACACTTATTCTTTCTTGCCGCAGTTCTCAAAGTGATAAAGGGAACTGCTCAGAGTTTCTCTGATGACCTCTTAACCTTCAGTATTTGCAGATCCTAGAGGCCTTATTATGTAAGTATATGTATTTCCAGTCTAGAAAAAGTGCACAAAATAATTTAGGTCAGTCCCAGAATTAGTCTATATCCATGGAACAGTTTTGTTTTCCAGATTTAGTTTGCTACTGTGAGGTACGAGTGCTTGGCATGAGTTTTGAAGTGTTAACACCAATCTCTGCAACCACATATGTTTCATCATGTAGCATGTATTGCCACCTTGTGGGGAAGAAGACTACAAGCAGAGTCTTTGGCATTCATCATATCTGCTTTTCCACCGTCTCCCAGCACAAAAAATCTCCCATAAAGGATGCCATATGTTGTAGCATAGGCTGGACCACACTTTCGTTTCCCTGATTTGTGATGGGATTTTTTCTGGTTTTAAAATATTCTTGGATAACCCTGTTTTGAAAGTACAGTTTTTAAAAGCCACACAAACAAAGCTCCTCCAAGAAGACTGTTTCCCAATGGAAAGGACACAGTTCTGGAACAGAGGAAATCTGGATCTAAGTCATTCTGCTTTGCTGTTTTCCTCATGTGTAAATTGAATGCTCTACCATAGCACTGTTGGCTCTTCTGGAGTGTTCGCAGCTGTAGTGGAGCTGTTCCTCAGTTCCTTTCCAGCAGGATGGGCCATACATGTCAGCCCCCCACAGTCTGTTCTGTGCAGTTCATTTTCCTTTGTGTAATTGGCATCAATTCCACCAATGCAAGAGAAGCCACCCCTGAGCAACTACCTAATTCTGGTATTTCTGCAGAGTCTTGAGAACAGAACTTGAACTTGTATTTCCTGTGTTCTAGATGAGGGTTGTGACTTCCAGTACTTTGCAATCTGTTGTATTCTCCCTTTTTTCTTTCTTCCCCTCTTTTCTCTCTTTCCTGAAACCTTTTTATTCAAATTTTGACTTCATGAAGAAGAACATGTTCATCGAAACTAAAGTTTGATACATACTGCTAAAAAAACATTATAAAAAGTTTGGGACTACCTGTTATGCCAGCTTTTTCTTAATTGTAAGTAACTTTGCCGCCATGCTTAAGGGGAAGAAAAAACACCTGAGGACTTGTGAGATTTAAGGACTATACTTACATTACTGTTGAAAAATAAGCATGTGAGGGTTTTGGGGGTTTAGTTTTGTTCTTTATTTCTAAACCTCAGCATTACTCTTGCATCAATACCAGATGCTTCACCCAGGTACTAGTAGATATTTCCTATAAAGAGACAAGTGCAGAACAGCAAATCAGTCAAGGAAGATCTGAGAAAGTGATTGTTCTTTGGTGCTCCTCAAAAAACTTAGACATGTCATTAAAGATATTTTGGGTTTGTTGCTTCTTGTAATTGGCACATCCTTAGGGAAGGAGAGATTTTCATTTCTGTTAGCACTGTGAAAATCTAAAACCACTCAATCTGTATTATTAGCAAAAATTGTATGCTGGTGATTAAGTGCAAATACACAGTTCAAAGCCTGATAATTGTTCAAAGCCCAAAAATAATGGCTACATCTGCAGGTATCACTGGTATAATCCACCACCTTTTCCATTTCTTTCAGACAATGACTCTTGAGGCCCATCGGCGAGTAGTTGTGGAATACATCAGAGCAATCATGCTGAAACGTATATCTTTCAAGAACGCAGAAGAGAGAAAAGAGGGTGCAGAAAGAATGATCAAAGAAGCAGAACAGTTCAGATTTTTGTTTAAGAAGCTTGCAGCTGTAAGTATTTGCTTTGGGTAGTGCTGTTAACCTGGTAATTTAGAATAACCACACGTTTACTGCTTGGGGGAAATGGCTAGAGTTACATCTCCATGTCTCCAAAATGTTGAGTGACTTGGGAATATCAAAGATGCCAGCTGAGGGTACAGACAGAGTTTCTGAACACACAAGCCAGCTGCTAAAATTCCTGAGCACCAGTTTCTACTGCTTTGTGTTTATACAGCTTTCTGCAGCTGAATATTTGAATGGCCTCAGAGAGATAGGTACCCTGAATTAATAGTAGTAAGTGATAGAAAAAAGCAGTTAAAAAAAAAAAACAACCCTAAGAAATCTCTCTATGCTTTTCCTGGCCAGAAGAAAGGCTGATTTGGCATCAAACAGATGCTGTTAGGTATTACCTAAGAAGCATGCAGTGTGTTCATTTGGATCAGTCAGTATGTTGACCCCATTTAAAGTCCAGTAGAAATAGAAAAGACAGGCTGAAAAAAGGTATTTGAAAATCAATGACATCAAAGACAGGCCTAAAAGTTTTAACTGCATAAGGAACAGAGATCTTCAAGAAAGCTCCTAGGGCCAACAGATGACAAAATGCAAAAACAATGCACAGAAAGATAAAGCCTGAAAAACTGGGGGAGTTGATGGAAGAGGTTGTGGAATAAATTAAACAAACCATACCTGACTGGCAGAACCAGATGACCTTGAATTGAGAATACTAAAATAGTCCAGAGTTTAAATAGATACAATTCAATCAATCAGTTGCTGAAAGCTGCTTTGGTGACCAGATGACTTGAAGGACTCTAACGGAGGGCCAGTTTCGAAGAAATTATTCAGAAGAGCTCTGGCTTTCATGTCAGTTATTCCTAATGTTTATGCTCATAGATTATCCAAAGTTGAAGACTAGAATGTATCACTATGTGGATAAATACAGCATATTGTTTGTAAGACACTTCACTGATATTCTCAGAGTAGGTCTCTAAATGAAGAACAGGGAGAGAAAAGGATTATGGTGGCAATTCACAAATATTTTGAGTTTTTTTCATGTCTGAACATTCAGCTTCCTGGGAAATTCAAGAGCATTGTCAGACAAAATATTAATTAAAGGACTGTTTGTAGATTTGAGGGGTATTGCTGTTGTTTTGAGGCATTTTTACTATTTTTTGTTTACTTTTTCAGGGCTCTGGAGAGGACACTGAAGGACTCTGTGACATCATTGAAGCCATTGCAGAGGTTATCAAGCTGACTGATCCTTCACTGCTCTATCTGGAAGTTTCAACTTTAGTCAGTAAATACCCAGATATCAGGTAATTCTCTTTGCCCTCAAATTTGATAGATATCATCATAATTTCTTTCTGGTTTGGGCAAATTTTGAAATTTTAAAACAGTGTGAAAATGTGTTCATATTTTTCATACTTTAGAATGTTACAACTTTCTTGTGGGAAATAATGCTAATGTAAAATGTACTTGAGCTGGACTAGGAGTTAGTTACTTAAGTACTGCAGAGGAATACTTAAAATACTTCAGTTCTATGTTTTGGGAGGATAAAATAGGTTTTAGAGTCCTAAAAGCAGCCAAAACAGTGCTTTATATACTGAGCAGGAAAAACCAGTTCTGAGTGAGTAGAGATCTGATTAAGAAGAAAAAGTACCTGCTGAAACTGAGTGAAAGGATTGCCAATTAAGTGCTGTTTCTGACAAAATCTTACTTATACAAAGCTTCCTAATGCCAGTTTTACCATTTTCCTTCGGCAGGGATGACCACATTGCAGCTTTGCTGACAGTGAGAGGCGATGCCAGCAGAGATATGAAGCAGACTATTATTGAGACTTTGGATCAAGGTCCAAGCCAACCAAACCCAAACTATGTGCCAATTTTTAAAGAAATTACAGTTCCTACTCTCACTGTGCCAAAACTTCTTAAGTAATTGACAACTCTGTGTTTGTGTGTCATTACTGCTCTGGGATCAACAGGTTTGAAATATTTGTGGGCAAATTTGGCAATGCTATTTTGAATGAAGTTCAATATACATTGATACTTGCTAGACATGTTTCTTCCTAAAGACTTGGACGTGAGGAAATGCAAGATTTGTGAAAGAAGAAGGATTAAAGGTCATGTTTGAAGAATGAAGCTTTTAATGGCATGGGTGTTTTTTTACTGACTCATTTGTTACAGCTGGTTTTGCTGTCAGCAAATACATTTTTCTTGTGGAATATGTTTGCACAGTGCACTGCAATGCTATATAAAGATATTTATACCAAAACCTGCAGAGCTGTATTAGTGCTGAATATACTAACATACATCACTTACAATACCTAAGCAGACTCCTCTAGAACTGTCTTTATATGGCGCTGCATTGAGTGTTAATAGCAATCCACTTTCACATTATATTTTGTGTATGTACTTACTTTGGTGTAAAATAGTTTATTGCAGAAAACTTAATTATGAAATCAGTTTCCTGACTTAAAGGACTGAATGAAATTGCTACAGTGCAATTTGATTATAGGTTGAATAAATAAATAAAGACATAAGGTACAATTTTTTTCACTGATTCACTAAAAACAGCACATAAAGCACACCAGTTCAATAAAATGTTAAACCATTGCTATGTTCAGCTATGATTCTTTGCATCCTTGTAGAGTTACAAAGCATGTAAATCTTTTTTGTTGTTGTTTTAAGTGTGAATAAAAATTGGATTTAATAGTTTTCTGAAAACACAAGATACTGGGTTTTATTTCCACAGTATTTTCAGATTAATCTAATTATAAAATAGTACTAGACAATTGTGGATTCAGAATTCCTTGATGAAGGCCACATTTAAGGCATTATCTGTTAGTACCTGACCAGAGGTAAGCACAAGGAAGACACGAGCCTACATTGTTCTAATTAACATTCCGGAGTGTGTGTACCTAACTCCTCTGGCCTGTGGCCACACAGTCCTTGTGCCGTTCCAGCCCCATCCCCAACTCCTCTGTACCCCAGAAGAGATATGTACAAGGTCAGCAGTGTGGAGAAAGGATGGAACTGAGCTTGTGATGTTCTTCAGTGACAGGGGCAGTGTGTCCCCAGAGAGGGTTCAGCAGAGCATCATCTTGCTATCTCTGTGCTTGAAGGATTTTAGCACAGGAGGTCCTTGGGTCCTATGGGACTGTAAACTGAATTTTTTGCCTAGAAATTGTAGGTCCAGGGAGGCGAATTTGACTGTTTTTCAGAGGGTTGTGGTCAGCCCTCAGTAAAGAATTCAGTTAAAGATTAATGAGCTAATTTGACTTGTACTCTAATTCCATCCTGTACCTGAAATTCTTTTCCTGTGTGCTTTAATCTTCACTTTGCGTAAGGGAATCCGTTCAGCGCGCTTTGTTTCTCTCTGTATCCCTTCTTCCTCTCAGCGATGGTGCAGAGGCAGCTCTTGGATGTTAAACTTACGCTCTTTCCCGTCCAGGACACGCCAGCTGCCCTGAGTGGGGACCCGGCAGGGATCGGTCGCCGGGCCGGCTCCTGCCCTTGCCGGAACCTTCGTGACGGATGGTGGTGGCGGGGTAGGGCCCCACGGGCTGCCCGCTGCGCTAAGGCCGTGCCGCGGCCGCGGCTCGGTCCCTCCCGGCGGGAGCGGCCGCACTCACGGCCCCGTGCCGCGGGATCGGGGCGGGCGCGCGGCGCCTCCGCTCGGGATTCCCCTGCGCGGGGCNCGGCGGGGTACCAGTACCGGCCCAACGGCGGCGGCGGCGGCGCCCCCCTGCCCGACCCCTCCTTCCTGTGGAACGTCTTCCAGAGGTGAGCCCCGCCGCCCCCCCGGGGCCCGGCGGCCAGCGGGCACGGGGAGGTGCCGGAAGCGGGTCGGCTGCTGCGGGATTCCGGTCACCGGCCCGGGGCACCAGCGCGGGGTTTGGCTGCCGGGGCGCCGGGCAGCGCTGTAAACATCGCGGTGGTTTCCCTGTGGGAGGAATCGTTAAGAAAGGGTTGAGGAGAGATAAATGTGGCTGTATTTTATGACGAGGGTAAAGGGGATTGGTGGGAGCGAGAAGGTAACCTTGAAAGCGCTGAAGTAATTTTTGACCTGAGACTGCGGAAAGGATCGTAAAGTCTGGAGGATCAGTGTAGCAGTACGGGGAAGGCTCGTAAAAAGGAATCTGATAAATGTTAACGGAAGACTTTAAAGCTACCAACAAAAAGACATAGGTGCACCAGCGGACGTTTAGGTTGGATATCGGGAGGAATTTCTTCTCAGCAAAGGTGATTGGACATTGGAATGGGCTGGCCAGAGAAGTGGTGGAGTCACCGTCCCTGGAGGTGTTTAAGGAAAGACGGGACGTGGCACTTTGTGTCATGGTCTGGTTGATACGGGAGTGTTCGGTCATAGGTTGAACTCGATGATCTCAGAGGTCTTTTCCAACCTAAATGATTCTGTGAAATATTCTCTTGAATTCACCTGGAGTGGAGGGACCTGCAAGGGAGTTAGCAAGCCTGTGCTAAACACACTGGCAAGATCCTATCAGTGAAGAAGCCAAAGGAGATTTCCCAATTATGTCATGTTGAGGAAACTGGGGAGGTATCTACGCTGGATCCATTTTTATGGGAGATGACTCAAGACAGATTCTCTGACACAAGCAGCAGCAAGAAGAGGTTAAGCAGTAGACAAACAGTACTGAGTTTCTAAAACTGCCTGATATTTACGGAGTGACTCAGGAATGCAGCAGCTTACCTACCCAGCCTGCTGTAAAACAACTTCCTCTGAGGACTCGGCAGAGGCATGCATGAAGCCATTTCTCTTTTTAAAGGGTCCAGAAAGAAACAGATCAACAATCTGACTTCTGCACCAGGAAAACCAGTAAAAATAATTTAAAATAATGTAGTTAGTCAGGAGAGTTGCATGGCTTTTGTTGAAAGTATTCCTTCTGGCAGACTACTTTATAAATCCTGGAACATGTTTGGTAAGGATTGGATATGGATACGATAGCTAGAATTGGAGCAATTCATATAATCTGTATGCTTTCCAGAAATACTCCCAACACTATCAAAAGGCCCTTGAAGAAATTCAGTAAACATAGAATGAATGGAAGCCTTCTTTAGTGGATGGAAAACTGACTGAAGGGTGTGTGTGTGGTCATCCGCCACACTGACAGATGGAGCTCTCCTGGGATCTTTATGTAATCTGTTCAGGAGCAGCTGAGGAAAAGAGAGTAGGTTTAGATTGGATTGTGGGAAGAAGTTCTTTACTGTGGGTGTGGTGAGACACTGGAACAGGTTGCCCAGAGAAGCTGCGGATGCCCCATCCCTGGAAGTGTTTAAGGCCAGGCTGGATGGAGCTCTGAGCCATCTGTTGTAATTGGTGTAATCGAAGGTATCACTGCCCACAGCAGAGGGGTTGGAACTTGATGATCTTTAAGGTCCCTTTCAGCCCAACCCATTCTGTGGTTCTGTGATTCTGTGAAAAGAGGGTGAATGGTCAGGTGAGGTTTGCTGATTCCTGCAGTAACTGAGGCCTGTGAAAACTTGCAGGAGCACCTTACAGTCCTGAATGCCTGGGCTGTATCAGCCTGTCATGGCCAGATCATGATCCCCGTACATCAGGTGGAATCCAGAGCAGGAACCTGATGTCCATGAGGAAAACCCATTCTAATTTTGCATCATTTTGTTTATAAAAGGAATGTGCTGACTGATGATGCTCAGGAGCAAGATAAGTAGGTCATAATGCATTTTCATGAAAATATTAGCACTTGGTAGCAGCTCATAAAAGGTAAAAAATGTTCACAGTACTAAGAAGAGAAACAGAATAAAAAAGGAGAATATCTTTTTGTAATTGAAATCTTTGTAACTTATGCTTGCAATTTTAGTGTTGCATGCAGGTTACATAATTCTTGGAGATGTGGAAGGAAGCAATAGAATGAACTGAAAGTGTTTAGAAAAAGACAACAAGAACTAAAGGAAAAGAAAACCAGCTTCTGTGAACCAGGATCAACTGAGCTTGACTCTGCTTTGGAGTGGTAGTAAATGAGGGGAAGTGAAAACTGTCAGTCCAAGGGGAACATCCTTGTATGAAATGGAGGGAAGTCCCCACCGCTTTCAGATACCCTTCTAAAGAAGGCATGATCATTCTTTATTTGGGCAGAAATGACTTAATTCATTAGTTCTGGCATGGAACTTGAATCATTAAGACAATAGACTGTGAAGGGTCACTAGAAGCTGTAACCTGCCTGTGCTTTTTCCTCTTTGAACCCCTTTGAAAGGGGTCAAAGCCCTGCAGTCTTTCAGTCCTTTGGTAACATTAGTGACTTTCTCTCCATTGCCAACATGTGAGAGAGTCTGGGTGCCAAACCTGTTGCTCCAGTTTGGGAAACAAACAGCCTGCTACTGTGACAGTAGGCATTTTGTGGATTTAACCAGCATGTGTGCTCTGCAGTTCTCTTAAACAGAAACAAATGAAAATATTTTTTTGTGAGAGTATGACCAAACTATTTTATTGTTAGTGTGTGTTTCTGTGCATCTCTTCACTCATGAGTAAGCCTTGCAGTTTTCTTTGGAGCTTTTACCATGTTCCAGTGACTTTTCAGGAAAATATTAATCTCATCTGATGAGTAAGGGCCAGAATGTTGAAGTCTTCAGTAAGTGGAACCTGTTAATTTCAGCCATTTAAAGCTTACTATGCCTTTTTGTTTTGTTTTGTTTTTTTTCCAGAGTTGATAAAGACAGGAGTGGAATAATATCTGATAATGAACTTCAGCAAGCACTATCCAATGGTAAGTCTGTAAATAAAAAGTGAGGTAGTTCATTGTAAACTTCATGTTAAATTTCTCGTGAGAGTGGTTACTTGATGCCGTCATTCTTTTTATGGAAGGGGGTGGGAAGTGTTGCTACCACTCACTAATTACTATTTAATCTACAGCAAAAGGCTGGAAAGGGAAAAAAATGTACAATCCTTGTGATTTTTTGTTTGTTTTAAACTGAGTCTCTATTGTAACCATTACTGATCTGTATTCTGAGGAGTGAAGGCATGCACATCCCTTTATTTTTTTCCAGCTCTGCTTCCTAGAAGTCATAACCAGTGATTCATATATTCCTTCCTCATCACTACTGAACCTTTGGTTTTTTTAACCAGGATCAGTGTATAACCTGGACAAAGCTGTTTACAACCAGCCTTTTCATTGCACATAATTTATTTTTCATACAGTATGGTGTAGGAAATAAAGTATGTTTGGGGATTTCCCTAACAGAGTAGAAAGATGCACTCTAGATCTAGTATTAAAACTTTCTAGTAGTCTGTCAGTTCCTTGTTGTAATACTCAAAGAATAACTAGGGTATTGTCAACTCATGGAAACAAAATAGAAAATGAAACATTTTTCCAGTAGCCTATTTTTAGTTTCCTCCCATGACTCAGGGTGGGTAGGGTTGTACTCTATGGGTTTTTTTTCCATTTGGAAACCTGAAAAGGGGCACATTCAGGCTGTTTATCCACCTTTAAGTCCATGCCATGTTCCCCTTCTCTCAGAGTTTGTTCTTTTATCCTTCCTGTGCTTTGTGACTGAGAAGGGCTTAAACTGATGTTGTAAGCTGCAGCACACACAGGCTGAAGGGCTCCTTTTTGTCAGTGATTACCTGACTTGAAATAAATTTATAAGGCTCTATTCAATAAAACTGCAATCTTGTAACTGAAGTGGATTTACTAGAATATTTGTTTAATAATGTATGTGATAAATTAAAAGCAATTTGTTGTGGCTGCCAGACCTGATCCATAATTAAAATTTTTAATAAAATCTTCAGCAAAAACTAAGTTAAATTAAGTCACCATTTTCATTTAGATTACAGTGCTGCTTAGAACTGTGAGACCCTGTCATTTTAAATTTTACCTGCTGTTTTAAATTTTATGTATTTTAAATATCTTCCCATATGAACCTGCCATTTTTAATTTTATATATTTTAAATATCTCCTCATATGGTTGAATTTAAGAGCAACAGGCAGTGATGAGTATCTGAGCTCTTTTATTTCCTTATTTACAGTGTAGACTAGCAGTTCCAGTGCTTTGCAGTTATGAAGAATGCCTACCAAGTGTTAGACAAAATATTTACAGAGCTGTAAGCTTCCTGCATTCCAAGAGATTCTAGTTCTTGTACACCAAAGTCACTAACAATTCACTATATTATTTTCAAAATATATCCTCGAGTGGATGGTTGTGCATGGCTGTCCTGCAATTTAACATGGACTAAAAGAATGTTATGTGTTTATTTCTAAAACATTAAAAAAGTCTGCATCATGCTCATTGAAATTTGAAGTTCAGTGTGGTTTTGACAATTTGACATTTTCAACCTGTGAAGTTTATGCAGGTAACAGTGTGCTTACCTGGGAGGGGCTGATCATCACTTTGTCTAACTGTCTGCACTATAAAATCCTACGCTTCCTTCTTGTTTTCTTCTGTGCTGCTGTGGGAAGTTAATAGTAGAGTCAGGAGAGGAGAGACAGGAACACTCTTCACTCTTCTTGTTTATTGGAACAGGCTGAAATCAGTACAGTTCTTCACCTGTGGAGTTGCTCAGATTTCACTCTGTGGCAGCTATATCAGTCACTTGAATATTTCAAGATGAAATAAGTTAACTTTCAGACTGTATTTTCACTTCTTCCTCTTATTCTGTTCAGTGTTAAATGCTGGCACCGTATTAATTCCATTATTTGTTATTTTTGTGAGGAAACACAGCTCCTAAGGCACTGATGTTCTCTGTCTAAAATACTGCTTCAGCATTTTCAGAGCCATTTTTCCTCTTCTCTTTCTCTGCTTACGTTTCTGTTTATGTGCAAATAGTCACTGCCTGCAGTGCAGGGTTCTCCCTGTGGAGTTACACCACTGCCCGTGACCCAGCAAAGCCGACGTGCCGGATCCCAGCACAGCCCTTCTGCTGGGATTTGTGGTCAGCTGACACATCCCTGGGAGCGCCTCTGCAGTGCCCTCAGCTCACCGACTCCTTTGTGGTCTCACCAATTCCTTGGGTCCCTCCGGGCAACCATAGCCAGTTAATTATGTGCTGCTTCATCCTCCTGGATCCTTCACAGGCTCTAGAGAATCGATGGTGAAACTCTAGATGAGCCACAGGATTCCTCTTCGTTTAAAGCTTAATGCTTCCTAGTGCTCGGGAATGCTCTCAACCAAGTGAAAACTATTTCATAATGACTAGCCTCTAAATACTCAGAGAAGTACAGAGCTCCTCTCCAGATGATTACTGCTCTGGCCCTTTCAAGCAGCAACATTTCTTGGTCTAAAAATACTAATTCAAACAAAAACTTAATTGTTTTAGCAGTGGAGGTGGGATTTATACTAAACAACTCTAAATTGCAATGTATGGTTATGCCGTGTTAGGAACCCTTTCTTTTTACTTCTGTCAGAAGCTAAATGCCCTGGAGTAGTCCTGTAAAACAGGACATGAGCAGATGGGTTTTTCCTGAGGAACAGATAGAGCTTGACTGAGTTACAACTTAGAACACTTCTGCTCCTGTCAGTAGAAAAGAGGTACTTCAGTTTAGATTTTGCCTTTTATCTAATACTTCCTGACAGCCTGGGATGAAAAAGTCCTTCTTAGATCTCCCAAGATTGGTTAGCTTTTTTTGTTGCAGCCTTAAAAGTGCTGGTTTCTGTGTGGTGTTTGCAAAGCGCTGGTCTGAAGTCATCTCTGAATGGTGAGACTTTCTTACTTCCAAGCAGCCTTATTTTTTTAATATGCCAGCTCCATGTCACGTACCTCTGAATTCACTGTTCTTAACTGATTTGTTTGTTTGGTTTGTTGCATTTTTTAAAACATTGCTTAGTATTGAGGAACTAAGTAATTGTTTCTGTTTCAGGCACGTGGACTCCATTTAATCCAGCAACAGTCAGGTCAATTCTAGGTGAGTGTAGTTGTGTGATGTGACATAATCCTAAGATACTGTTCTGTGATATGTTCTGATGATTGAGAATGCTCTCAATTGCTACACTGGTTTTTTTTCCCTTGGAGTGCCCATCAGTAGAAAGTTAAATTATTTTCCCTTTTGATTAATAGAGGAATGCCCTTTGCATACACACATGTGCACTTGTCAAAGTAGCCTGAGAAAATGTTACTGCTTAATTGATTAGATAGTAAATGTAATTTATGCACGAGGAGAATGTCATCTTAAATTTTCTAAAAAGATATTATATAACTTGTCTTGGGAAGTAGTTTTTCCTTTCTTGAATTTAAGCCTATGTTTTGCTCCAAAAATACCAAACAGAAGCTCTACAATGCTTGTATTCTGTTAGTGTCTAAACTAATTGCCAGTAATGTGGAAGGTGATGGTGGTAGAACAGAAGCACAATAAATCAAATTTTTTCTATCACACAGCTCATAAATCCAAGGACTACATTTTTTGCTTTGTTTTCATTAAGTGTTCAGCAGCAGTCTGAGTTCCATCGCTAGGTGACATGCTTTTTGTATAAAAATAACAGTATCAGTAAGTCAAATGCAGGTGAATATCTCAGCACTCTTGGGAATAGATGTATGACTTCTTAATGTGTCCTTAGAAAAGGACAATCCACTCCTCTGCCCATTTTCATTTATCATTGGATGATCAATCAAGTATTTTCGAACTGAAAATGAAAACCTAGGAAAAATAAACATTCTGTGATTTATTCTGGTACTTTTATCGTGCTTTATCATTTTTTCCTTCAGTGGATGACTGCTTGCTTTTTCTTGGCAGAACTTTCCAAATTACCATTTGCATTTTAGCAGTTTCTTTTCTCTCTTCAGTACCTTCCACAAAGCATTCTTGTCTTCTTAAAATCCTGGCAGATCTTGCTGAGGAGTAGTATGACTAAGGTTTTATATGTCTTTCTTACTTTTTATTTCAGGCATGTTTGACAGAGAAAACAAAGGGGGTGTGAACTTCAATGAATTCACGGGAGTCTGGAAATACATCACAGACTGGCAGAATGTCTTTCGAACGTATGACAGAGACAATTCTGGAATGATTGACAAAAATGAACTAAAGCAAGCACTAACAGGTTTTGGTAATTCATTAGTCATTACAGTTCTTACGTCTGGGTTATGTCATAGAATGAGCTGCTTACTGTTACTGTGCAGAGCTGTAGTGCTCTGACAAATGTGACTAAAAATGAGGCAGGTGAAGGGCAGTTCTCCTATTAGGTGTAAGGTATCTTTTAATGATGTCCATGCCAGAAGCACATGTTTTTTAAAGCTCTTTCCTTAACAAAGAACAAAGAAAACATCCCATACATGTCCTGACACATCCAGTTCCAGTCTCCTCTGTGACATGCTCTGAGAGGGTTACCAATGCTTCAGGCAAAGTCTGAACTTACAGGGTACTTGATAGAACTTGCCACTTTTTAAAACAAGGCCAGCTGTCTATGCTATGAGAGCATTCTGATGGCCAAGAAATTTCATTCCAGTCACTTCACTTGTAAAGACTTGAGCTGCAGCACTAAACCATTTCCTCAATCAAATAGTCACCTTAATCTGTAATTATATTTACTGTGACTCTGTATATAATTAT
Source organism: Cnemophilus loriae (assembly GCA_013397755.1). Taxonomy (NCBI): domain Eukaryota; kingdom Metazoa; phylum Chordata; class Aves; order Passeriformes; family Corvidae; genus Cnemophilus; species Cnemophilus loriae. The sequence continues at coordinate 1,091,368 of VZTF01008251.1, forward strand.
TACTAAGCATGGGTTTTATTGCATGCATTTTAGTTTAACAGAGATATTAGGAAAAAAAATCATTGTAATTCCTTACTGTTTTCTGGTTTTGTTACACATGCCTGCTAAACAACCTTGTTCTTTTTATAGAAGGACTGCAGTAATTGAAACCTTTTAAAGTATTTCTCTTTTTCCAAGGTTACCGACTGTCTGATCAATTCTATGATATCCTTATTCGGAAATTTGACAGACAAGGAAAAGGACAAGTTGCTTTTGATGATTTTATTCAGTGCTGTGTTGTTCTACAGGTAAGAAAGGAGATGTACTTTGATGTCAATTGAAAAAAAAAAACCTTTTCTTAAGCTTTTCTGGTTCTCACTTTAACAGCGGATCTAGGTCTTGCTTTTATTTATAATAAGCCATTTGAACTAAGTATATGACAGGTGCTAGAAACATCTTCGTGTATTGGTCTTCATTAGTAATTCCTTTGCATCTCAAGTAAATTTGATACCATGGGTGAAGGACAAAAAAGTGTAAAATAGTATCAATGTTTTACAGTGTCCGTTAGTTTAATACAGACTTCAAAGCTGTTCCTTTAGAGGTAATGGTAGAAATACACAAAAGACCTCCCAACCTTTCAGTAACACAGAGAGAGAGAGAGAACATGGAGGGAAAGCAGTTCCCTGTAAAAGCAGCACCTCTATTATTGAGACACATCAGTCGCCTTTGTATTCATTTGTAATATAAGTCAATCATAATTAGTTACAGACTTGAACTCTGCTAAAAAGGGCTTTGAAATGGAGTATCACTCAATTGATGTTAATGAAACCATACTGGCAGTTGTTCTGTCTGTACTGCCTGGAATCTCTGGGGTTATACAGAGACAGCTCAGATAGCAAAGGCACACAAAGCATATTTGCCGAGAAGGTGAGATATGCACAAGGTATGCATTGGATTCTGTTTCCAGATGACTCAAACATTACACTGTTTTTCCCCCTGCTTTAAAGCCAGTTATAGAAAGCTGTCTGGTCTATAAAGAAGTGCCTAGGTAGCCTTAGGTATTGCATCATTATTGCAGTGAGCTATCTTTGTATGTAAGACTGTAAAATGGCTTCAGAGGGGATAAACAGAAAGGGTTCATAAAGCTGTAGAAGCCCAGGTGGGAAGGGGAGTATGTGGCAGTCTGAACCTTCCCCTAGAACAAAAATGTCTATTATTTTTTCTCTCCTCCTCAGAGGCTGACCGATGTGTTCCGACGATACGATACTGATCAGGATGGCTGGATTCAGGTGTCCTATGAGCAGTATCTTTCCATGGTCTTCAGCATCGTATGACACTGATAACCAGGAATCGCACACTGGCATTACACAGACTGGAGTTGCCAAATCATCCTCTACTGAATAAGATCACTGATGTATTATAATGGATGTAACATCACATTCTTAGATTTTGTATGTTGGTAATCACCATCAGAATCTGTACTTGAGTTGGTTTTTATTTTGTATTATTGTATATGACATGACCATCTCTGCTTACTGTAGTACAGAAAGCACAGAATCTAGATTTAACTGGTACAATGTTGAACACTGCCTCTTACACATATCCTGCATGGGAAAAATGACTCTTTAGAAATGCCAAATTAAAATAATGCTTGTTAGTTTATATCAGTTTAAAGCCAGAAGTTGCACAACATGTTTTGCATGTGCCTTACTTTTATAAGAGTTTAATGTATTAATTTTTAATACGGAATTTAAAATTAAGTAAAACTACTAGCTCAACTTTTAGTCTATTTCACTTTTGTACAGCTTTAAGGGGATGGCGATTTTATTTCTGTATTCTCATTTTCTACAATTCAGGGGTCTTGCCACTCGGATGGCCTTTTTTTATTTTCTAGCTGCCTCCTTCTTTCAGGGTATCCTTGGGATGGCTTCAAATAAAACTTCTTCACACCTATGAAGAAGATCATGCTGCATCTCCCTTGATAAGTTCCCCACAAAAACGAACTCTGACTCTGAATATGCTCCCTTTGCTTAGCTGTCTCATTTAACATCAGAAGTCTTCCTTTTTGTGCTGAAGCACTTATTTGAAGTGGCCTTGAACTGACAGTCAGACATTCTCATAACTTTACCCTACATCTCACCATTTACAGCTAATGAGAGAGAGTGGAAAAACTCAAGACAAGTAATGACTGATTCCTGTCACACACCATCTCTTGCAGTAACTGAAGAAGCAGCTTGGAGGAAGCGAAGCAAAGCAAAGCAAACAAAAAAAAAAAAAATCAAAGTTACAATGTTACTTCCAAGTGACCCTGAGATTGGCTCAGAGGGTCAGAGAATGGTACAAATAACACCAAGGTTGCAGGTTCAATCCCTGTATGGTCCATTCACTGAAGAGCTGGACTCAGTGATCCTTATGGACTCTTTCCAACTCAGACTATTCTGTGATTCTGTATCTCAGGCAGAGTGTCTGGTGTCAGGGTGAAGGCAGCAGAGTGGCAACAGTGCAACAGTTACCAAACATCTGTCATGCAGAGAAGCTGTTACTATTTGTCATGTGATAATCAGACCCTTAGTGACAGCTCAGCAACACTCTGAACACTCTTCTGGTGTCAAACATGGGAAAAATCAACAGTCTCCCTAGCATAAGCACACTGAAACAACGAGTTCTCACAAAGCGCTTTGGGCATACTCACCCAAAAGGCAAGGAACTGATTTTGGGTGAGGAGGAAGATCAGGAGTAACGACCGGTGTCAGAAACCACCTCATCCAACAGCCTTGGATGAATTGTGAAAGTTACTTACATTTAAGAAAACAAGGAAAAAAGACTACCACCAGTTACTCCCTCCCTAGAAGGCTGAGATGATAACTAGATATGCTCTCTCTAGAAACAAAACAGAAGAGCCCCAAATTCCTGGGCTCAAAAGAGCTTCCCTGTTTCTTTCCCACTAAGCAATCTGTCCCTTTGGATCATACACCCAGATAAAATCCAGTAATTCTGGGAAGTGTTTTGAAGAATATAAGTCCAAGGTACAAACTAAAAAGCTGGAATCTGAGAAACTTCCCAAGTTGTCTCCCCTGAAGGATGTTTCCATGTCCAGCCAGCCTTGTTGTATTTCACTGCCCTTGGTGCAAAACAGCTGGCTCCAGCACTTCCTAAAGGAGCATCACTGATGCAGAGAATCACCAAGGTGGCTCTGGAGTGGAACAACTCTTGTCCCAGTGGGAAACACACTTCTAAAGGTATGAAAGCAGGTACACCATAGACCAAGAAACTGGCTGAAAAGTAGACCATTTATCCCCAATCCAAGATATGTTCCAGTCTGGATTTTTATCACTGGCTTTTTAAGGAATTGAGAAATTTGCTCCAAGGGCTGTGGTGCATCCTGAGAACTGCTGCCTTCGTGCCAAAACCTGTGATGGAGCTGCATTGGTGCTGACAGGTGCCAGGCATCCAGTGCTGCTCTGCAGGCTGTCAGGACCTACTTTGTGAAAGTTGTTTCTTGAAGAAGGATTGAAGTCTAGACAGAGGATTTGTTCTGCTCCAGTTCTGTATTACACGGGAGCAAGATATGGCAAAGGGGTTTCGTGGGAGTTTCCTGAACTCTACAGTTCAGGAAAGCTTTAGTAAATCAATCCTGTCTTAATTTGGTAACTACTCCAACTCTATTTCAAAATGCAAGAACTGTTTCCCCAATTCAGGACTGTACACAACAACAGAGGAGGGACAGTAACTGTTGCCCAGAAGGAAAAATAAGAACATGTAGGTGGAAAGAGCATCTACTTTGGACGGAGGTCATCCAGCTGCTGTATGCCACTGTGGTATATAGTAATGGCAGTAAAATCCAAAAGGGAGTGAGAAATGGGGAAAAGAGTTCTCTACAACAACCTCAAATGAAAAAGTCTTAACTTTAATTGACAGAGTTGCAGCAGTAATATTTTCTAGCAACATTTTTTCTACAGTTTCAAAACTTTAGTTGCACTACACTTTCTGTGGGAAAAAAACTGGTAGTAACATTTGTGTAAATAACTTCTGATGATTTTTAAATGTAGATATAATAACTGATCAATCCTGCAGACTTTTAAATCAAAACACTGGCAGACGGCTGTGGTAGAAAAATCATAATCTTCCCTTTTAAGCAAGAAGGTTGACTATGTAATTCAGTGGATGAAAGTGTATGGCACAACTACAAAGTGTGTGACATAAACCACTCCAACACTTCAGTAAGTATGAGCAGTAAAGGAAATAGTGAACAGGAATGGAAAAGGAAAGTGGATCTTTTCAGATGCAGAAGCAAAATAATGGCAGAAGGAAAATTTTAGGGAATCGAATTTACATGCTCAATAATAAATTGTTTTGTTGAGTTTTTATTAAAAGTTACATGACAAGATCCAAAATGTTTTATGATAGCTTGTGAAGACTAACTCTGCTTCAGCACAAGTATTTAATGCACAGAGACAAAGTTCCGGCATGGGTGAGAAGAAAAATGATAGTCCACAATGCAGCAGTGAAAAGGAAAACAGACACTCAGGAGTAAACGGTCTCACTTTACTTCTTTTCTTCAGCTCCATGTAAGCTGGTTTTAATTACATAAAGCAGACATCTAAAGCCAGGCATTCATGAGCATGTGGCTGTGATACACATCATGAACTGGTAAGTATTACTCAGTATGACATTTTGATTATTTATTTTTTTGTGTTATTTTATCTGATTGCCTCATGGGTTCTACTATTTCTTAATATGCTTTTGCCAGTAGAAAGAATCAAGAATTTTTATTTTAGCATGGGTCAATCCACCAACTGAGTTTTTAAGACAATTTATAATGATTTAATTTTGAACATGATTAGAAAATCTGCATATATTTCACACCATTTCTTACTCTGCAAAAATGAAACTAATATGCCCCATTACATACCAGTCCTCTCATATAGATTACATTTTCCTCATGTAGCATCACATCAAGACAGAGAATACCTTAGCTGTGACATTCTCCTTTCTTTGTCTAAACAGAAATGTAGTGTATCAATTTCTAAAAATACACTAATTATAAACCCTCAAATTAATGGAACTGGCCTTACATTTGTGTGAAGAAAAGTAAACCTGTATTTTCAATGAATATTCTTCCTAAGTAGGTAACAAAAAAGTAAACCTTTCTTCTGAATTGAGAAGAGTATTAAAAGGATTATTAGCTTTTTGCTGACAGAATAATTTTAACATATTTTCAAAAAATAACGGAAGATTTTTTCTGTAATATAGTAAGATATAACAAATACATTACAAAAAGCCTAAACAAAATAGTATGTTCACCCGTTATGTGCAATTTTGTGTTCCAGCTATATTTCACGTGTTAAAAACTTAAACCCTACCTCCCTTTACCTTTCCCAAGCCAGTCAAACACAGAGTTAAATACAGCCTCTTTCCTGAAAGCCAAGTGATGGAGATTCTCAAATCTCTTCATCTGTTTCCAGTTCAGCTGTTGTTGCTCCTTAATCTTTCTCTCTAGTTTCTATTAGCACATTGACGAATGTCTGAATATTTATTTCTAGAAAGGGGAGATAAAGACATTTATAGTTACTTCCATCTTATAATATTTCCATAATACAGCATAAAGAATGTTAAAATGAAAGTTTTACTATTAAGTAACTACCTAGTTAATTAATTCTAGTACCAGAAGCATAGTTTGCATTTGTCCAAACTCATGCCCAATGACAGCCATGCAGTAGCATATGCCCACTTCTCTTTAAATCCCTCTCATAATCTATTTCCAAAGGAGAAACTTTCATTTCGAATAGTATATCACTATTCTCAACATAAATGACTATTTCTACAGTAACTGGAAAAAAGAAATTGTCACGTAATGAACCAGCTCTTTGATAACATTTCTCTTGTTATCCCAATGGGTTTTGATACATTTGGATTATCTATTATAATGCCATCCAGATTTGGTTCTGCATGTATTCCAATATTTTCTTCTTTATGCCAATACATTCCCTTCCTATCCTTGCAAACCTATCGGTACAACCCATGATACAAACTGCTAGTTAGAAAGATGACCTAAGACAAAACTTTCAATTCAGGAAATTTTTGCATTATCAAAATCTCCTCCCACTCACTGCTCCATTTAGTTGCCAAGAGGCAGAGTGTCCTCAGAGAGGCAACAATGCCTTTCTTCAGCTGATACAGATGTGAGAAAAATGAGCTTGATTCCCCTGAACAGCACATCCTATCTCTGCAACCTGCAATCTCCTGCTGATGTTAAAGCAACCATGCTGATGTAACTCATTTCATATGATGCAAACTAATCACCATCTTACTTTGAAGTGCTGGATAATATGGAGCCAACTGTTTGAGCATCCTGGTCATTGTAGGTACATCCTTTCCTGGTAGTCTATTCACAGCACTGGGAGCAAGACCAACATCAACTCCATCAAACATCTCTTCTGAGCTTCTGAACTGCTGGTGATCTCGGTACGAACCACTGCCAGAAAATGAGTTTTGATGTGAACTCCAGTCTCTCTGGTAGCCTGATTTCTGATACCTGAATCCTTGACACCTAGATTCCTGCTTCCAGCTAGACTCCTGGCTCCAGCTAGAGCTCTTGTTCCACCTAGAGTCCTCGTTCCACTCATTCCACCTAGTGTCCTGGTGCCACCTGGAGCTACCTCTTCCTGAAACAGCAGAATTTGCAGAAGGTGTACAAGTATTCACAGACTCATCGTTCCTGTAAGAGGAATAGCTTTGTGAAGGATGGTTTGTAGAGTATCTTCCAGATGAAGGATATGAGGCAGAGGAATTGGGATAGGGTAATTCTTGGTCACTTATATGCCTTGCTTTTGTACACACTTGTTGATTCCTCCATTTTGTATTTTCCCTGCCAAATGAGAGTCTGTTATCATGGAGCTCACTTCCTTGCACATCATTGGATATGTATTCTGCTGAGTACTCCTTCACTGGGCTGGTCTCATAGGAAGAGGCCCCAGTAGCCAAATTCCTGCAGGACACAGAGTTTCTGAGCTCTCTCAGCCATTCGCTGACACCACTGACAGGACTGTCAGGCTCAACAGCAGGAGAGTCCCTGAGTGGAGACATCATTGCAAAGTCGTCAGATCTCAGATGACAGGAAGATGATCCATCATCTGTTTGGTAACTGTTTGAGTGAGCAGGAGCAAAAGAAGCATCTTCAGAACACTCTTCATACTGAGACAAAAAACCTTGATTCCAGTCAGAACTTCCTAAATAAATAAAGGGCACTAAAAGTTAGCAAAATATTAAAATACCAACTGCAAACACAACTACTTTGAGACTTTATGAAGTGTCATTCTGTTCTTTTCCCATTTCCTGCCTTTAAGTTTGGCATCTTTTCACCCAAAAATTCTAACAGTAAATAGATCAGGAAAGGTTACTGCTTGAATTTCCATAACCTTGACTGCTGTAACACTGTTCAGTGAGACAGGAATGTTCTCAGTTAAGTCATTAAAGCTTCAGAAAATGATATCCTGAACTGACTCAGAGGGCAAAAACACACAGTACACCAGCTAAGCAGCACTATGGCTGGCCATAAAAGTAAATTTTCACAATCTGTGCAGTCTCCAGAGTAAACAAACTAGTAGAACAAAATATCTAAATTACCTTTGTATTCTCTGTCTGGCCCATAGTGTTCTGGGATGCTTTTCCTTTCTGGAAATTCATCTTGAGGTACTGATGTCAGTGGGCCTAAACTGTTGGTGTAATTATCCTAGGTAAAGCAAAAGGTCAGAATGTCTGTTTGCGAATGCAAGAATTTAAAAACTTTATGAATTCTAAAAAAGCAATACATTTCCCATAGAAAGTTAGCAAAGTACAATTTTAGGTGACAGCAAAGTCCATATGAGGCATGTGTTGTTACCATATTATACCACAATTTCCCAAAGTGTTATTTGGAAGAGGTACGTGTCTGGAGAACAGAAGGAGGTGTCTGGTGAAGACAATGTCTCCTGTTTCAAATTTATTGCCTCATCTCTCTTATCATCACCTGGCAAAAATATAAAACTGGTACATATGCAAATCCTGCCTCCATCTGGGGAATGCAGAACGGAAGGTTCAGCTGAGAGATTAAGCTACAGAAACAATATTTAACTGGTGTTAGTGGCAGCATTTGCACAGAGACAGTTACTGTAGCTCACCTGACATGGAATATACAATTGAGAAAACAGTCTGAAACAGCTTTCAGAAAAAAACACATCCTGAATTTTGTGAACCAGTAGCTGCCAGAGTGATGAATCATTTTTTCACAGATTCTGGTCCTTCTTCAGACTCCTTTTTCCACAGGTAGTCAGCTTCTTTGCAAAGAAGCTATGGAAGTTTGTAAGGACCAACAGATAGACAAGAATATCTTGCCTACCTTAGTCTGAACAGATTAAAATCCTCAAATGAGAGCAGAGCTACAAGTTATGAGAAAGACAGACCTACCCACAGGCCCACAAAAGAGAAACACATTTGGGTGGCACTTAAAGCCTCATTCATCTTAGGAAAAAAGCTATCAAGCAAGGCACCAACACAAAAACGCTGACAACCTGTCATCAAGGAGCAAAATGGTGCCCAGAACAGAACACACACAAAAAAAAGCCAAAACAGATACATGATGATGAAATACTAAGAGAAATGTGCTATGCAATTAATATCTTTGTTACTTAGAAATTGTAAAAAAAGAAAATTGAAGTATATTTAACTGGGGGTTTTGACCCATGCCTGAACTGTTACAGTTTGGCAGGGTGTTAACACAGGGAGTTTAACCAATCCTTTCCTCCCAATCATAAAACATCTCTGGACAAGATTAAGTTACTTACTGCTGCTTTCTTTTCACAAAAGGCCTTCAAAGCCTCCATGAGTTCCTGTGTAATGTGAACAACAAGTGTTGCTTCTGAGTCTGAGGTGATGTGGTAGGTCTCCTGTCGAAAAACATGGTTAGAATTGGTCATTAGGATGCCAAAGGGTCATATACACAAGCAGATTAAAGTTATACTTTGATTTTGGTATAACCAAATTTATGCTATTAGTTAACATATGGCATATATGATAAATGTGTACACAAATATAAAAAAATAAAATTGGGAACATAATTGTGGCCTGATACAAGGTAAAACATAAACCTGGGTTTCTGTGCCACTCCTGTACTGTCAGTCATAAACATTTTGTTGCAGACCAAGAAGGGCACAAGTCTTAAATGTACGTTTTCTGTGTAGAAAATTGTATAAAAAATAAGCTTCAGGCTGATCAGTAAGTAAATGAAATTATAAGTGATTGCAGTAAGCTAAAAGACTAGAGGCAGTCTTTTGTAATGAATAGCTGTGACTCCGGTAGATAGAAGTCAATTAACTACCAAGTTTTTTTGTAGTCTACTGATTATCCCTTAGACTTGATTTTTCTCTCTCTCCTTCTGAAGTCACAAGTAACCACAGCATGGAAGAAATGAAGCATGCATCTCAAAACATTCTACTTCTGATTTTGGTGTATAAACACAATTCAAACCCAAATGAAATTTTCCAATTGCCTTAGGTACGGAACATGACTTTCACAGAGTAAAATGGTGAAAACAAATGGTCAGGTATTTTCATAAACCCAAAAGACAAACTGAGGCTTACTATGCCACTGTCAACAGCAACAGAACTGATAAAACTTCCCCAATTGCTGCAAGACCAGCAGCTGTGCTCTCTCTGGCAGCCAGACCAGACTGGCTCCTCTTGCTCAGCATTATCAACAAACCCATTAGATACGGGCAGCCAGCAGCACTTGAGCACCATCGGTGCTGCTAATTAACACTGCTTGTCAGGGGGGCTCCTCAGCAACAGGAAGAGTCACCCACAGAACAGGCCGAGAGCTCACATTTAATCCAGCCAACTGCTCTGAGCTAAGGTACAGCTGCATTAATTCTTCAAAGGGCAGAGTCCATTAAAATGGAAATTAATGTTGCAGTCAAATGAGTTTGATCAGTAATCAGAGGCTCCTTCACAATATTCACTGCATCGTACTGGTGAAACCTCACAACTCTCATCACAATTAATTTACATACATACCAAGAACTCCAGAGCTTTCTGTTTCCGAACAGGATCGTTCTATGAGATTGTAGAATAGGGAAAAAAAAAATTAAAAGACTGAATTTTACAGCAGTTGTTGCATCATCTAGTACAGAACAAAACCTTTTAATCTTTTATCCAACAACAAAAGTCAACACAAAGATATAATTTGAGTTCAGAGCCATAAACATGTAACCTTAGATCCTCAGTATCAGTTTGGTAACAGCTACACAAACACTACTGCATTACTTCCAATACCAGGAAGAGCACATTTCACATCTAAGCCACACCGCTAGAGGAGCTCTCTTTTTCAGGCTTTCCTCACTCAGGAGCAAAATCATGTTTAAAAAAGTCAAGTGCTCAGCTGCACTTAGCATAGTATCTGACCAGCTTGAGGCCTACACAACCAACTCTGCCACTAAGATAAAAACGAGGCACTTCTCAGTGTTTGTGTCCAGAGCTGATCAGGACAGATATTTCAGTGATCATTTTGAGTTTCACCTTTGAGTTAGAAAAAAGGATTGTAAATCTTTAGATATATCTTAAGATTTAAATCAAACTTTCAGTATAGAATACTCTCGATCTGAAGAGGGACAAAACAGGGAAGGGGAGACTGCAGCACAGGCTGGGAGACCTGGCCTGCAGACACTGGCTCTGAGACTCTCAGTGGCTCTGAACAGGACTTATGAGAGCTAAGGTGAATGTACTGTATTCTGTTCCCCTCTGATGTGATGAACTCAAAACTCTGACTCATTAGGTCAATTGCTTCTGCAACAGTGTTAATAAAATAGTAAACCAAGCCAAAGAGTAAACATTTTCCAGAAAAATGAAAAGCAAGCATAAAGAAACTGCTACAACATGAGACACTTGGGGGTATGTGAACACTTGTGTGGAGTTCCTGCCTCTCCATACCTCATGCTTATAGTCATCTTCCCACCTTAAAAGAAAGAAATCACAATATTAAGATGCATTCTAAAACTTACTAAAACATTGGGTTTACTCACAGTATCTAGAACCAAAACATTTCAGTTTCCAAATTGGTATCATTTACCAATACTGGATATCTTTCTCTAACAGTGTTTTAGATATGGTGTAAAGGTCCTTATTCTGACTGACTCTCAAAGAGATCAGTAGTACAGATGAACTTCTTTACAAATCAGCTAAAAGCGATGGCTAAAATAATGGTGAGTTGGGTTTTTTCTTCCTATATAAAAAGCTTTTTTAAAATTTACTCAGCCAATGATATCCCAAATAGAATGGAAGCAGCTTGAAATTTCAATTGCAATTTCTTTTTGAGTGCAGTATTTCAAAAGCCATAGCTACTATTTCCTCACAGACAAAAAGGAACAATTTACAGAAGAGAAATAAGTACAGTGGAAAGACAATATAAAATATTTTCCCCATATGTCATGATGTTTGCTACAGAAAAATAGGTAAGAAAATCTCTTTAGATTCCCCTATGGGGGTAGTACTCTCACCTTGCTTTCTTCTTCAGTGGGGCTAGAAAATGAAAAAGAATTATTAGCAACATCACAAGGTTTGCACAGTATTACTGCAACAGCAGCATTACACAAACAGAACAGTTACCAACCGTGAAGTGGCTGCCGTTTCTGTAAAAGGTGGGATTCAGCAGCAGATGGCACACACTGCCATCTTAGAAACCAGCAGGCATCCTGATGAAAAGTCTGTGGGAGACCTGTGACCTAAAGGCTTTGCAGGGCACCCTACAGCATCTATGTTCTGGCAGCTGAATCCCATACAAGAAGGTTGTATGGAATAAATTGAGGTGGGCATGTCTCCTCCATGCAAAAAAGTTACAAGGTTTGCGTGTGGGTTTTTCCTGAGTACATACCAGTGAACCTCAAAGCTGCATGTACAATGCCTAAGTCTCCAACAGGAAGTTACGGGGGTTGGAATGTCTGATTATCTCATCTCTATCAGCGTATAAGCATGAGGAAGGAGGAAGGGAGGGAAAGCTCAGCAAAACAAGGCAGTCTAAAACAGTCTAACTAACAAGGCAGTCTAACTATGCTTCAGAGAACCAGCTACTGCATGGTACATAACTTATCACTTCTTAAGCATTTATCAGCACAGTTCCAGGATAAGCAACATGGCATGTAATAATTCTCAGGACATGTGCCATCTTTACCCCTACAAGATGAGGCTGAAAGACTTGTGTTACCATATTAACCGGCTCCCATTAGCATGGTTAACACATGCTGATGAAGCTGATAATGTCCATTTCGTCGCTTGCACTCTAGTACATGTCACCAAATGGCCTTTCTTAATTATATCCTCAAACTCACTCTCACTGTCTGAAGGGAGTTTTGAAATTTGCCAATACGATCTAGTGTACAGACACACAGCTGCTAACCCAGTAACCATGATTTTCTTCTAAATAACCAGAGGGGTTTTTTTTGGAATTCAATTGATGTTGACCTTATCACCTAACCAGAGCAATCCTCTATATTGAAAGGCACAACACTTTTGCAGGTAACTTCCCTCTTGTCCAATTTTCCAGAGTTTCACATCCTGTAGGACTGGGTGGGATCACTCTTTTTGATGTTCCAGATTGACATTTGACCATGTCTTCTGTTTCTACAGAAACCTACTGACTTGACTGATGTCAGTTTACTCTGAACTGAGAATTACTAAGCTAATTACCAGGTCACATTCCCTCATCTTCACCCTCTTCTTTGCAAGAGACACAAACAGGGATCAAAAAGATTTTCTGCCACCTTGTTTTGCAGACCAACATTAAGAAATACAAGCCACAGAAGCCACCAATAATATATATAAAAAAAAAAAAAAAAAAGGCACTGCTATGGTAGGCTCCTACAGCAGGATTCCTACTGACAAATTCTGTTGATGTACACAACCTTCACCCATTTCAATCAAACTCACCTTCCTTCTGATATTAATATTAGGGTCAAAAGGTAGCAAGGAGGTATTCCTTCAGCTTGGCATCATTAAGGATCTATAGCACATCTACAGTAACAAAGGATGTAACTCAGCCATACTGTACGAGGGAAGATGCTGGGTTTATGGTTGTGGGTTTGGTTCCCATTGCTTGTTCCAGTGGATTTGCTAAAGAACAGTAATTTCCACTTTCACCAGTGATTCAACATGTAAATCTTTTGATGACAGAAATAAGGCGGAGGAGACTTTATCAGCTTATTCAGAGAAAGCCATTCAAGTACCATTTTTCCATAATTTTTCACTTTCTTTGATGAGCAAATTACTGCAGTTATCATAAATACCTCCGGAACCAAGAAGTTAAAAAACATCTAAGGAAGACTGGAAGTCTGGCACTTTCCTTCTTTCCTCATTTCAAAATCACAAAACCCAGAAAAATCTCTGAAAACATTTTGCAGTATTACAAGCTGAATGTTTTATATCAGTCAAACCCTTTGAGTTCAACTAGTAAGTCACATTAGGCCAAATACCAATTATATCAAATCTACTATATTCAAGAAATTCACAGACTTACATGAGGTAGCTGGTCTTGTGTAACCTTCAATCTAAAAATAGAAGAAGTTTCCTATTAGACTTTCTGCTTAAAATTTCATAACTCTCTACTGCAACTGCCTTTAGGAAAGGAACAAGTACTTTTATTTATGCCAACATAATTAAATCTAATTAAATTAATTAAATTCCTCACACACAGAAAAGAATCCTGAAAATATAAATTAAATTTGAGAGAAAATTTGCTTACATTTGAGAAAATTTAAGTTGCAAAAATTAAAAATTATTGAAGTTAAAGTAATAAAATTTCTGAACCACTGAATTCAGACTGAACAATTTTCAATTTAAAACATCTAAAACCTTAAAAATATAAAGCTCTGGTTTTTTTCAGATGAATTTCAATACTACTGTTCTTTTCCCCAAATTTTTCAAGGCAGCTTTAGGTTAAGCCTTAGTTCAACTCACTACTACACTTCCTAGAAACACACAGAAATTTAAACAAGCTTTGCCAGCAGTAGTTTTAAAATTTACTATATCAAACATAAATGCACTGATAGAAGACACATTAACAGATACTTTACATTTACTTCCAATTACCTTATACATTTTTAATCCTTCACTCTTCTCTAGCTCTCCTGCTATCCGTCTGAGAAATGAGACTTTGCATTCTTTTACATCTGTTGGTTTTTTCTTCATTTTATCCGGAAATTCTTTAGACTGTAAACAAAACCAGCTTGAAAAGCTTAATATCAAAATTTATCACACTATTAAAAAATTTACACATCTCACCTTCTGGACAAGCTTCCAAAAGACTGGTAAACATTGATTTGAATATTATGAGCTAATTTCTTCTCTGCAAAACATCCAATCAAATTTTAGATTTACTAAAGTAGGCTTCAAAACAAAAAATGGATACCATGCAAAGTTTGCTACCAAAAGGAAACACCCTCAGTACCAAATCCAGCAATGCTATGGACATGCTGGGGAATAAGAAAGAATCACAACATTTTAGGAACCTGGTCCTGAAAGCCATCCAAACACTCAGGAACAGACTTTGTAGCTTAAACAGGCGCCCTTGGACTGCACTGCCTCAATAGCTCACAGCATCAGAGCTCTTCATGGTGGTCTGACCCAGGGAGAGTCAACTATACAAGTACTGGCAATTTATTATAAGGGGGTTTAAACTTCAAACGATCTAATTATTTAGGAAAAAAAAAATAAAAGGGGAGTATCATAGAGAAATTTTGATCAAAATGCATCAAAATTACTCACAATGTATTCTCTTCTATGTTTAGATCCACTAAGATGTTCTATCATAGGTGCCATCTCTGTAGTACACCCACACAGTCTGCACTCATAACGTGGATCTTTTCTTCCTTCAAATCTGATTTCAACCACATGTTCTAAACCTGTAAAAGCAAGAGTTACAAATATCTCTATTTTACTGCAGACTACTAAAACAAATGTATCATTTTCAATGCTGTTCATTAAATTCAAAATTAATATATGAAATTATTCCATTTTCAGAATTTGACACTCCTTCAGGATCACGTCAACAATTCTTTGGACTTATTACCCACATCAGCTAAATTTACCTCTTTCCAATGTCTTATTCTGAACGGAAATACACTATCTATGGCAGATTTCCAAGCCCACCAAAAATATTTCATGCACCTTTACTCCTGTCTGGGATATTTTTTCAAGAAACTAAGAAAGAGAATAAATGCCCTGCAAATGTCTAGATTAAAAAACTAGATTTAAAATACTCAGTCAAACGTAATTTGGACGGTATCTGAGTAAAAGCAGATGTAGGAAAGACATTAATCACTTCACAAAACTGCATCTTTCATAATCTAAAAATGTTCCATAAACTTTTAAGAATTACAAGAATGAAAATGGGATTTTTCTTCAGTTTTCCTAGAAATTACTGAGACTATCCCTTAGAAGTATTCAGAAATCTTTAAGTTTGAGGCTTATTACCTAGCAAAAAAAGTTTTACTCTGAAAACCTCGAACATAATAAATTTAAAAACAGTTTAAAACAAATAGGAAAACCCTGCAGCTGTTCCCTTATGTCATAATTTCCAGTACCCTGTATTTGTGATGGGCTGATCCCAGCCAGCAGCCAACAACCACATAGCTGTTTGCTCACTCACATACACACCCCTCAGCAGGGCAGGGACAACACAGGAAGAACAAAAGCAGCAAAACTCATGGACTTAGAGACAGTTTAATAAGTTAAGAAAAGAGGGGTAAAAAAACCCCAAAACCAACCAGCATGCAAAAACCCATTGCTCACTTCCCCACAAGCAGACCAATACTAACCCACAGTCTCTGAACAGCCACCTTGGAAGTTAAAACCTGCTTCCCCTCTTTTTCTCTTTCTTTACCTCAACTGTGATTGCTGAGCATAACATTACGCGGTACAGAACATCCTTTGCGCCAGTTTGGGTCAACTGCCCTGGATATGCCACCTCCCACTCTCTTGCCCACCCCCAGCTTATTCAAGGGGTGAGGGCCCAGAGTAAGAAAACAGTTTTGATGCAGGTGCACCACTCAGCAACAGGAAAAACCACTGCGGTGTCATCAAAACTGCTTCAGTCACAAATCCAAAACATACAGGCTGCTATGAAGAAATTCAGCTCCATCTCAGACCTGCTACAGTATCGTACTGGCTATATCTTAACTCTGAAAATAAACTATCACCAAATGAACTGAAAGTGTTCTTGCAACCAGTGTTTTCTATTACAAATGCTTCTAGTAAAGTATTAATGTTAAAAAGCCTAGCAGTTTATTTTGAGGAGTAACTACAAGACAATGCACTAAACAGAGGAATTTTCTGCTACTTAGGCCTTCATCAAAGAACCTATTTCTACAGGCCACCAAGACACACTTGGAACACTGACAAGCAGCCTTGCTTTTCTCCTAACTGTTGCCTAATCTAGCAGTTAGAAAGAAACCATTAAAATTAATCTCACTACTTTGAGTATAGGTAAGGACAGTGAGGAAAAATATCTCACTAAGTAGGAACATCTGTATATCCCACCAAATGGAAAGCCATAAAGAACCAAACTGATGACAAGTCACCAGCTGGAAGTCCAGCTGGAGGCCAGAAGGTAGCAGTGCACCCCAGGGGTCAGTACTGGCTCCAGTCCTGTTCAAAACCTTCATTAATGATCTGGATAGTGATGCAGAGCATAACCTCAGCAAGGCTGATGATGACACGTAACTGGGAGGGATTGCAGATACACCAGGGGGTTGTGGTGCTATCCAGAGGGACCCTGAGTGGCTGGAGCTGGGCTGACAGGAAGCTCAGGCAGATCAACAAGCAGAAGTGCCAAGTCCTGCACCCAAAGAAGAACAAGCCCAGGTACCAGGACATGCTGGGGTCTGGCTAGCCAGGAAGCACATTGGCAGGAAAAGACCTGGTAGACACCAAGCTGAAGATGAGCCATCGAAGGTATCCTGGGCTGCTCAAGGACGAGTGCTGGCAGCAGGCTCCACTCAGCACCAGTACGGCCATTCCTGGAGTGCTTTGTCAGGTTCTGGACTACCCACTACAAGAGACATGGGCATACGAAGGGCCATGAAAATGACAATGGTACTGGAGCATCTCTCCTATGAGAAAAGGCTGAGAGAGCTGGAACTGTTCAGTCTGAAAAAGGGAAGGCTCAGAGAGCATCCCATAACTGTGTATAAATACTTGAGGTGAGGGTGCAAAGAGGGAGCCAGGCTCTTTTCAGCAGTGCCCAGTGCCAGGACAAGAGGCAATGGCACAACTGAAGCAGAAGATACTGTTTGAACATCAGGAAACACGCTTTGACTGTGAGGGTGACTGACCACTGGAACAGATTTCCCTGAGAGACTGTAGTTTTTCACCTTGGAGATACTCAAAAGCCATATAGACATGGTCCCAGACAACCTCCTCTGGGACCTGAGCAGGGGTTAAGATCAGCATAGGCTCCTTCCAGTTAACAGTGAAGGAGGCCTTTATAATACCCACTGCAATAAACTAAAATTTAAAAGGTATGAGATAGGTAAGTTATTAAATACATTTACAGAAGATGAAACTAACTAAAACCCCACCTTTTATTTCAAAAGAAAGCCATTTGGTAACAAATTCAAAGGCATACAATTTATAAAACAAAAAAACATACCAATTAGAGGTTCTTCTCTTTCGGGATCATTCATAAAATCCTTCAGACAGGTTATGTTCCCTGTGCATGGTCTCTTCACTGAAATAAAAAATACACACATAAAGAGACATTATACATTACGTAGTTTACATATAACGTCTATGATCTTAAAGGAGTTTCTAATCGAGACTTTAATGGTGACAAAATTCATTTGCACTTTGAAATGCACAAGGAAAAGAGGCAAGACCTCAGTCCCCCACAAAAAAATTCCAACACTTTGTCTTCCATAACAATTTTATACACAAGGATTTAATGTCTTCGAGAAAAGAACCAAATAAGCAAAACAAGACTTCTAACACAATTCAGTTTACTGAGGAAAGATACCAAGCTCACATTGTCCCAGACTGTGTCACTTCTCATGAAAAAAAAAAGCCACCAACCTCCTCCTCCCCTTAAAACCCTAATACTCATAATAGCATTCTGGGACTGCTTGTTTGGAGTCTGAAGTTCAAGAATTAAACTGCCTTAAGGCTAACAAAGAACACAATCTTCACTAATACAGCAAATACCTTTTGCGCTCTGGGCAGCCCAAAGGCTGCACAAACACAGTCCAAACTAGTAGTGTTTCAATCGGGGCTCTATCTTGCTCCTCACTGAGTTTTAATAGCTTGGTTTTTGCCCTGCCTAAAACACATCTAAAGCATTCCTGTTCAGCTTAGAACACCAGCAGAGTTCAGCTAAATATACCTGCAAAACAATCTCAAAGAGGCATTAAGTGTATTCAAATGTTGGACATTATAAAAGAACATGATGAAGTGTCAAAATACGCATGTTTAATCTGCAAAAGAAGTGCAGAAATAGAACTCATCTACCTAATTACATATAACTGACCAATGAATTACATAAGAGTAATTAACACTGCTAGTTTCTTCAAATCAAAACAAACAAGTAGAAATACCACAAGCACTGAACTGCTACTGTATTCTTTCCCACTAGGATGTCAGGTTATGGCTAAAAAAAACCCAACCACAACTTCACAAGAATAGAGAATTCCATACTCATTCTTAAATATTCATTCCATTAGAAATATAGCTGTGCTGCCATGAAGTCAAACTCCAGAACTGCATACAAAGAAAAATTCCACTAAGTTGCACCATTTAGATGAAAAACCTCTTGCAATTTAACAGTGCTACAAAATACCTTGTGGGACACCTCCTGCCACAGCAAAATGTGGCCCGTTCCCACCAAAATTTCACAGTCTTCTTAAAATCTTTCTGTGTTTTGATTGGTTTTTGTTTTCGCCTGAGGTGACATGCAGCAGTAGCACAGTGTGACAGAGCCTACATGTAACAAGTTGGTGCTTCATAATTCATCTCCATAGACAGACTTAAATGCATAAATGCTTAAATGCATTATGTCATTCTCATGCATTTGTGTGCCTTTGCAGCAGCTCAGCGTGAGCTGGTTATTCCCAAGCTGACAAAGGCACATGATCTTTTGGACTTAATATGGAAAGATCCACGCAGAAAAAAGTTAAAGGTCTCATTAAGGTAATGGCCATTTCCTTCTTGTTTCCTAACATACAACTAAATACCCTTAGTACCATCTTAATAGCAAACAACCCATACTGTTCTTTGTTTATATGCTTTTGTTTTGTCATACTTTCACTTATCATATGTGTACACTGAGCAAGCTGCAAAGCTTTTCACTGAAAACTTCACCAACTAAAAAAATACTAGCTAGATTCATGAAGACAGAAACTACGTCTCAAGTTTGAAAGTCTTTCTGCAAAAATACTTGTAACTTCATATTCTCCTAAGATCTTTTTTTACATAAATTAACCAGTGCACAAAAAAAAAGCAATAGTTCAAATGTTTGGCAGCTTGCAGCGCTTCTTTCTAGACCATAATCAGAACACCTGCTTCAATCACCACTGAAATAAAATCACTTATTTCAAAGCTGCACCTGAAAAAGGCGTCATTTATATTCAGCTTACCTCGTCTGACCACTCCATAGTTCATTGGAACTTGGATTAGAGCTGAACGATCTAGGATAAGAGTACGACAGTCAGACTTCTTCTCATTTGCTTTTGATAAGTACTTAGTAGATCACTAAAACATGTTACAGAATTGAACACTTATCTTCACTCTGCAGTTTAATATAGGCTCAGTATTCCATTTTGATACAGTTTTCTTTTTTAACTTCATTGCTGTAAGTCTCCCACTCCACTCCCCTCCCCCATCAATACAAAATATCAAACACACAAATGTCACAGAGACCCAGAATATTCAATTCTTATTTGATTTTTAAGTGCTTTTCATACTGGCTATTTATTTTAATTATTTTAACTATTCTGTACCATGCACAACAATCAATCTGTGTTCCAGGTACCCGACAAAAGCTTCTGGTCTAAATATTCAGAGCCTAAACACAGTCCCAGACACACTTAATATAGTCATTAAACTACATCTTCTTTTACATAGGGGTCTGTATCTATTCCTGATCACTCAGAGCTTCAAAGTGAACGTTAAGGTGTGCACTTACACTCGTATTGGAACTTCTCTTTTGCCCCTCTCTCTCTCAAATCCATAGGCACACACAAACCACGATGCTTTAATGATGTTGTCAATATTTTGTAAGTCACAGCATTCAAGATTAAAATAAGGTGATACACTAATACTCATTTAAAGTTTCAGTTAAATTATTAATTATTTGCACATGGAATTCCTAATTTTGACATTAAAAAGTTTTCTACAGTCATGGCAAACACAACATGTTGCATACATAATTTTTTTTTCCTCTTTCTGCATAAGACATGGAGTTAAGAGATAGGTATCAAAGCTGTAAATCAAATCAAATCAAATCATGGTTACAAACATTTTGCAAACAACTCTGCAATATTAACATAAGGAAGAGGTATGGGAAAGCATATCTCCCTTGATTTCTTAAAATAAATTATGCATCTTTTTCAGTTAAAAGCTTCAAAGTATCTGGTAGCAAGACCAAAAGAAGATCCCGAGGCATTCTCTAAGTACAACAATTACCTAATGTCAGAGTTGTTCAATTAGTGTCTGAAGCTCAAATTAAGATTCCGGGTCCAGCATGTGCAGACAACATGGCCAAATGCTACATGATACGAATAGGTATATGTGAAAAAGTGCTTTATTCTGTTTATTTCTAGGAACAAACTGAATTTACAGAGAATTGCACCAGAAGCACTTCACAGCGCATTCAGCCTTAACATGGTTAGAGTTTACAAATATAGTCAAGCTAAAAATCAAGTTGTAGCTGCTGCTATCACCAAAGGTAGCAGGTTGGGGGATGGAGATTTTTTTTCTTATTGAAAAAAAGAAAAAGCATTAAGTAAAGATCACTGCTGCCCACAGAAGTTTAACAAAGCAGTTTTGATCTTGAAGACTCTCCCATTCAGCAACAGCAGGTTTCCAGGCTAACATTTAATTCACGCTTACTAGCTGTATGGCTCTGTAATGTTATCAATATTGTATTTCTTAAGCATCCCAAAACCAAACCAAAACAGTATTTTCTCTAAAGGATACCAGACTGATCAATGAGTTGCAAATCAGCTGGTTCGCCAGGCTCAAAAGGAAACAATCAACAAAGCAGCCTCCTCCTGGTGTTCAGTAAGCAGTAGAATCCCCCAAAGAGCAGTTCCAGGGCCCACAACAATGCATCCCCAACCACGTTACTGATGTTGGCATTCAAAAAACACCCTCAGAAAATTCACAGGCAACAGTAATTTAGGGGATACAACCAATGCCACAGCTTCAGCTGAGCAGGACCTCAGGAACACTGAGACACTGCACAGGCAGCTTACTGCAAAATATCTTATCTCCCATTATCTGGGACCTGTAAAGATGACTGGTATCATCCTTGGTCAGTTCAAACTGGATGTAGAGAAAGTAGAGAGGGTCCAGCAAAATGGAGACCACGACAAACAACCCAGGGCAAATAATTTATGAGAACAGGTTTGGGAGCTGGACTTCCTTAGTCTGGTGGCGACTACGAGGAGATATAATAGCATGGCTAACTGAACAGCAGCTACAAATTGTCCAGCCCTATGGTGATGTGACAAAAGCATTAAAAAGTAGCGGCCAGAAATAGTTGCTTCAGGGGCAAAGATTAGATATTAGGATAAAATTCCTTTTTAAACAGAGGAGGAACTGACTGATTAAACACAGGTAGCAGATTCTACGCTTGTGGAGATGTTCAAGGATTCAGCATATAAGTGATGATTCAGCACTGGCAGTAGTCCTGCTTCAATCAGGAAGTTAGGAAATCACCTAATCAGTCTCAGGAAATCCCTTCCAACTTACTATTTTATTTAGTAAGAGCTATTTTCCAAATACTAGCTACATAGATGAACAAATACACAAACAAAAAACCCCAAAAAAAACAACTCCCCAAAAAACCCTTTCCTTTCAATACTCAATTACAGAGTGCTGAACATATAAAAGGTAGAGAACAAAGAAACATCTGAATGTGTATTTGTAATGCACACACACTGCTAATGACTGCCAGAAATGTAACAGCCATGTTTCAAAACAAAAGAGCAGTTTCAGACACTGTCAATTCAGCTACTCAGCACCAACAAGGACGTCCCAAGCTCAGCACCAAAGATTCCCTTCTGAATACAAAAGGGAAGTGCACAAAGACACCAGATTCCATCATGTAAAGGAACTCCCCAAGAGAAAAGTAGTAAGGGTGTTGAAATAGTGCTCAATCTTATACTTCTATTATTATGGCTTCTGAAACGTTTTCTCTTCTAGTCTTTAAGTCAGAAAATAACTCCCAGACTTTTCCTTTGAAGACTTAGCAGTAGTTATACACCCAAAACTGCATTCGTATCCATGTTTAACAGACACTGACCAAGGAGGGAGATTTTAAAACATATCACCTTCTTAGAATATTAAGCTGAAATGCTGATCAGGATACAGGTAAGGTTGTCACTGGTGAACACAAGGCAGAATACACAATGTTTGTGCCTTCACTAGAGGAAGAACTTGTCATCAGTACTGTTCAATAGCTGCAGCTTATCTTCAGACTGGATTCCTCTCCTTGACTCCATGTTTTACAGAACAACCGTAATGAAGCTTTCTTTACTCATGGTGCTATTTACAGGTTTTAAACTGAAGGATATAGATGCAGATTAGTAAATCCAGCAGCTAAACACATACAACATCCCTCATTCCCTTATTACACTTTTCATTTATATTACTGTAATAGCAGTACTACAAGCTACCTCTGCATCATACTGTAATGCAAGAAAAATTCCATAGGCTGTGCAAAAAAATTTCATTAATCCACGCCTTGTTATGCCATATTCATTTCACCAATAAAGCTAGGAAGCACATAAAGGGCTTTAACAGGGCTCATACTCTATATTATGCCTCTTGCCCCATCACTTAATGCCTCTTGCTCAAAGCAAAAAGCTTTCAAAACTTTCTATTTTGGCCAATAGGTCCCAGATTAAAAAAAGCAATGTTGAGTTTCCTCCCCTCCATATCTCTGAACACAAGGGCAATTGCCTCAAAAAGGCAAGAAGAAAGAAGAAGGAAAGAAGGCAAGAAGGAAGAAGTATTCCATCTGTCCAATTATATCATTGTACAAAGGAAGCACATGACTGAAATTTATGTACTCAGCTGAGTTTGATTTAACTCTTAGTAAAGTCTCAGAACTTCAGCATCTTCTATTTCCACGTCTTCCATTATACTGCTCTCCTCTGAACTGCTTAAGAGGGAAAAAAAAACCCCAAACAACCTAAGATATCCAATTCTGTCATTACCACAAAAATAGCTCGTGGATAGTTTTGCCATATGGAAACTCACATGGTAATGTGATGAAGAAAGATGTCTTTCTCACAGAAAGCAGAACTCCTCCAAAAACAAACATCTGGAATCAGATGCACTTCCTCACTTAATTGACTTCAAAGCAAACATGACTGTACGGTCACACAGGTTACATACACGCAACACTTCTGGATTATCAAGTAACTTTTGATGGGTTCAGAAAGGATACACGGCATATCCCATTCGGAAACACCCAGAATCCAAATAATTAGTCTTTTCAAATTTTGGTTTACAAATGGGAGCAGCATTGGGAGGGGTTCTCCCTACTGACCAAAGAACTTTTTTTAATTCTGCAGCAAGGAAGAAAATGCAGGTGTGGGTGTATAACACTGTAAATATGTCAAGCCTCATCCTCTGAAGTACCTGTTCCTTTTTAGACAGTGTACATTTCAGATACTTGTCAGGTATTATCCCGAATGACTTCCAAGAAAACTCATCCTTCACTTTCACAACATTTTTTTCCCTGTTCTTTGAACTCCAACTCTGTGAACACGCTGTCACATTTCAGTCTCACTGGAATATTTGACA
Source organism: Cnemophilus loriae (assembly GCA_013397755.1). NCBI lineage: Eukaryota > Metazoa > Chordata > Aves > Passeriformes > Corvidae > Cnemophilus > Cnemophilus loriae. The sequence goes on from VZTF01008251.1 coordinate 1,115,391, forward strand.
GCACGAACATCAGAACAAAACTGCAGATCCAGCAGCAACAACAAAAGCATCTCATTAATTTATATACTGAAATAAAATTAGATTCATACTTTACATAGTGCACCTCATTTAAGAATATCCACACTTTCCATGCTCATTCACAAAACTTTACTACTGAACTGCATGAACGCAGTATAATTTTTGTTCAAGCTTACTTCATATGTCTACAAACAGCAGACAAAAACCCCAGCTATTTAAAATGAAAAAAATAAAGGCTAGACAAATTCATAATTTATTCTTTTATATCAGTGACAGAGCACAATGAATTTACTGGATCTGCTGGACCTTGAAGGAGAATTACTTCTATATAATTGATAATACGTCCATGGGAGAGTTCAAGAAGTTCTGCATACATATTGACTATATAATTCTGCATTGCATTCTCAACACCTCTGAAAAGTTACTTAGACAAAAAGATTTTCTATTTGGAAAAAAAACCAAACCAGCACAATAGAAACATACAAATAAATTTCATCAGGCCAAATTTCAGCCTCTTTGGACAAATAAACCCGCCCAGTGGCTTACAAATTGACCTCCCACATCTTGATCCTCAGTGAAGCAAAATGCAATATTGATAGGGTGGAATAAAGGAGACATCAATAGTATTAATAATAATTTTTTATTAGAAATAAGTTTCTGATTGCTTCAAAATGATTGCTGAGGCAGAGAACTTTCTGGATAAAAGCACATCTTGCAGTGTTTCTGACGTGTGGTACCCTGCGATGTTGGGACTCCTCCAGAAGTTAGAACGAACTAACTTGCTTACCAAAGCTTCTAGATTCTTCACTTTAATAATCAGATATTTTGACTTCTTGTTCTGCAGGATACATCCCAGTTGAAAGATTCTAAGTCGTTACATTTCCAAAGATACAGTATTTGTAGCATGCACACATTCTTAACCCAAATTTTCCACTGAACACTGAGATTGTAGTACTTACAGTACTGTTTTCCAAAGCCATACGTCTTTGCAACAGGCACCTGCACTGCACCACTCTTTTTGCAGCCTTGCTGCCACAACTTCTGTCCTCTTATTCAACTCACACTTTCTGCCCCATGCATCCTGTACTTTATTCCTCCAAAATCAGATTTTATGATCTTGAAGAAAGAACCTCTTCACTTAATGAGTATTACTTTTAACGATCATTTCTGACAAGAAATTCAAAGTAATCTGTAGACAGTGTCTTCCACTGAAAGCCCTTGACCGGAGCCACACAAATCTGTTCTTGTTGCTGAGGTGTAAATACAATTTTGTAGCGCTTGAATCCACTGGACTTCGAGAAGACTTGCAAGTTTTCATGACTCTTCAAATTCTGTCAGAGAGCTTCATTACCATGCAGCAGTCGTGGCTGCTGAGGCAAAATCTCATAACTGTTCACACACTTGAATGACATGTCTTGCACTAATTCCCTTATCAGCACAAAGCCATGAGAGCAGCTAAGGAAGCCCAGTCTCTTAGGAAAGGGCCTCTGACCAGTGTTCTCCCACGTCTTTCTTGTGTGTGGATTCTTCAGGGTCCAGTAAGCGGGGAGCTCAGCCTGCAGCACTTCCCTCAGTACAGGACACCGTCACTCTTCCCTGTGCAGATGTGTATTTTCAGGCATCCTTGATCAACTTGGTTCAAAAAGGCTAAGAGGTTCAAAAGACACTGGAGAACAGATGATAACGGTGGAATGTAAGCCTTGTTTCCTGGGAGAACAGGCTAAGAAGATAAAGTAGAAGTAAAAGGCTTGTTTCTTGTGATGACTGACTGTATAACCATTTTGGTTTTTAATAATCTCATTGATTTTTATCAGTATTCCCACATCTGCTTACGCCTCTGCTTCCTGTATGTCATCATAACTAGCTTTACAACAAGATTTTAATTTCTACTGTGAGCTAGGTATATGCCACATTTTCAACCTTTCACCACAACTCTAATTTTCATTGACATATGACAGTCTGGATTCACATTTTCAGTTTCTGAAGGAAAAGACACCCCAACAACTGAATTCACCTTGAATACATCTTTGCTCCTCCAAGTCCACTACAATAAAGAGAGGCAGAACATTCCTGTGATGCAGCCAAGCAGCTTCAGCACTGGTAGAGCTGCATCTGCAACAGTGCTGTGATAGCCTGCTGATTTAGCTTCTTAGCATTCTGCCTGAAGCTCAGCAGTGAGTGCATCAAGCTGACAGACAAGTGGGAGACAGTTTAGCCTGAGAAGGTGAGAAACTAGAACACTGACTGTACATCCCTCCACCAGACAGATACATGAATATTTATACGTGAAAAGGCATAATTAAGGTTTCATACTCTAAAACAATGCTTTGCTCAGCAGTTCAGTAGACAGAAATCTCAGAAGAATGTTCAGCATATAAAGAGAAACATGATTACAGACAAAAATCAGCAAATGCAAATACCTGAACTATTAGAAAAGCAACAAACAGTAAATCCCCAAGTAATATCTATCCTAGGAGGCTGGAAGAAAAAAGTATTATACTTACTATAGAGAGTCCTGCGTCTCAGGGCTTTCTCTTGCTTTAATTATGAAGATGCAAGTCATCCCAAAATAAAATAAGAAAAAGAAATTAATGTGCTGCATCATTTGAAGGAAAAACCCAGCACTTCCTGAGAAGCCTTTGCAGATGAATTGCATTACAGGCCAAAGTTTCCATTGTCAAATAGGAAAAATTAGAGCCTTTATGATTTTCTGCAAAAGCTGGAAGGACTGACAAAGCTGTACTTACAATTAACACAAGGTTACTTTCAAGAAGCCCTGTTATTCAATGAAGTTTTAAGAGATGATTATGGCTTGAAACATTACATCTGAAGGATGCCAGGAAAATCTCAAGCTCTGTATGATTACAGCTCCTAAGTTTTCAGAAGTTGTAGTTCCAACAACAAAAAAAAAAAGAAAAAAAATCTCACCCCAAAAAGAAAAAAAAGGGTTCTAACTAAAAGCAGCTCCCCCACCATTTTGAGTGGATTTGGTTAAACCTTAAGGCTAGCCAAATCTCATGGAAGATCATTCATATCATGAACAGGAAAGTGTCATTCACTGGCTGAATCCAGAAGAGATGACTGCTTTTTGGCAGAACCTAAAGAAAAGAGGAACTTAAATTTCCATTTAATAACTAAAGCAATCCAAACTCATTTTGAGAATTTTCTGGCAAGGAAATACAAACTTGTCATTTACAAGAATGAAACAACAAGTGTGATCATTCTACCAGTACAGCAGCTGTCTGTTCAGAGCAGTCCATGAAGTTAAGTGCTGTATTTTCAACATTCAGTGGCATGGAAGAGATGCTGGATGTGGGTGTGACAATTCAATAGGAAGCAAGACTTATACAATAGTTAATTGTCTGAGAAGCCAAGTAGCTGTACTTTCATGGCAGTTATAAGATAAGGAAGGTACCTAAGTCCTGGTATTGCCACAGGCAGTGGATGGTTTTGTATAAGCTCAGCAGGACTTCATAAGCTTAGAAATACAGACAGGGTTCCTTGCAGTTACGCTGTTCCAAGTGCTTTTGTTACTCATTCTCCAGTTTTACAACAAACAGCTGCTAATACCAAGCTTTTCAGACAAGCACAGAAAACATTAGCAACTGTGAGCTGCTGCTCAAAGAGAATTTCCTCCTGACTATTATCAGACAATCAGCTTTGACTTCACCTGGGTTACTGCTTTTGTTAATATCAGAAATGGAGTTTCACAACTGAAGCTAAGGGGGTCCATTTTACTTTTGATCCCTGTTACTAGATCAGGAATTAAGATTCTTACATATTAGGTAAGAAACTTATTCTCTGTTCTGGTTCAGGTATTGCAACAACTGTTTTTGAGCTAAGACTATGAAAAGTTAGAGTAACTTTTAGCAAAGTGTCTAACTTTGAGAAGCCAAAACTCAAAAACTACTGACTTTAAGGGTTCAAACCTTCCATGCTTACTATAATCTGTACGAGCTACTGCATAAAGTAGTTATTCACACAATTCAAGTTCATAGGTTATCTAACAGAACAGTTTCAAGAGCATAGTTAATTATTACATGAACATAATTTAGTTTTTCTTAAAAATACACAATCTTGAAATATATCAGTTAGATATACAAGGATATGCATGGAAATTCTACTTAATTTAATTCTTCAAGCTCATAATAAGCAAATCAAGCTTTGGGGTTTTGTTTGTCTTCTGTTTGGTTCTTCCCCTCAAAAGGAAAGCTCCTCAATTAAAGTTTCTCTGGATCATGAAGATATGCTGAATGCAACAGCATGCTTTTTTGGGACCAAATATAAACAATCCAACAGCAAGGTAATTTTCCTGCGTTAGCACTCCAAGTATCAACCCAAATATGTCTGACTAAAATGCTTAAACAGCAATGGTTGACTTTACTGCCAGAAGAAAGGACAGAAAAGTTGCCTGTACATCAGGTATTTCAACCACAGGTTCTGATGCACAACAATCAGCGGTGAGAGGCAGAAGAAATGGGGACATTGAAATGGTGAAGACAAAGACTAACAGCTCTCTTCACAGATTTGAACATTCCTTGTTTCTAATGAGCCTGTAGAGTCTTGAATACAGATTTTTCTCCTTTTGGGACATGGCAGGCATTTCTACCTATCTAACTCCGGATTTGAAGAGAGGGCAAGGAACCTTATATCTCTGATAGAACCAGAACAATCTTCATCTGTGTTCCAAATACAGTTCACAAAAACAGCAACGCTCTTCTGCTGATACCATACCTGCAAAGGGCTCTTCAAAATACAGAAACATGGAAAAAAAGATGCTCCACTCTAGGATGTCCTTTCCAGCAAACTGAGCTATAAAACTAATGCATATTTACAAAAACAGAATAAATTATATCATATACCACCATATTCCAGGTATATACACAGCAGGTGTATTTTATTTGGGGACTGTTGTCCCAAAAAGCCTAAATTTTTCCTCAGCTGTGGGAGGAAAAAAAAAAAAAAAAAAAGGCCAAACAAACCCATCTTTTTATGCATTATATCCCCCATTACTCACAGGCTTGGTTCAGTTAAAAGAATTAGTAAACTTATATACATCTTGTTTTCTAAACATTTTACCACAATGGCTAAAACTAAAATTCAACTGTTTTTCAAAGTACCCAATACCAGCCAACTCCAGTTTTCAGAGCTGTGAATTATACACATATCTATGAATATTTTGGCTAAGTCACTTTCTACAACTCCCCATCCCATTAATACCTGTTCTGCATTGAAACCACAAAACCCCATCATTATGCAACTATATAGAGGTCACACAGCACTCAATGCACAAGATACACACAGGCTTGTACTGTGATCATCCCAGCCACACAATCTTTTGGCCATCAGCACCTTTTTGGTAAGGGTTTGGCCTTACAAACTAACACCACTAGAAAAAATCAGAGATGAAACAAAGATATGCAGAAACAACCTAGATAAATATCTTATGTACCTATTCAAAACCCAGAATAACCAAACTACCCAGGTGAAAAAAAAGAAAAAAAAAAGAAAAGAAACAACCAAAAAAGCAAAGGAATTCTTTGCATCAGCAAGAACATTTGGCAGGACGTGAAAAATACTACTGTACGCTTCTATTCGATCAACAGGGAACAAGAAGACTCAGTCCTGGGAAGAAAAAAAAAAGGGGTTGGAGAAAGTAGAGCCATTGCCTCAAATAAGAATCAATGCTATTAAAGTGATCAGCAAACAGGTAACAGAACACTATTAATCTGTCTCGATAACAAAGAGGCGGAGAGATGCCCCTCATCTCCAGCAAAAAAGAAGATGGCACACAAACACTTGAGAAAGGCAGTTTTGCTCTTAGTCTCTAACGTTCCAGGAAGAATAAAATGTCATTAAGAAAACATCAGAGCAGGCACTTCAGTGCCACAACAATCTGATGGCAGCAGAGGAGTACAGACAACTGAGTTATGTCTCACCTTTACAGACTGAGAACGTGGTGGAATTTTAAACAAAGACAATCACAAGCCAATCGACAGCCACAGGTTCAGTCACACAGCATTAGTAAAAGCCTCATCTCTAAATACACCCTCACAGAACGGTGCCTAATGATTTGATGCCTTTGCTTGTTTTGTGCTTAAACTAGGGAGTTGTTATTGAGATGCTCCAAACCAACAGAAATGTCAGACTTGCTAGTTAAGTCTATGCAACTCCTTCAGGAAATCAGAATTGGTGTTACCATGAAAGTAAAGAGTACACTCATTTTATTCAAAGCACAGGTGAGTTATGTAGACCTGGAAGACAGAACAGTACTTTTACCAAGGAAAAACAGAAGGTATACGAAAACAGAAGGTTGAATTCTTTCACCACCTGTGGCTCCCGTGTAATTCAAATGTTAATTTCACAATTAGCACACCTTTACCTTTAGGTTCGGCTGATGTTTCAAGTTACATGCTGCACAAAGCAGAGTTGTGGGATTCCCACCTCATCTTTTTCTTGGAGTATTTCAAGCAAATGACTGCTACAAATCCACCAGTAAGTCAGATAAACACTTGAAGCCGTGTGAAATCAAGTACTGAACTCGCATGAGCCCCGGATTTATGATTAAATCTGTATATACATTTAATACGGAAAAAGTTTACCTTTCTATGCTTTGCACCACGGTAGTGTGACTGAAGACTTATAGAACACATACATGAAATTTTACAAACCTGGAAGAGAGAAATTCAAAGCACATCTTCAGTTATGCTACAAATATCCCGTCGTTGGCGAATTATAAATATGAAATACATCCGTTCCTACAGTGTAATCGTGTAATTCTCAAGGTCTTCTTTGGCTCAAACAGTACAGTTTGCATGACTTTGAGGAGAGCAGCATACCACTAAAATGACCAGAAACGGTATGCAAACCTGCTCAAACGATACTTAAATACATATTTAAATAAATCAGGTAGTAAGAAGTTTTTAAGAGCCTCCCCTTTCTCTGCTACCAGCACTTTCCGAATTCTTAGTTTTCTAAACTTCTCCAAGCTGGAAAGCCAGCAAAAAGGGATGATCGTGCAGTGACTAGAAAGGAACAGAGGCAAAATTACGCCCTAGAATAACTGCAACTGCGTTCATTGTTCATTCACAGCTACGTTAAAGGGGGCAGAAAAACAAGGGAGGAAGGCACATCCATTTCATTAAGATCCACAGACACACGTATACTATTGCAATAGCTGATAGAAGACAATACAAATATTGTACAGAAGATGCACAAATATTTCTTACTACCTTTAGCTTTTAAAAAAGTAACAACTAATGCATGCTAGTATTGTCTGTTTCCTTTACATACTGTCGCAGAACTCGAATGCGCCAGAAAAGCATTCAGTGCTACGACAGTACAGGACTGACAAATTTAACACGTTCTGACCCGGAGGAGCAGCTTTTAGAGATAAATGAACCTTTGCGGCCGCCTATCAAAAACACTCAGCAAAGACTGGAAAGGCTGCAATTAAGAACCATTACACCGCACCCGTGACTGGCTCAAGAACAACCTGAATTCACCGACACCTGAGACCAGCAGCTCTTCCAGGGCCCGGCCACGTTATTCTCCACACTGCAGCCCCCCTCGCTCCCAGGTCTGCCCACCACGCCCGGCTCAGCTCCCCAAGCCCGGGAGCGCGGTCCCCGATCCCCGCACACCTTCCAGTGCCTGCCCTGAAAACCCGCCAAAGACACCCACTCACTTCGCAGTAAAACTGTGTTTTCCCAGGCTCCGCTTTGCCATCTTCTGCCTTAACTTCCTCAGCCACGGCGCTCATCCTGCACGGCCGCGAAAAATAAAAAATAAAAACAAAAAAAACCAACCAAACAAACAAAAAAAATAAAACCAACTCTTGTTCGCACGCTGCTTTCCAGCGAACAGCTGGGGGCTGGGGCCACGCCTCGGGGGGACGAGCTGGGTTAATATTTTGCTATTTAAGCGCTATTGTTTTATTCCGTGGCTCAACCCACACCGTCCACCGCCGGCGCAGCCTCACAGCATCCGGGAGCTCGCGCCCACCTCGCCCCCCGCAGCGTTCGTCACTTCCGTCACCGCCTCAGACACGCCCCCAGGCCGGCGGCCATTGGCGGGCAGCCGCGCGCCTCGACCAATGGGGAGCCAGCGTGGAGCAGCGCGCCGGGCATCAGGCCACGCCCCCGCCTCAGGCCACGCCCCCCGTCGCCGGTCTGGCTCCCTCTGGAGCGAGGGAGGAAAGCGGGACCGGCCGGGCCGTGATGGAAGCTGGGACCAGGCCAGGGTGGATACTGGGGCCACTTCAGGAGGGACCCCGGGAGGAGTTCAAGGAGAGCATGCTGGGCCCAATTCAAGGGAGATAGTGGGACCAGTTGAGGCCAAGAGAGGGTACTGCAACCAGTTCAGACCAGGGCGGGTGCCTGGACCAGTTTAGGATGGATACTGGGACCAGTTCAGGCTGGGGGTGGGTGCTGGGACCAATCCAGAGCAGATACTGGGAGGGAGCCAGGGTAGACAGATGCCAGAACAAGTCCAGAGGGGATACTGGAACCAGTTGAGGCCAGGGAGTGCTGGGCCCAGTACAGGGAAGGGGCAAGAAACACACGCAGCAGCAGCTTTAATTTAAATGCAAACATTTTATTTTAAAATGTCTCAGCTTTACGCTTCTGCCTGGTAATAAATGTAAAATATAATTTAAGAAGTACGCTTGAAAGTTCCTTCTAAAAGCAGGCTGAGGAGACAGTACAAAACACAACAGAAAAGTGCGCCGGGTTTAAAGAACGTGCCAGAACATCAAATCCACGGGTCACTGCCTGGTTTGAATCAGCCACAATATATTCTACAGGTATATTAGTGACATACCGTGACACCTCTGATACTCGTATACGCGAAGCAGCACAGCCAGTGGTGCTGGCTGGGTTACACATTACCAAAGGTGATCCCACAGGATTCCCTGGGTTAGCTTCCCCTGGGCTGGAGCTGTGCCTGTCTGCTGCTTCACCTCCCCAGGTGGACAGTGTTTGTGCCTCAGCCACATGCCCCAGTGCAGGCATTACCTGCATACATTTTCAAATAGTGCTGGAGTGGTTGCAGTGTTCTTTCCAGAAATACACCCTCCCCAGAAAATTTGGGGGGCTCATAGAGTGCCAGATAGGCCAGAACTGTTGGTAGAACTCCGTGCACCTGTTTGTTAATTATAGAACCATAGAATGGTTTGGGTTGGAAGGGATTTTAAGATTATCCAGTTCCAACCCCCCTGCCATGGTCAGGGACACCTTCCATTAGACCAGGTTGCTGAGAGTTAGTCTTGTCCTCCACTGTGTTTCTTCAGGAGAAGCAGGAATGGCACTTTTAATATAGGATTGTAGGTGGAGTGTGATGGCAGATTATACCCCTTTGGTGATGATATTATTGGTACTCATCTTTTTCATGGGCATTTCGGTAACAGTCAGAGTCTTTTACATGGAGTCGCATTAAAATGCTTGATCATTCTTTGTGATTCTAATCTCAAAATCTAAAATGGACTAACTGAAAACACTGCGCTGTCATGTAATGCTTCCATACCCTTCTTAATTAAAAAAAGAATTAAAAATTGCAAATTAAAAGTGCAATTGCACAGTGAAAGAATAAACCCATGTAGAAAAAAATAAGAGAAGCAAAAAAGGAGAAAATTAGTTCTTTGATTTTTTTGAGAGAGAGACCATGTCTAAAGAAAAAAGGGTTTGGCATTATATATATACTTGCAGCACTAAACTGTTGGTGGTAGCTAGGGGTTTCTGGGCAGTACAGACTACTGAAGAGAGGATGTTTCACCAGCAGAGTGACCTATTCTCTGGTTTAGGGTTTTATTCTCTGTACAGCTATAATTAGTGAGTGCCTCTGTCTTATTGAGGAGGGCAGGGAGAAATGGGGGATTGCACTTCTGCCTAACACTGTTCTTTTGGCAAAACTTAAGTATGCCTAAAGTGGAGATAAAGAGACAGAAAACAGAAAGGGCGGAGACCAAAATGTACCATCCCATGCAATCAAAAAGCAGGAAAAGCTAGAGGAAGAAGAGGGAATTGCCTTTAAGGAAGAAAGTGTTCTTTGGTTTTGTTAAGAGGAAGTTCAAGGGGGAGAGAGTGTGAGGAAGAACCTTTCAGAAGAGGGAAGTTTGTTGACCATACAGAGGAAGAATCTTCTTAGCAATGGTAAGAGTAGAAACAAAACTGAATACTGTTATTGAGAACTGAGATAACTTTTGCCTTTTTGAAGTTATTTCTAGAAAGACAAAATTAGAAAAAAAAACCAAACCCGTACAACAGCTGATGCTTGCCTCTCCTTATTTCACATTTTAAATGAACACAGGGAGGATGCACATGGTCCAAAAGTTAGAAGAAAAAAAAAAGGTTCAGAAGGGAGAGCTCACCCTCCTGTGGTGCAAAATGAGGAGCTCTAGACCAGAACTTCACCTGATTTTTTTAAACATAGCCTTTTAATTGCTGAAATACAGTTAATAAGACTAGCCAAGCAGCTGATGTCCTTTCTATTGCCTTCTGCCACATCTTTGTTTACAATAATTCTACCAGTACAAATGTGAAACTGGAGCTGTCCCTGGAGCCCTGTAAGGAAATCCTGAAAAACTTCAGACTGCATAGTTAGAGCATCAGCTGCGCTATTACCAGCAGCAAGAGAGTTAATGCACGCACTGAATTTGCCAGAGTTTGGAAAACTAGCCCCAGGAAAGGGACAGAAGCACTTCACGCCTCCTAGAATGATGTTTTCAGTCTGATTGAGAAATGCATCTTAGCACTGAAATGCCTCAATCCTTGTTTTCAAGAAATTATTTTTAACCTAAAAAGTTACAAAATCAGTTCTACAGAAAAAAAAAAAGAGGACGTGATTTCAGACCACAGAATTTTTAACAGTGGATGAAGAATTAATGCTGCTGTCACAGAATAATTACACCTTGATGGCAATATATCTTTTCTTTCCCCAAAATTTGTCTTAATTTTTTCTTTACTTTCCTTCCAAACTTCCACTCAAAGAACATCCTTGCCTAAGCACAAGCAAGTGCTTGGATCTCCAGACGTTTGGGTTGGTTTTTTTTAAAAGTACTTTGTGAGTTTAGAATATATTTCAGCCTGTCACTGATGACTGATGACTGTCACATTTCTGATAGCATGATAGGGAAATGTGTTCATAGTGACAAGAACATGCCAGATGTCACTGAAACGTGACAAAGATCTGTTTGTCAGGGTGGCAGTGCCTATGGACATAAGCTACCTGGTGCAGCCTTTGTGTATGAATCTCCTTCAGCTGGATAAAAGCCTTGTAACTACATCCTGAGCATGGCCACCTGCACTATCTCTTGCTCTCTACATGTTTCAGTTGTGACACACAATTTTACATAGGACTTGGCAAGATTTAAAAGAAGAAACTCCAAGGAAAGGAACTCCTGTTCTAGTGAGAAATTTTCTACAGTCTGGTTTAGGCTTAGGATTTTTGTCTCAGTATGATCAGAAAAGTATTTCCGTTTTGAATGTTTACACTCTAAGAGAGTAGAAAGAGAGGAAATGAGCAGATAGAGAAGACAAGAAAAATCGAACAGTTCTATACCCCTGTCATTCTGAGGCTGGTTTTCTTGGTTAAGTGACACTCAAATCAAAGAAAATAAGTATGTTAATTTTTTTACCACTACCTAAGGCAATATATGTATTCATAGGTAGGGTAAATGATGCCTTTTAACTATTTTAATTAAAACATAACACCACCGTGTTAAGACAAATTAATGGGTTTCCTGAAATAACTACAGTGGGTGAGGCTGTCCTATTTAAGATCCAGTATGGCTTCAAAGAGTTAAGAGAAGCTTCTAGGCACCAGAAGCTGATCTTATCCCACAGAATATTCCTTGCCTCAGGCTTGTTGCCTCTTACGTATTTTAAGCACTAGGAATTTCGGGAAGAATTGCACATACATGCCCTGTCGATCTCAATACCATATCAAAGGATCAGCGCCTAAAGTCTTACTGAACTGACTGATGCTCAAATGTCAGACTTCCCTATACCATCCAGAGCAGACTCAGATGTAAGAACTTTAAGCATACATGACCGTGTTCCAATAAAGGGTGGATAAACCACAGACCTAAACTTTGCATTACCATGTTACAATCAAAGAGTAGGAAGTTAGTCTTTCCTACAGTGAATTTAGGTACAGTCCCTTAGTCTTTCATTTCCCTTGTTAAATCTCTGAACCGAGGACAACTGAAACAAGCTAACCACTCACACAGTGCTGCCCTCCCTCAGAATTTTTGAAACAAAGCTTTACTTTGGTATCCAAAGACTTTAAAGTCAATGTAAATTATTTATAGTATTACCTACAATGGAGGTCTGCCCCAGTTTCAGTGACTATGTAAGTGCAGGAAAATCCACTCTTTTTGCTGTTCAAGCTGACCCCTAGCTCAAATCATGTTGTTTCTCAGTAAAAATAGTAGCTTTCAAGAGTGTTGGACTAGCATTTGTATGGTGCTCAGCAGCTGTCCACTGGCAGCTGAAATCAGGTCACATTCTCAGTAAAGTCAAGACCTTGATCAGCAGCTTTATCACTGATAATAGTCTGTGCTCTCTGTGGAGCAAGTCCCATCCCAGGGGGAGACACCTTCTCACAGCTTTTAGAACAGCTCACCTTCCATACCAAAATACACCCTCCCCAAAGATATGGGAATTCATGAGTCTGTTCTGTCTCAACCTCTGGAGAGTTTATGGCTGAGGAAGTTTGAATGCTATTATCAGTCACGCATTTCTTTCGGCCTGAATGCTCCAAGTTCCTATTAGGCAACCATTTGACTAGGCATTTCTTCTATAAGAATAATTTTTTATTGTTGCTACAATAAATGCATTGAGAGGCTCCTAAAACAGACTTTAGGGCTGCACTGAAGGGATACAAATACCAGTTCATTAAAGATAAAAGCTAAACACCAGTGATTGAAAATACCTTAAACCCTACTTCTCACTGCTAGTGTTTAGAATAACACCAAAGCAGCAACAACTGCTAAGAAAATGTAACCATTTTAAAGAACTGCTCTGTCTTTCATCCTATTTACTGGTCAGCGCCAGGGGGTCCTTAATGTCTGCATACAAAAAAGTTTTATAAGATTAAATCAGTGGTAATTTTAACAGACTACAATGCAATGTCAAATTTCAATCCCGACTCAATCCAGTGCACGTATCATGGGGAGAGGATGAAGGCATTATCTGTGCCTTAAAAACAAATGGCAAGAGATTATTTTTAAGCATTTATTTCCTCTGTTCTTTCCAAGTACTTAGAAGGAACTGGTCTTTGTTTACTACCAACACTGGTTAGCAGTTGTCCAAAACGAGGATACACTGCTGATCTCTTCATAAACCCAGTTCTTGGGAGATTACTGTATTGCATGTGTGATAGTTTAGACTAGAAGAAATTCTACTGATACCACATTTTTTCATGTGAGACCTGAAATAAGAACTCAGCTGCAAATTAAGTGGGCAAAAATCAAATGTGATGTGCAGGATAAGTGTGTTTTTCTTGGCTTCATACTTTATGGAATAATGAGGAAACTAACGTGACTGCATTTACACAGCAGGGAGTCAGAAGGTGACATCTCACTTTTGAGTCACACATTCATTCATCCTCCTAGAAGGCCATTACATCTCATGTATCAGATTACATTCCCTTAGATGCTGAAGCTTCACCTACCTCTATAATATCATTCAAGATGTGTAAAATGTGTCTGGGTTTGTTGGAAACATGAGAAAAATAATTCTAACTGATATGAGCCAGGAAAGCCTGAGAGTGGATAGAGTTATGTCAACAAAAAAGAATGAATTTTGTAACAGGGAGAACTTTAGAGAATTTCTGTTGTTAGTATAAATTGCTTCTGCACTGAAGAGAGAAATCTGGTTGGTATAGTTCTCCCACTGTAGTCACAGCAGGTGATATTTCTAAGCACAGACAAGGCTTTTGGTTGCACAGTCCTCTACAGAGTTGCACCTGGTGTAACCACTCTCATCGTGCAAAATGGCACCAGCATGTCCAGATGAGGATAACAGTTTTACAGTCACACTTCATCAGTGCAAATGATGTGAGAAAGTGCAAGGCAGTGTGAAACCGAGCCCAGGTACTCTCATTCAGAGGGGTGTGACAGTGATTCCAAGCGTGGAATTAAACAAGCAGCTTTTCAGAGGTCATGCAGCTGTGTCCTGCACTTGCCCACAGCCATCTATTCCCACACTGCCCTGTCTCCCCATCATCTCGTTTCTGCCAGGCAGCTGCACAAGGAGCTGGACTGGAGAATATTCCAGGTTCATAGCACAACCCTACAAGCAGCTCTGAGGCTCACAGCAGAGTGTCTGGCACCAGCGCATAAGCAGTGCCACTGCTGCATGCCAAGCAAAGGACTATGACAGCAGCTCTGTGAGAGTAAAGAACTGCTGCTTGTAACTATGCAGATAGTGAATCAGTGAGGCAGAGGTTGTGCAGCAACACTGATTTATGGCAGTCTCACTCTGCATGAGCAACAAGTTTGCTTTCCCACAAGTATTTTTGCAGTTTGGCTTGAATTTATGTGATGTGGGTAGTGGTGTACTGCAGAGCAGTGTAAATTCCTCCATTCCAGTCTCACTTCAGAACAGGGTCTGATACTGCATTGCAACCACTGGCAGGAGTATTAAAGCAAGGATATCAAGACTGTCTCAAGTAAGAGGCAGCACACAGCCAACAGGGAGCTGATGTACCCCAGATACAAAAAAGGTAATATTCTCATGGCTTGGAAATGGTCAACTGGACTATGACAGATTTAAACCAAGATGCAGTAAGATGTTTTTGCCCCTCTTTACTGCCCAGTGTGCGGCATTCCAGATCATACCACAGTTCATAAGCACTTTACTGGCGTGCAGAGAATGTATGTCTTTACGCCTGCCAACTCTAATGTACAGGATATAAATTCTATCAGAAAAGATGGCCAGTCTTCTTGGAGAAGAGCAGCCTTCCAGGTGCAGAACCACTGCACTACCTGAAAACTTCACTTACCCCACATATTTAAAGCATTTGGGAGAACTTTATGCCACTCTTCTGGCATGTAAAGCCATGCCCTTAGTGACTAATAGATAGAGAAAGGAAGACATTATAATTATTTATAACATTTTGAAAAAGAAAACATTGATTACAGGGCTTCTTTCAAAAAGCACATATACATACATCTAAGCTTTTTTTAAAATGATGTGGTTTTTATATAGGTGAAGTTGATACAAAGTTGAAATAGTGCAATTTTAAAACAAAAGTTAGTGCAGGAGTCAAACTACAACAATAACAAAACCCAAAATATAACTTTATTTTTTTTTTGTTGTGGAAATACATTACTCTCTGGGTTCGAAGAAAAGTATACACTCTGTTTTCAAAAGCACTAAAGTGCACTGAAGTGCTTTTGAAAGGTGTACATCCACCAATTACCTCTCAGTGAGATTAAGGGTTTCTTTTGGGATTGAAACTAGGATGTTTTTGAAAATAATCTTAGTGTGGGATTTGGTTTTGATGTAAGGTGACGATATCTAACAAGCTGCTATCAGTCAAAGAAATACTATCAAGTAAAAAAGTGCATTTCCTTTGATAATGTTACAAGTAACAGTAAGGAAAATAATTGGAGAAATACTTTGTTCTCACACTTAACAGCATTTTGTAACTCATTTATAGAAGTGGATTACATCCCATTGTTCAGTCTTTCAGCAGCAACATGAAAGGCTGATGGCATTAAAATGGAAAAATGTGGATTCTAAGACAATAATATTATCAAGAAACTTAGGAGTAACTTCAGTTTGAAGTGAAATAATTTCTAATGCATTTATAAAAGTCATTGTTTTTACTAATGCGGTCCTTTTAAATTAAGAAGTTGTGTTGGGAAGCCCTTTCCTATTGCCATTAATTTAACGCTGGGATGAAGGAATAGCTGATCCTTCTTATAAGAGTAGAAAAATGATTATAAAGCAAAAACTCCTAAGGTAAACTGGCCACACTGAAGACCATAAACATTTTTGATTTGCACAGAGGCATCACATCAGCTTGAGAAAAACAAACAGAACAAAGGAAACAGAAATTGCTAGACCTTGCTAATGAACTGTAGACAAGACAGGAAAGGCGATAAAGAAAAATGATCAGGTATACCTGTGCAGCAAGTAATGATTATTTTTCTCTGCCTGAGGTTTTATCTTTCTTCCCTCTTTCCAAAGATCACTAAGAGAAGGGCAGTAGCGGGGAGTAGGATGTGTGTACCTGTTTCTTTTCACACACAGGTGCGCACACACACACACACACACAAAATCTTTCCACTGGCTTTTGATTTTAGTAACTCATTTAACCCAACTGGAAGAGAATCTACAACTTCTTGCTTTTAACGTTATAAATATTTCAAATGTTATAAAATCTATTGCAAAAATGTACATTCAGTGGTTTTATGAGGCACAGGACCTGCTAATGTATTTTCAGGGAAGCTCGCGTGTACTCTGTTCTGTCCACTGTTGGACAACGGTGGAGAATCCAGGGGCTCACGCTTGATTGCTTGAACCAAGCAGGGGTTTTTAAATTCGCATGGCATTTTGAACACCTCATTAATCTGCTCTTTCTCCTCCCCTGGGCTGGGGCTGTAGAAGTGGCTGTAGCAAGCTGTGTGTGGCAGGTCAGGCACGCTTTCCAAACACACGGAGGAGTTCTGAGGGCAAAATGGGGCCACCTCCTTGTTCCGTGAACCCTTGCAAGCTCTGTTCAAGTTCAGGTTGTTGGGATGATTTGCTATGATGCATTGCCAATTATGTGGTGTGTAAAGGCAGTGCCTTGGCTTCTGGCAAGGCAAGGCTGGCTCGCAGAGGTCCGGCTCTGTTTTGAGGTGCATTCTGTTGGGATAGCTGGACACCTGCTTTCTCACCGAGCTGCTCTCATCCAGCCAGGCTCGGCTCTGCGACAGCAGGTAGTTATCTGCAATGTTTTCAGAATCGGAATCATATTCCGTTTTGATAGGCATCTCCAAGGGAATGGCCGTGTCATAGAGAGACTCTGAGGATATTAATGGTCTCTGCAGCTTCAGATGGTCTGTCGCATAGTTTTCTGCAGAGCGCTGTTGGAGACCCGAGTAAGATTGGCCGTTTTCTGTGTTCCCCCAGTGGGAAGGACAAGTTGATGCCAAATTTAAGAAGTTTTGGTCTCTGTTGTAGAATGAGCCAGCTCTCCTGTTTGGACACGTGTTCATTCGCTGGCTCATAGAACAAGAACTTGAGTTTCTTAAAGTCCAGCTACTGTTTGTGGTGCAGTTGTTTTGAATGCCTAAAACTGATGTGTTAGAACTGAGAGGTTCCTCTTGCATAAAATACTCACCGTTAGTATGAGGCTCAAACTTCACTTTTACATTATCTTGCTCGTTCTTCACTGCCGCCCAGTTAAGATGCTTCCACTGGCCCAGAGTTTCAATGGCACTGTTATAGGAAAGCCCCTCCAGGTTACCTTTCAAACTGGCAAAACCACTTAGTATCTTCAGTTGTTCATCTTCTTCCCTTTCAATAACAGTAGAAAAAAAAATCAGTCAATCAGAGGTTTCTAAATGGTTGTTTTCTGGGACACAGAGTGGCTCAACTAGCGTTACAAGCCATACATTGTCCTCAATACGGAGCTCTCACACTCTTGTGCACATAACCTTTGCATTGCTTGAGAGAACAAAAGTATCCCTGCATCGGGGTGTCAATGTGTGTGCACAGCTAAATTTCTGAGGCATTGCTTCATTTGAATTCCATCATGCATTTGCTCTTCCATTTCAGGCACACAGTTCAATAAAGACCTAAATATTGTAGTAGAATACAGTAATTCTCTTATACTTTTGTTCTTCCCTTAAAATATATCTAAATAATATTTGTGTGTAGAAAATTCTAGAGATAAAGTACAAGCAGTATCTTAAATGAGATGTATTGTGTTAACAAGGAGTAATTTGGACACATAAGAGCTTTCTGATCAGGGTGATTTGAGGGAGAACCGTGGGGATCTTACATTTCGAGAACATAGCTGAGAGGGAATAAAATGCCCAAATTAAATGACCGAATAGTCACAGATGTTCATACTGGGTGTAGGTTTGTTTTACATGTCTAACTTAATTTATGTTGCCTTTTGTTTTCTAAGATGGCCAGTAAATTAATTTTCCATGACCTCCAGCTGAAGTACTCAACATTAAAGAAGAACACTGGCAGAGAGTGTTGCCTGAGCACTTCCATGCCCGAAGCAGCTGTTTTCAGAACTGGGGTCCAAATCCTGAGATTCAGGTCTGGAATTCACTAATGTCCTGATTCCCAACCCTGCGGGGTCAGTGCTATAAAACCACTTCGTCCCTCTCCAAACAAGAAGCAGACATCTCAATAGGAAACTGCGTACGAAAACCTGAAGACCTACTAAGGGATTTGGAAGGATTTTTCTTAGCTCACAATAGAACTTTTTTCCTGGGTATTGAATCAATGTGCAAAAAAAGGATTTTCCAGTAGAGGGAGTCCATGTTGTTACAAAGAGGGAACACCCCACTGTAATAATGTACGACATGAAAGAAGAATATTTTCTCTCTTTTTTTTTATGAGGTATTAAATACTTTCAGTCCTCTGCTAAATATTCTTATTTTTATTGTTGACAGTATTGAGATGCAAATGGTCTGATACAAGTTTGCTGCAGAACATGCTTCTCAGCAAATGGTCAAATTGGGAAGCAAAGGACTGAACAAAATGCAATAGTCAAAAAAAGTTAAACCCCCAAATGAAGAATTTTACAGTGAAATAGAATTCCAGTGAAAACTCTCCAAAAGAATGTATGTTTCCTGGAAGACAACATACATTTTAACAACAACAAAAAAAAGAGTAGTAGCAAATACAAAGTCTATTGCAGACTAAGACAGAAGTGAATATAATCACCAAGGCCAACTCTTGTAATACTTCAGTCTGCAGGAACTATCAAGCACAAGGGAAGGATTTTAATCACTCAGAAAGCAAAAATGTAACTAAATAAAGATGCTTAATTACACAAAAACAATTTGGAAGTAGAGAAACTAATAAAAGAAACAGCCCCTTTTAATCTGCTTCTTAATAGAAATTTATTCTCTGACATAGCAAGATAATGTTTGTGCCATCCCAGTAAAGTAAAAAGTTCCAGCATCCTCAGGTGGCAGCTTTCCTGCTATTCATGTGGATCTTGGGAGGTATGCCGCCTGCAAGGAATCTCTACTGTAGAAGTGCAAAGCCTTTTTTCATTTATTTCTTCCACCTGCAAGGCATTCTAAAGGAAAAAATCTGGGACAACAGCCACATTTTTAACACTGGGCCAGATGGTGGCTATGTAAAACTCTTGGCCCCTGCTCACTGAGTCCACTCTCTTATCTATTCCCTCAGACCAGTTTGGAAAGATACTTCAAAAGGCCCACAGGAGCTGGAACAGACAGTCCCATGGGGGAAGGATGGAAATTTGGGAGGAAAGAGTAAAACTCATCCAAGAACTCTCTGAATACAAATCTGTGAGATTAGTTTACACTCCAGGACTGGGCCTACAAGCAACTAGATGCATCTATCTACAAGCATACAATGAGTATGAGTACCCTTCTTTAGATTATGTTGCACATACACAACTAAAAGCATGAGCTCAACTGTCTTACATGAAGGGAAAAACAAAGTTTAACATAGTCAAATGCTGATAAGCATAAAAACTAGGACACTAGATTTTCAGCTGCAAAGTAAAACAAAACCCAAAATATATTTTTTGTGCAAGAAAGTCAAATAGTAAGTCAAGTATTTTCTTTCTGTCTTAGTGTATATGTACACTCGACTTCAGAAGAAGAAAAGACTGAAGACAGAAATTAAATATTGTTTAGGATTATAACAGCCATTTCATATGTTCCAAGACAGAAATAGATTTCCATATCATAAGTAAACGAAATTTTTCTCATTCAGCTCTTCTCTTAGGTCACTACAGCCCTTTTAAAGATTTCATACAAAAAGAATACATTCATTTTTCTATTTCTTTTTCTTTTTGGTACTGGAAGATATACTTACTTCAACATTTGCTGTTGGGCAAGGACATATTCTGAACAACCACTTCGATACAGAAGTTGAGTGTTAGCTTGAACCCAGACCCAGTGATCTTCATTTGTTTGTACTTTGACTAGAGAAATGCCATTTTCTCCATTATTCTTTGCTATATAATTTAAAAGAAAATAGATTTTAATACAAGCAGTATTAAGTATTTTTTGTTACCTAAACTGTGAATATTCAAAGGTTTCTTTGTTGCCTTAGAAGGGTCAGCATAGGAAAGTACAAGCTAAAATATGTCACAAAATGAAGCTAATTACATCTTAAAACTAAAATTTGAAAGGCCTAGTAAGGCACTTAAACCAAGGATTTTTCAGTATTACTCATTCCTTATAATATTCTCCTCTCAGTAGTAGTAGTACTATACCCACAAAAAAATGTTCATGAAAAATGGAGCTATAAGAGAGGAATGGTTTTAAAGACATTAAAGATTTCCAGTAGATATGACAGAAGGATGAGTACAAGTCCACTCAAGAAGAAGTTGCTCAGCGAGGTAGACTTACCATCAAAATTTTATCCATTGTAAAATCTGAAATAGAGCCTAGACTCTCATAATTTTTCCACAGGCAAGCACTGGAAAAGCATGAGTCAAAACTGTGGGCACATCATGAGTTTTAAAGACAATGCATTCTAATTTTCCTCTGTTTTCTAATCTTTGGGGAAAACTAACATTTGTAGCATATCATCCAGTTTTCCTCACAGAGGGATAGATATTGTCATTAATTATTAGGATTTTCACATAATCTTTTTAAATTCAGTACTGCCACTTTTAGACAAGCATCTGTTGAGTATTCTTTTACTACCAGTTAATTACTATTTACCATGATTGTTTATTTCTCTGTAAATTTTCTGCCCACTCTGAAATCACAGACTGATTCAGTATTATCTTTTGAGGTGGACAATTTTTTTGCATTTTTTAAAAGAAGGGGTGTTAGGGAGAAGAAGAAAGAGAGCATTGGGATCAAAACCTGAAAAACCTATCAGGAGAAAATAAAAGGTGAGATTCTTTTTCCAAAAACTGTATATAACCTAGAAGTACTTAGCAGTACCTTTGATTTGGTTTTCAGCAACCTGTAACGCATTAGTGAAGGCGGCACCTTCATGGTGATTGTTTCTTCCGTATAATTCTGTTGCTTCACACAGTCCTGAACTGCCTTTTGAACTGGAGCTGTAGAGGGCAGAAAATGTGGAAAATTCCTTCTCAGAGAACGACAACACAGTAGAATCACGACTCTAAAAGATATGATCTTCAAGCTGGTGACTGTTAGCTAAGGTGTTTGGTTTAAGTACGTAGTAACTAACACTTAAATAATTATCTTTTCCCTGCATCATTTGGTTGCTCAAACTAGTGTGTGACTGGAGTTCTGTACTCAATTAAGAGGAATAGTTATGTTTAGGAATATTCTGCTCATGACTTACTATATCTGGAAAAATAAATTTCATCTGGAATTGAGACAAATGCTGTGTATATTCTGCTCTTCCTAGTCAAGTTACATTCGAAGTATGTACATCACAGTGACCAGCAATGCATTTAAGAGTTAGCATGACTTCCAATTTGCAATAAGCACCATGATTTGAATGTATTTCTTCCAATCTTTAGTTGAAAATGCTTGAATCAGGGCTTGAAAGGGGTGCAATGTCTGTAACACTGCGTTACAAATGCTTCCCTTCATTAAGACCATCAGAAAAAAAAAGACTGTAAATCTGCCCACCATCCTTGGCTACCATGCTTCAGGCCTGAACCAAAGAAACACTGAAGATAAATGGTTGCTTCATTCTTGTCAAAGCCTTGGCCACTGTCTAGTCAGATAGTAAAGCACCTCTCTTCTAGCAGCTCAATTCTGATCATCAGTTAATTTCACCTGGGCCACTGGAAAAACTAGCAAGTAGAAATGACTTTCCAACTCTATTCCAAAAACCTGCATAGCCCATTATACCAGACTTCCAGCAATTTAGTTCTTGTCAAAAGGATGTATGTGCTAGAACCACATTATACATCTGGATGGTGAATCCACTCATACAAAAGCATAATCTAATTAAAAGCTAAATTATGGTATTGTCAGTCATACTGATGAGCATTTTGCTTCACAGCAATACAACTCCTTACTGCAAGGTTATATTTAAGCAAATAAGGGAAAATATGATCCTAGCCCCAAATATCAACTAAAATTCTGCCATAGAAGAGTAACAAAAATAAGTGTTAGGAAGGAGATGAGTCTGAAGACAATCTGTCCTGGTCTTTTGTGATTGCTACCAAATGATCACCCCCAAGCCATTTAGTGCAATTGTAAACTTATGTGTTCATAAAACTTCTGTTGAAAGATAAGTGCATACACCAAGTACAGCTCATTACAACATACAACTCTGTGTGAACACCCCCTCCACACACATACATTCAGCTTTCTGAAGTTTTCCTTTTCCTTTGTTTGTTACCAAAATGCCCAAGTCAAAATAATTGTGTTAGCAGAAGATACTGAGATTTCAAAACTCACAGTAAAAATACTTTTTGTTTTCCACATTTACAACTAGTAGACTGGCTTACTGTGTTGGTAACTTCTGAAGATTAGAAAGATATCCTAATGTTCCATTTTTAATATAAAATTTTATATATTGAAATATAATACTTGTATTATTAATATAGTATAATATATTGCATCATCATGCATTTTATTATATTATATTATAGCAATTGTATTATATTTATTTTGTATTCAGTAGTTAAATACAGATAAATTATTCACTTTTCTAAGAAAGGGTTTTAGAAAGGAGAGATATTTAGCATAATTTGTGTTTTTTACATGCTTAATAGCCCATAATCTTCACTAAATGCCAAAAGATTAATTTGTAAATACTTTGTGTTCACTGCTGCTGCATCATCAGCTTTGTGTTTTGCTTTCACAAGCAGGCTTTTCATCTTCATCTCTGTCATAGAAGGGAGCAGAAGTGGTACCACTATGCAGAATAAGGACAGCTGAGGTGGCAATACTGTTCCTGATGAGGACTTCTTCCTTTGTCCAAAGAGAAACTTTAGTTTGCCTTGGAACTGCATTGTCTGTTATTAAAAAAAAAAAGCAAAAAACCACCACCAACTTAAGCATTTAGTGTATAAACATTTAAAATACTAATACAACCTATGGACTGTGTTATTTAACACCAAACCCGGTTTTGAATCGGGGATTAAAAACTAGGAGTTTCATTTTCTTCATACAATTTAAACCATGTAATTTCAGAGACAGGGTGGGTGGAGGTAACTATGAACAGTACAGTGAGACTTTTGAGCCTGGTTGAGGTTTTTTTTCTCTCTTGTGTACTCAGAAGTAGAAGTTCTGTGCTATGTTCTGTTTGCCAAAACGGGCCGTGTACAGTGGTGCAAACAGTTGTTTCCTCTGTACCCCACTGAAGTTGGAACCATTATTTTTCCATGCTCTGTTCTCTCCAGCAAGATGGTTTCTTAGTTTCTCTCCTCTTGCTGTGCACTTTCTCTGGGAAGTATATGGACTGCCACAACCCAAGGACTGTGCAGGCAGATGCCAAGGGAAAAGATAGCCGGATACAGAGCGCATAGCTTGGAAGGAAGCGTCCGTCCCTGCCTCAAATGTCTGTGTAGTCGGAAGGCAGAGATCAAGTTAATAGCAAGCTGCTGCATCTCAGTGAAAAAATTAACTATCAAAAAAATGCCCTGGGAAAAATCATCCCATTTGAGTTAGGCATTTTCCAGAGCCATGAGCTCAAAGCAGGGATGCAGAAATGACGGCTGTTAAGACCCATAGCCTTCCAGCAAATGAGCATCTGAGACAGAACTTGCATTTCCCAGTCTCATGCTGATCGTCTTGTTTTCTTTGCACGTGCTGGAGTTTCCCCTAAGTAGATGCTGAGTTTCCCCTCAGCATTGGTCTTTACTGAGAAAATGGAGAAGAAGTGATTTCTAGAAATGAGCCACTCCTAGTATGGAGCATGCAAGAGACCTTCTAATTCTGGGTTTTATTATTAAAGGATTCTTTACAAAAGGAGAAAACAGATAATTATTTTTCCTTCTTCTTAAAGCAAATACTTTGTGCTTAAATGTTAATCGTTGAAATTCAGACTTGCCAGCCTTGTGCTATGCCCAGTACAAACTGAGGACAGATATTGTCAAGAAGAGCTTAAAACCTAAAAATTTTGAAGTCTTTCAATTTCAAATATTACAATCTTCTTTTCTACCATCACTCTTTACACATATTAATAATTCTCTTTAGGTGTTTCTTGTTAGTGCACAGCAAAAGACAAGTGTATCCTATTCCATGGATTTCCACAATTTATGTTGAAGAATTTTTCGTATGAAGTAATTAAAATCTATTATGTCATGCCTACAGTCATCTAAGTGACATTGTACTTACAAGGAATCCAGAAGTACTGTCCAACAAGCAGCGAACTCGGCAGATGAAACAGCGAGTTAAAAAGGAAGAATAATCTGTTGTCATGCTGTCATTCTCTTGTGCTTTAAACAATTTACTGAGAATATATTCTTCTCCTAGGAACAACAGTGGAGGCAACATATATCAGATCACACTAAGAAATAATGAAAATGTTCTGTAGCCAATTGAGGAAGCTGTTACGGAAATTGCTAAAAATTGCTTTATGGATGGGCGAATATTCAATTGTGTCATGTATGGATACATCTGCACATGCTCTACCAAAAGAAAAATAAAAGCTCTGCAGTGGGATTCGGGTGAGTTTCTTCAGAAATTTGGACTTTATTTCCTGAGTTTTTGTGATTTTTAATGACGCAAAACAGGGTAACAGATGTTGCTGGTTTTGAGATCAGAGATCACAGAAAATGCATTAGACAAGAGAACAAAATAAGGAAAAATGCTAATGCTAGAAAAAAAAAACAGAACAAAAAAATGGATGGTAGATGATTAGCTAATGTTCAGCTGTCGTGCCTCCTTGATTTTTTTGGACAAGTGCAGAGCTTTTGAAATATTTCCCAAAAGACACAAGTATTTATACAAAAGTATGAACTCAAGACCTGAAACTCTCCACAACATACATTAGGACAAAAATCCCAAATATTTGTAAATTTTATAGTTTGAAATATTAGTGCATGTTCTTTTGCTTGTTTCCTGTGTGCTTCCTACAAAACCTTGCAAAGCTCCTCAGATATTTGTAGGACTCTTGTAAAACACAGAAACTGTTTTACAAGAAATGCAAGAAATTCCACCAAAGTTTCATGACTGTGTTCCTGAGGATTTCATAAAGGTTGCTGAAGGACTTCTTGCAAGTTTCTCCCCATTCGTCTAGTGACTATACTTCCCAATTTATTTCCTCAATTACTACCTCACCTTCTGGTGAAATGCATACATTTTGCTGGGATCAATAATTCTTTAGAAGGTTAACAATCCCAACCTGATTATAAGTTCTGTAGTTCTGATTTCAGCTTGATACCTCATATGGGAGAAACCTTGAGGACAAGCATCCAACTCCCATCCTAGGGAAATATAGCCTCAGAGGAAAAAGTGCATTGCTAAACCTATTTGTTCTTCAGAAGGCTCCTGTCTACATCATTTTGCATGGGAAAACAAATGGCAGAAGGTGATGCTGCCACCGTGGTTCTGTACAGAAACCTTTTGCATCAATGAGAGGACTGCTGATGTTCTGATTTGTTGCCAACAAAAGTTTGACAGTATGAAGAACTGATGCTGCTCATTCTGAGTGTGTAAGAATACGTTAGAGAAAAATAAAGGAAACAACTTTGTAGCACCAGTGGCACACTCTACCTCATAAATGCCCAGGATCAGGAAGAAATGTCATCTCTGAGACAATAACATAAATAAATGGACATCTTTCCAGTGAAGAATCTGACTTGACATGGTACTGACACGGGCATAGGTGGAGTGCAATTCTACCTCTACAGTGCTGCCTGTGTTTCCAGTCAACATACACAATCCCACCTGTTTCTGACTGTAGTTGCTGTCCAGACAACATCTGGGGAGGATTCATGGCCCAGTGCAGTTGTCTACAGAAATCCTGGCGATCATCCACGTGAATGTAATCATATATATTTTGGTGCATTACATCAGTCTGAAACAATTACAACAAGGAATGGTTAATTAGCAACTGTAGGGGGGCACCAACTTATCTTTGGATTGATACTTTGCTCAAAATAATGGCAGGTGCAGGACAGCTTCAGAGCAGCTTGATTGAGGAAAGTTGTTTCAGAGGCTCCTACTTCTCAACGTTTGCGTTTTCCCTTCACATCCTAAGATGATTCTTTCTATTCTTAACTCTTTTGTACATATGCAAATGTGAGTAATAAACATCCAAGTGGCAACTGATGACTAGTGACATCCCCCAGGGATTTATGCTGGGACAAAACCTGTTTAACTTCTTGACTAAGGAATCACGGGATAGAATGCACGCTCAGCAGGTTTGCAGAGGATACCGGCTGGGGAGGGCAAGACAGCTCCTTGGTGGGCTGTAAAAATGGGCTGACAGGAACCTCAGGAAGTTCAGCAAAGGCAAATTTCTCTCTTAATTTTGGGTACCCCATGAAAAGAAAGAGATTAACATATCAAAATGAGCCCAGGAGAGTGCTACCAAGACACTCAAGAGAGCTGGAGCACATCCAGGAGAGAAGAACAGGGTTTGTTCAGTCTTCAGAAGGGAAAACCTCAGAAAGAAGATAATGCTGTCTACATCAACCAAATGAGCAGGGGAACAGAAGAGAAAGCCTGACTCTTTTCAGAAGGACAAAGTGAGAGGGCAAGAAACAACAGTCACAAGTGGCAACATGGGAAGCTGGGACTTAATAATAAGAAAAAAAAATTACAGTCGTGGTGGCTAAACACTGGAACACATCTTCCAGAGGGGTCACAGAAACTCAAAGCTTGACTAGATCAGCCCTGGATCAACCTGCTTTGTCTCGATGTGCTTTGAGCAGGAGGTTGGCCTAGATGACCTCCAAAGGTCCTTTCCAACTCTGTGGTTCTGTTATTCTGTGACTTTAGAATATATTTATTTATTACACATAGACAATCAGCCTAGAAAAGCAGCATCTTATACTGAAATTAAAAAGAAACTTCTAGCTAAATCTTAGTTTTATAACAGATCATGTTTCTGCTAACAAAAGCTTTGTAAAAGGAAATTACAAGAAATAAATCCTCACCTGTCAGATTCACCAAAAAAAACTTAGTCTGAAATGGCATAGTAAAATAACCTTATTTAAGTGAGAGTGTATGTCTAACCAGCAGTAGAAGGATACGGTGGATAAGGTGGATAAGGTAGCACACACACAGTGCTGCATTTAAAAATAATAGCAGAAGTGGTGACAAGAAAGTCAATACAAAGTCAGTGACTGGGTATTCTAAGTATTCCTCAGTATATTTACCTGGTGAAACCCTAGATAGTCCACAATTGTTGATGACGCATAGAATATCATTCCATCTGCACTCACCACCAAGGCAAAACCATTCAGTGACTGAAAAAGGAAAATAAAATACTTTAAAAGATAATCAGAAGATAAAGAATAAAATGAGTATGAATGTAATAATTTTAAGAATATCCTAGTTATGAAAAAACTCACTCTGCAAAAAGTTGGACACCAAATTTTTGCAGAAAGGCCTTTTCTTTCCTATCATGAAAAATGAATAACAACCTGGAGCATGCTTTCTTTGTTTTCTAAAAAAGTTAAGATAGTTAATTACAGGGTAACGACTATATTACATTACTAGTTTATTGTCTGCTTAATTGTCTGCGTAATTATATTTGCTCATTAATTCATAGAATTAAAAGTTTAATAGCAAATGTCAACTACTTTGTTTTGCCTTTTAATTTAAAACTTCACATTCCACAATAATTGCTTTGAATATATATGCATTAATATATATAATATAATAATAACCAACGAGAAAATTAGGTACAAGTGCTGTTGTAGCTATGACTTTAAAACTGGATCTGTATTTTTTTGTATGGCTGTTTTCTTAAGTTGCAGTAAAAATACATACATAGCATAATTGCATAAATGCAATGAATATAAAAACTAGGCAGTAAATACCTCACTGGTATAAAAGAATGCTTAATCGAGAAAAGAGCTAAATTAGTTCTTATACACTTGGTGATGCAAGGAAAGCAACCAGACAAATCCAAAAATAAAAGTGAGGATTAAATTAAATACATGATGTAAACGTTAAGATCATGCTGCATGAGGACTGGCTAATTTTGCTCCTCTTCTCTTGTTAAAGGCTCAGTAACATAACTGCTCCAGCAGCCTTGCATTCCAAAGTAGTCTAGATCCTTTCATGTGGTGGTTTTGAGGTCTTTGAGATTACAGTTCAGATAGCTGTTGCAGAAATACTGCTATATTGGTATTATACTTGCTTCACCTTACAGATTTACAGATGTGCCTATTAATCCTGAGTTAATCCAGAAGCACAGTGAGGACAGATTTTCAACTGCTCAGTAACCAGATACACTGACATGTTTTTGTGAGCTTGGTTCTCTTTTTGGTTCCTAAATAAGGACCAGATTTCCAAGACTGCTTGAAAGCTGTTCCCACTGTGACAATGGTGGGCAGGATTTCAAGAGTTCAGTGCACAATAGACTGACCTCCTCAGAAGGTTTGGCTCCCATCGTAAGCGTGGAGCACCTTTGGAAACGTGGCCCCGTGGGACCACACTTGGCCAGAGGCTCTGTGCCTTGAAGAACCTGTGAAACAATGACTTGAGAAAAGTAGTGGAGAGCCTTCAATGGCTGTAGCAGCAAGTGATTCAACCAGGTCAACACTAACCATAAGCCAATGCTAAGAATAGTCAATGGCAAATCTTGTTTTGCCCCAGGTCAGCTCCATAGGTACAGATCCTTTGCAGAATAAGCGTGATCTCTGCCTAGTTATGCTTGCGTGGAATGCTAGCTACCCTTGTCAACTCTTCAAGCACAAGGAGTTGCTCTACTGGTGCTATTTCCTGCTCTAAATAATGCCCAAATTTGTCCCAGCACCTCAACAACCAGAAGATAGTACGTCAAGATTTTTCCATCTTCACATCTGTGCCTTTCACTGCACTGAGAGGAACCTCCATGGATGGTATCTGTCATATACATTTCCAATGTCAAATGGAGACAAGAAAGCATTTTTGGCATCTCGTCTCTGGACTCGTCTTCACAGCAATGAAACCGTCAGTGTTGTGATGTTAGGAATTTTATTACTTTTTGAATATCTGGCAGGCCTTTTAATTTGGATAGACCAAAATTTTCCATAAAGATAACTGTTGGACACTTAAGGGAGCTCCTTTTTGTCTGTGGCTCTTACCACGCATATTCTGAAAGACCTCGACTCCTGCCCATGAAACTGGACCAGGTAGAAGCTAAGAACATTAAAAAAAATGAAAGAAATGTGCTTAATTTAAAAAAAGTTCTTAAGCTATGCAAACTAATACACCAAGCCCTACCTGGAAAAGCTTAAACAATGACCACAAGATCTGAATATTATCAAAGAATCTTACACATTATCATGCTGAACATCCTTAAAATGTACCCTTCATTGTCCTGCAGGCAAGCTGGAGTTTTTTAGCCCCTGCAGGAACATCTGCCTTTGCCAAGGATTGCTTGTATGAATCAAGAGATAAATTCGTCTATTCAAAAAATTAATCTTCTTCAACATATTGGTACATACTCTTTAGGCCTAGACACACATAAGAGATCAGCCTCTAGCCTTAAAATGGAAGACTTGATCCTCCACAGTGGAAAGCAGGAAGGTTTTTCTTTACACGTTTATTTTTTCACGGAGCTAGAGTCAAGCTGGACTAGGTGCAGCAGTTTCTAAAAATTGGAAAGGGAAATGGGACCATGTGTATTTCCAAGGGTTTGGATCAGTGCACTGGCAACTACATCTGTGAGGTTGGAGTAGGTATTAAGAGGTGGGAGGGAGGAAGAGGAAAGAAGAAGTGGAGGAAAAGTTCAAGGAGCCATGTGTTTAGATTAAGCCAGAAACAAGTCTGGATTTGAAGCATGTATGTAAATGAAGAGATTTCCAAGCTTCCCCTGATTGTTTTCAGTTTGTTCTCAAAATGCTGGTGTCCTCTCCTGAGGTTATATCTCTTAAATAAGCACCCCCTGGTTTTCACAACGCCAACTGCAGACATCAGATGCTTTGCCCTGCAAGCAGGGAAAGCAAAATCCACTTTGGTGCAAAAACAACTTTTATGGAGCCACATGACTCAGTTGAGGATTAACACAAATTCCATGTCTCTAAACTTCATTTTAGCTGGGAAACCTGCTGCTTCAGCCACATTAAAAAAAGACAAGCTGGATATCAAGTAAAACTTTATACCAGTGAGTCTCATCCACACCTGCAAATTCTTCTGCTTTCTCAATATTACCCTAAACTGTAGTTCAGTGGGAAAACAGACATCTGTAGCACAGAAGACTCTGAATAGAGTCAGAACTGGGCTGAGATTTATACTTTTCTTATCTACTTACCACAGGTGGGGATAAGGAGGAGGGTGTTTGCTAGCACATTACCCACCCCAACTGGGTAATGGTGATTGCAAATTAGTAGGGAAATACCTTTTCCAACCTCTCAGATAAATCTCTCATGTACCAAATACAACTTCATACTGAAATCCTTTACAGTAATACTGCATAGAGACTTTTCCATTTTTCTGGCCAGAAGCCTAGTGACTTGTTGGACTGAGTGGGAGAGACAGCTTCAGTCCACGAGAATGAGCAAAAACTATTCCCAGCTCTTTTGTTTGAAGTTACCACATCTCACATTAAACAGCACAACAAAGTATATGGCTCCACTTATGATTTTTAAACATTCTCAGTTATTGAAATAAAATTCTCAGCAATAGCCTTCTCTCATTCCCCATGAACAGGAGGCTGCACTGGTGTGCTGTGTCAGAAACATAGCAGCCATGTGCCTGGGAAATGGATAACCTGGGGAGATGAAACAGGAAAGAAGACACGGACCAACCTCATACCTGTGCAGTTCGCACTCCCTAACGAAAGCACATGTTTGCCTCAGACACTGAGGGGACAGCGCAGAGAAGTAAAGGCAGCTCTCCTCATTTCACTTTAATCCTCTCAGCAGAATTAATGGAAAGCCTAAGTGGAGCTCTTGTATTTAGAGGGTGAAATAACCAAACTCCACAACTCAATGTTGGTGTTATTTGCTTTGTGTACAAGTGTGTTTCAATCAGTAAAGTCCACTTGCATCCTAAAATTTTTTTGCAATATTGCATATTCTTATATATGCACAGAGGATCACATGCACGCATAGAAACAAACACACAAAAGTATTAGTATCGACCTTAAAACTTTTATAACACAAAACAACTAACTTCAAATCTGCAAAATATACATAGTTTTAAACTGCCATTTGGTAAACCATATGGATTCAATGACAGATGGAATTTGTAATCCAGGATAATAGCTGAAACATGTGAGACAGACTTAAGTATGTATTGTGAACATTTGTTTGTTTGTATTTGGCTTTTTAAAAACACTTACATGAGTTTTCTACATTGTACTTAAAAAATGAAATCATGTGGGACTTTTTTCCCAAATGAAAAAAAAAAAGAGAGCTTGGCACCAGATAGGGGCCTGTGTTCTTTTGAAAAAACATGTACATCCAATTATGTACTCACGAAAAGCTGCACCTGCTACTGAAACAAAAAAACAATTAATCTGTCAGTTCAAAGAAAGTATGATATTATTCTGGTGCCTGCAGTAGCTGTGAGACTAAAGTTATCAGTTCCTTCCATTAAGAAGTTTTTGAAACTTTATTAGTCAAGAGATTCTCTTTGGGAATGAAGGCAAATATTTTGAGGAAGATAGGACTTCCTTTGGCAAGATCCTTTATATTTCCTGATTTTTTTTTCCTGGTCTCATAGCAGAAAATCAGCCAGAAAATACTTCAAAGATATGGTCAAGGTCATGGCATAGTAAAAATAAGGAGGAGGAGAAAAAAAGAGAAAGAGAGAACAAGTTCCAATGCACATTTCTCTTATTAGTCTTCCTTGAAATAAAGGAAAATTCACTAGCATTAGGTCTCCAGAGACTGTGTTACTATGGCTACTAAAGTACAACAATCAAGGCCTGCAGCCCTGTCTTGCTTTGAACAGATTTTCAAGTCACGCAACTTGGGTACTAAATTTCCAGGGTCAGTTGGCTCGCCGTTTATCTGAAACAGTTTCATTTAATAGTGGATCACTGGGTTTTTGCATCCTATGTGGGATGGGGCCATTTTCTGGTGATCTAAATAAGTAGCTATTTAAAAACTCTGGAAATGATATACTCGTTCATGTCTTATGAATATTAGGAGGAAAATGCAGACAGTTAATTGTGTCCTCTGTCTTAAACTGCATTGTTTACTGAATCAGTATTTCTTTCCACTGGTGTTTTTAGGACTCATAATTGCCCTTCTCAAAAATCCCTCTGAATCCCTGAGGTTCTCTTTATAAACCAAAAAAAAAAAAAAAAATGCTCTTACAGAACCCTGAAATAAAACACCGCATAAAAGACTATTCAGAAATGCCATATCTGGTGACATCAGAATATGGCCTTTGCTCAACAAGTACAGTATCTCTTAGCCCTCTGGACTCATGTATTTCTCTGGTATCTACAAAGCAACTTCAAAAGGAATATTTCTGTGAGTAAGCACTATGTCATGCAAAGGAGAGTGGCAGAATTGTTTTAGCATTCAGTTTTGATCAAGGGTTTGCGTGTACAGCTTAAATTTCAGGCAAAAGAAACAAAACAGAAGACAAATTTCCATCATTTGAGCCAGGGAAGTACTAGCTGAAGTCTACGGACATGGAGTTACATGGGAAGCCTTTCGGAGAGAAAATGCTCAATCTGATAAACTGGTTTTCGTAGACAGCAGAAATGTTTATATTCAAATACAAAGAAATATGTATATATGACAATTATGCCCCTTTCACTCCTCCTGTCACCCCAGATAAAACAGAGTTCATATTCCTGCCTGTGTCCTTGACCCTGGATATCACTTCAGGCTTCTTTCAGTATGGAAATTCAGCACCTAGTGCTGCCCTACCAAGATCAACATTTTCAAAGATCATTCACATTGCCAAACAGATTTGAGCCCTGGCCCTCCCATTTACTGTCAGAGGGAACAGCTGGGCCATCTGAAAGGCACAAATGATTGTGAATCATTCAGCTGGTGAAATTTCTCATTATCCCATTTTTCAATATCCCATCACTTCCACGAAGGAATTAGGGAAGCCTTGGAGATGCTTGTTTACATCCGTGTCTTCAGTCTAACAGGGGAGCTGGAACACTGTTGCTCGTCAAGAGGCAGCAGTCAAAACTGGCCTCCTGGAAATCGGTTAGGAAAATGTAAGTCATTGGGCTCCGGTAATTGTGAGCTATAAACTTTCAAGAAAACATAGTAGTTCCCTGGAGGGTGAGGTTGCAATGTGTGCACACATGTAAACACACTTTAAACCATGGTGATGTTTTTTATATGCTTGATATGTAACAAGTATTGGACACAACCAAGAACAACTTTGCCTTTGAAGTTGTTTTGAATGCATGATGCAAAATTGTAAATGCTGTTTTTCTTCCATTATACATTCCTTCCAAGCTAAGCTTTTGTAACAAAGCTTGCTTAGTCTGTGTCAAGTCCTTGGGATAGGGCCTCTTTGTTACCATATACATGAGCTGCTGGCACCCGATGAACCTGGCGCCTCAAAACCAACTACTCTGCCCAAGATGGGACTGAGAAACAAGGGCTGAAGCATCAGTTGACTTTGTTTGTGTAGAAAGTTGATGTGGTGCATACTAGAAAGAGATGCATCCCAATTAAATCCCGTTTTTTCCGCAAGTACTAAGCACTGGAAAAGAGAATACAGACCATGCTTCCAGAGAGGAGCAGTGCTGGTGACCAATAGCTTAAAGACAGGTTAGGGAAGGTTTTGTTGATGCAAAACTGAATTCAGGTGTGACACTGAACACCTCAGTACAAATTTGTTATATGGCATGCTTGTTTAGAATAAAATATTATCACCAAAAATGTCTTCTATTGATGGCAGTGTT
Organism: Cnemophilus loriae; assembly: GCA_013397755.1. Taxonomy (NCBI): domain Eukaryota; kingdom Metazoa; phylum Chordata; class Aves; order Passeriformes; family Corvidae; genus Cnemophilus; species Cnemophilus loriae. The sequence goes on from VZTF01008251.1 coordinate 1,149,506, forward strand.
TGGTGGATTTTTTCAGATCTAATTGTAAAAATTTCATTATTCTTTTCTTTCATTACCATTTAGGATTTCATATGGGAAGCAAGAATATGAATGCTTCCTGAGGTTAATGGACAATATACAAGTACTGCAGACTACTTAAAATAATATCAAGAAGAATATTCAAATCATTAATTCTAAAATTGTTGGGGGAAAGCACATTTTATTTATTAATATAATACATAGATATAGTTAAGATATTTGCTAGATAGTTGTTGAGTACGTGGATGAGTAACATGTCATTTATCTTAGCAATTATCATGAAAGGATACTAAATTGCAACATAATCATTATATCTATTTCTTTATCTTCCTCGTTAATCATGATGTCGAATTTAAAATTGTGCTCTACTAGTAATGGAAGCCTCCTGTCAATGCTCTTTCACAAATACTATGCTCTGGACTACACTTGGAAATAGAAACCATCTTTATATTGATTTATGCAGTTTCTCATTTCACTTCCTCAAAAGCAGATGTTGTATTCATAGATGGAAGCAAAACTGGGGCAATATCGTATCTTCAGTGCAAGTTCAGCTCTTTGTCCTTTCTGAATTCTGCAGCTGTTCTGAGCTTTTTAGTCTTCTCTTCAACAATTTCAATATAGAAAATGCAAGCCTGATTAATTCCATTTGAGAAGACTCAAAATGAAGCATTAATTGCTCACTACTCGACACTTGTAATAACAAATTTAGTTAGGTAGACTTTGCAATAACAAATGTAGTAAGATTAGGCATTATATTTCACAGAAATAAGTTACTGAAAAGAGTCTCAAATAATATTTATCCAACATGTTGGACAATTAGACATATGTAAGTACCAAATGTCTGGATTTTTTTTCAGTGTTATTTACATGTAAGTGTATCAAGTCCTGAAGGGAGGAAGCCGTCACAATATTCCATCCACAGCTGACTTTTATTTGTACTTGCAAACTGTTAATGAGGATGAATGGCAGACATCTCTTTCTGTAAGAAATCAAAACCTAAAAGAGACAATGTTGCAGCCCGTATACTGAAAACAGAATGTTATGTCCTAATTTCAGAGCGCTCTTTTTCTGTGTATTTAGCACTATATATCACATTTTCTAACATGAAACTATTTCAGAGGGTGGAGAGAAGAGCAAAACAATCTGTATTTCACATTCTGTTTGATAATATATGCTAAACCAGCCTTTTTAAACACTATTTCAGGTCAGTAGAATTTTCAGGGAGAGCAGCATTCCTGAAGTTGACTCTGGGGACAGTTTTACTTTGCAGGTTACCATTTTATGCATGTTTTCTATCCTGTAAGTATCCTGTATCAAACACACCCTATCCCATTCTGACAGCAGGGGTGAATCCTGCTATAAAGGCATTATGCTGAACCAGAGAGGCAGGCAATACTTTCTCTAATCAAGATATGAAGTGGATGACAGTGGATCATCTGGAGAGGTGTAAGGATAGAAAGTTAGAGACAACTCCTCTAACCAGCAGCAATGACTGCAGATGTTAAGCTGCATTATAGACTAAATGAATCCTCCCCCAAGCCTCTTCTGCAAGCCCCTGCTTTGGTTTGAGCATTTAAGTTTTATTAACTAAGGCAGACAAAAAGTGAAAGTGGAATGTACTTGATATTTCCAGTAAAATACGTAGGTTTTTCTTTCGAAACCTCCAAAACCAAACTACTGCAAATTTGCAAAAATGCTCAAGACTGGACATAGTCTAGCCTGGACCTGCTTTCTTGCTCATCACTTCATCTTACTGAGCAAGGCTGCAGTTCATAAGCTTTTCTGAATTGAGAATGAGGAATATACTGAAAGCAAGTGTCATCTGTGAATACAGTTTAGGCTGCTCATTTATAATTTCACTTCAACCAGTCGAAGACAAGTTAAACAATGTAGGATTGCAATTATTTAAAGTGTATTTCTATTTGTTCTATGTTTTGGGCTTGGTTTTTTTTGCAATACATGACTATGCCATCTTCAAAAACGCTTCCTGAAAAGCAAACAGAGAAATCGGTATGAAATGAACAGTGTGTTATGAATGCCTTTGTTGCCTGAATGCAAGAAGTCAGTTCTAGTAATGGACTAAGTCCTGGTGCATCTGTATGATGTAGGGCTCAGATACAGATACCAAACCTATTAACTGGTGGAAATAGTTGTCAAGGATTAGCTCTGAAGTCAGTGAGAGGAAAAAACCTAACAGAGCTGAAACAGGAGAATATGTTTTGTTGAGGAGGAAGTTATGTGGCCACTGGACTGTCTCCAAGAGGCACCGAAATAGCCTGAGCAGAAACAGAGGAAGCGGCTGTGAAAAGTGAGCTCGGGTGGAGTTGGCTGTGATGAACAGTCTGGAGACAGCAACAGCGGCCTGAAACTCAGAGCTGCATCTGTCTGGTCTGTGCCCAAAGCTTATCGATTCTTCACCTTAACAGTACGGATGGACAGCTGCTCTGTGCGCTGGTGCAACTAAAATTTCTCAGCTAGCGCTCCTCATATGACAGCAGGTTTGCCTCTCTCCTGACAAATGGAAGACACTTTTCCTGACACCAGCACCAACCAGAGGATGAGAACTGTCTCTCCTCACCTGTGCCAGCTGCCTGCTCCCCCTGCTCTGTCACGCTAAACATAAGCTGCTTGTCCTGATTTTCCAATCTGCTCCCAGCTTGCTGCCCTCTCAATTATAATCTCTAATTTTGTGTTGGAGAAGCTAAATACTAACTCTCATCAGCCCAACATGTCACGAAATCTGAAAAGAATCTGAAATCTGAAAATGCCACTGACTGGCATTTTCCCTTTGGCGAAAAGGCTCCACACAAGCCTCTACAGAAGTACCTATTTTTCCTCTTCAAATCCCTCCATAAAACTCTTGCAAAAGTCCTGGCAAAAGTCAAGCTTCTCAGGCACTGTGTGTGCTGGCAATTGTGGTTACCATTTTCTTCATTATTTCCATACAGTTTTGCGCATCAAAATCCATTTTCTATAACTTTTCTTGTAGTTAGGCTGAAAATCTGAAGGGAAGGGATAACAAGATTTTTTTTCTCTGTCCTCATGTCAAATTGGATGGTTCCAACTTCCGTATTTCAGAAACCTCAGCACTGTGGCAGCATCATGATTGTTGCAGTCGTAACAGTAGCACTAAGGACTGGAGGAGAGAGCAAATGGAATTTAGCGGTCACGGCTTTTCTATCCAGATTTGTTAGAGAAGAAGGAAAAAAAGAAGAAAGGAATAAACTAGAACATTAGTTATTTGTTTAAAGGGCAACAGATAGGATGTTTTTTGCACAGAGCTGTGGCCATGCCAAATTTCAAGTCTGGATTTTAGAAATATGCCCATTTGAAAAAAAAAGATAAAAGGGACCAGGGCCTCTGAACTGCTCCTTTGTGTTTTGCCTAAGCCTGGCAAGAAAAAAGTGAATGTACGCATGTGATAAAATGGCACTCCTAACCCCATTTATGGCTTCTTTTTATGGATAAATTCTCTGTAAGTCATTCCAAGTGACTAATGCCAGCTTAAATCATGTCATCTAAATTACTGGGAGAAGGTTCATGTTTGAAAACAAGAGAAAGCAAAAGGATTGTTTGGGTAACTTTTAAAAGTTGTGTTAACTGAAAGAAAAAGCACTAAGACTGTGAGCTTTTTATTAGAATTTCCTATTTTTATGGTCCCATTTTAAACCAGTAGATTAAGAAAACGAAGCACTGTATCATCATCAATCAGGATTTACTTTAGAAGGAGTGTGCTAGGAGAGTGTCAGCACCATTGGAAGCTGAAAAGGAATTCCAGACCAGAATAAACCGAAATTACTCTTTCTACCAGTTTTTGATTTCTGAAGTTTGTGCCATGGTCATAGATCCATATAATCACCATGCATTTTGTTGGACTTGCGATCTGCCTTTTCAAGTTTAAATTAAAAAATAACAGGAAGAGGAAAATCTCTTGCTTTCAGACTGAAATTCTAACTGGAGTACCTTTTTCAAGAGCACAGTTTTATCAAGAACTGATTACATAAATCAGTTTGGAAGGAGGAAATGGAATTACACTAACAAGTTTAAAAAAATGACAGGAAACCAAGTGGGAAAAGGGTTTCCTATGTTATTTCCTTATGCAGAGTGAAGAACAGCACCAATAGGATGTTTTCTAATGTATCATTTTCCAAGTCCCTTGGAATGAAACTTGAACTCTAGTTCAAGCTGTTAGTAGAGGCCACTGGGAGATACATTTCAGTGCCAAAATGTGCACATTCACCTCTCTCTTCAAAGTAACTCCCAGAAAAATTATTATTTGCATCCATTTCTAAGGTAGCAACAAAATGTTAAATAATGTGCTTCAAACTTACATTCTGTCAAATCCTAAATCATTTGCTTGCATAAAAAGTCTGACTTTCATTGGTTTTGATTAAGAAGACTTGGGGTCTATTTGGTATTAAAGCTGTCAAAAAAAGACCTCATTGACTTCAGTGGGAGCTACCAAGTTAGAACCAGAATTTCCAAACCTGTGATATGGAATTAAGAAATCATCTATAAAGGACTTGCCTAGGTGACAAAGTGCCTGTTCTGTGTGATACAGAACCTACACCTGATTGTGTTGTAGCTTTGCACCAGCAGTCAATTCCAAGCAGTCAATTCCAAGCACAAATGCTGCTGGTTCAGTAGCTAAATAAGCAGCTGAAGTAGCTCGCTGAAGCAGCTCGCTAGTTTTGCTGCTCACAACTCAAATCAGCAAAATTCATCTGCATGCTTTGGTGGAACAAAAGCATGCCTACAAAACATGGAAGCTCAGTTTGAAAAACCCAACTTCACATGTTTAAGTAGCTAATGTAATGAAGCTAGGATTATTAATACCAGTGCAGAATTATAATGGTTGCACCATCAAACCTAGCTTTCATGGTTTTGAAGACATTAGTAATTTAATAATTTTTAAAGTAAAGGACCATATGACCGTGATTTTATGATATTTAAGATGCCAGGCACCCGACAGTCTTTGTCTAAAAGTTTAAATAAGTAGTAAGCCTCTCCAGATCCCTCTGCAGAACCTTCCTGCCCTCAAGCAGGCCAACCCTCCCATCCAACTTTGTGTCTTGTGAGGCTGACTAAGGGTGCTCTTGATCCCTTTATCCAGGTCATTGACAAATTCCATTAAATGGAATGTACAGTGTCACTGAGTAAGAACTATCAGGACAGTCTTATGACTGGCATCTTCAATGCAGCCATAAAAAAGAAAAAAAGACAAAACCACAGAAATGTGATTCTTGTGCCCTGAAGCCTTGAGAGTAGAAGACTCATGGAAATCTGACCCTGAACTCTACAAAAGCGTGGCTTGGAGCATCCTGAAAGGCAACATGGATCTTCTCAGAAAGAGTCTGAGCTGCCAGTGAGCATGGAAATGACAAAAAAGGCCAGGTCTGCCCTTTATCAATATTCATCAGTTAGAAGGGAGCGTGATAGAACCAGGTAGTCTTACTCCACTAGCATCTGTTTGGAAGCTGCCTGCACTGTCCATATTTCTTTATATTTTTTGTGACATTTTGGTTATAAAACACTATTTTCACACCTGAAAATAATTATGTCCAATACATCTGGAGACAGAGATGCCATACACCCTATGCTTCAGCCTACAAGAGCATAATAGAAGACCAACAGACATAATGAAGAAGAAAAGAAAGTCCATCAAGGCACCTCCTTAGCAGCAAGAGTTGAGATAGAAATTTGAACATCGGTTATTCTTCCATGACAAGCAGAAAAACTGCAGGAGCAACTGTGAAGTGGTCAATAAAGCCCAACTGACAATTTTAGCAGGGTGCTGCTTAGTGCACGAGTGCTGATTACTCAAGGAGCAGTGTTGGAGGTGATGATGGGGTGATGCCTGATTACGTGTCATCAAGAAAGAAAGTCCATACAGGGCCTCCCCCTTAACAGCAGACATTTAATTCTTCCAGTGATCAGTGAATAGTATAACACATGATGGTTACACAGCCATTTGGGATGGGCAATTATCTGCACCATAGTGTAGACTCTGAGTCTGGATTTAAGATTACGAGCACAGCATAGCTGGGGGGAAGAGTAGGAGGTGGCTAACAGCCATGAGATGAATACTGCAATCAAGGCTATTGCCTAGATACCCACCAGTGATTCATTATTTTTCCAAGTCACCATTTTATTGTGTTTCTCCACCCCATCACCCCATAAACTCTATCTGGATTTACTGACTGCCAATACAACTTATTTTTCTCTTTTTCTGCTTATGGGTTTGGCCCAGTGTTCCTTAAGTACTCACTAACAGGCTTCAGAAACTGAATGTGGCCCTTTTCTGCCAGAAGGCATGGGGCACAAGGGTTGCAAAACCACCTGTCTTGGAAAATAATTTGAAAATGCAAAGTTAAAAATCATTACTGCAGTCAAACTGTTGGAATCTGAAGTCTCCAAGGACAGTAAAGATTGCGAGAATGGGGCATACTCAAAAAAAAAAATCCCTTAATAAAATTAGACTTTGGTTCTTAGAGCTTTTTCTGTCTTCCCTTCAAAGGGAAACAAAGATGGCAAGAAGTCTCTCTTATCGAGAAGAAATTATCTTAATGCACCAAAAGAAATTATTTATTTAGTTACCTGCTGTGCTCCACTAAAAAGTCTTTGATAAACTGGTATCATTGTTTATTCTGTTATTGCTGATGAAAGCTATTTGATTATAGCTGTAAAAAAGCTCCATAAAATCTTAAATAAAAAACACATGTTGTGGCAGAAGCCTTTAGAAATAAAAAACATTTTAAATGTATTTTGAAGACAGCCTAATTCCATTGTTTTCTTTCAAGCTGAAAGGGGAAATACTGCATTGTTCCAAGACTGAAGAGTCCCAGATACACTATTTACCAGTAATTAGGTTCTTGTTATCCCATATTTCTATCTATACATAAAGAAGAGTGACTATACCCACTACGAAAAAAATAAAAGCATTTATTCTTGATTTTCCATTAACATTGCACTCAGGAACAGTATTATTCACACATATTTTGGTGATTCAGATTATTCTGGTTTGTATTATATAAAGCATCTAGGAGAGGTTGCACAGTGCAAGGTGTTGTCATGACATGGAAAGTGGCTTTCGACAGCTGAAAAATGTCTTTTGAGAGCAAATAAGTGGTCAGATTCACAAGTCAATATACCAAGAACAGCAACCACGGTTTGCTTCTTCTTGGAAGGAATCAGAAATGTGATATTTAGTTAAAATCCCACAGTTCCTAATAACCAACGTGGTGAATTTGGTTGAACAACATAAAAACCCACTTTTCTTCATGTGCCATAACCACTGAATGAGGATCCAAGCCAAACTCAGTCCTCAGAGAACATTCCCGACAAGCCCTGAGGAAAACTCACCCTCTTATTCTAGGTCAGACGTGCCCATAAATGAAGCCTGGCAAGTATATTCATATTAACATGCACTTAATCATCCAGTTAATGATCCACTTTAAGTATGATCCAGGATAAAATATCTCCCCTGTATTCAGAGGGAATGTGACTCCTGCATGCCCTGCAGTAAGCAGAGCATATTTAGCAATAGCAGTCTCTTGTAACCTGCCCCAAATTTTGTGCCAGTGTTCTCTCCATCTTCTCGTAGCAGTCAGTCTACTGTTTGAGGATGCTTAATGATTATAACTTGTGGGCATGTAATGTACACAACGAAACATAAACTAAATCTAGGAGACCCTCATTAAAATTTATATACTCATCATATTTATCATTTATTGTACGCCATTTATTCCCTATTCATTGAGAATGGAAATGCCTGCAAAATAACACCTGATGGCCAAACATCTTGTTTTGGCATTAGCAGTAACTAATCAGATGCCTCTGTGTTACTTGCTTTGAAATCTAAAATTAAAATCTTCTAAAATATTAAGAGGAAGGAGAGCAGCGTGCCAGTTTCCATTCCATAGACTTGAAAAACTTATGGTATTGAATCTCATGATAAAATGTGTTTTAATTTAATAGTATTCAGCAATTATTTGCTGGAGGCTAGTATTTCTTTTACATTTACATGCATCTCAGAGCTGTCATTAAAACACAATTTTATACCATGAATATTATCCTATCCAAAACAACTGTACATATGTAATCTTAATCACATAGGAATTTCCAAGGACCTCAGTGTATAAAAGGCATTATTACATCATGCGTTTGAAATGCAGATGTATCTGGGATGGACTGCTGAGCTCTAGCTGGTTCAGTAGTTCACAGCAGTATTAATTCTTCCTTAAAATTAATGGATCCAATTCTCAGTAACAGCATGGCCCCTTTATGCTGCTCTGCCAATAGAGAGTCAGCCTAAAGGGGATAAAAATACATAGAAGGAATAACTTTTGCTGACACGGTGTGCGTGCAGAGCACAGAGTTGAGGAAGCAGGATAAACTAAAATATCCTAGAATGTTCTCAGCTCAGATCAGAAACCAGGAAAGCTCATGTTGATCTTGGGCAGGGTGCAATGGCCCAAATGGACAAGCAAAAGTGCAAGGTGCAATGGCCCAAATGGACACTGGCTGTGACTGTCACAACTGCCCATCTTGCTCTTGCAAGAAGTGTTCATGAGGGTGGTTCTTGCAAGGCTCCCACCAAGACTGACTGTTTGTTTAAAGCTGCCATGAATTATCAGCCCAAATATATCATCAAACTGAGTAAATTACAGCAAGAAGAAAACAGCATTTTTTCACTCACTTCTAGTAGAAGTCCACCTTCTTGTACAGCAGTCTTGCTAGATATATTGTCTTCTTTTATCGTTTGGCCAACTTGCTTCTTAAAGTGCTTTTCTTGAATGGCTGTTGGAAAGAGTTATCATCAATTTAGAAATCATAACAATTAGGGTCACAACTAAAATTCTTGTTTAGGCATTTAACATGCATTGAATTTAATTGGTAGTTAGTGTCTTTGTGGTCTGGATCTCAGTTACCGACAACTTTCTTTTCTTTTTTTTTCTCCTTGTGCTGGAGACAGATACATATTTTGCAGTCCAGATGTTTTTTATATGAAATATCTATCACATTTTTTATTGAACATATTTTTTCCATTAGTCTACTCTACATAAAGCAACAACCAAAACCCACAGGAAAGAAACAAAAGAAAGTTAGCAAGTTGTTTTGTTTATAAAAATATGTATTATGACAATACAGAGAAATGTCTATATAGCTCAGGGAAAGGGAGTGAAAGAAGTTTCTCATTTTCAGCACTGACCTCCTTGATATCAGATTATTTTTGGTCTCACTTTACCGTGTTCATTTCTACAAGTTTCAGCCTGACTGCAAGATTCAAGCGAATGTTCTTAAACTGTTTCATTTTTACCCAGAGTTTTAAAGTTTGTTTTTAGCAGGCCATTTAGTCCATGAAATTCATGAAGAGCTCTCATTAGAGATTAAAATTCCATATATTTTTCCTAATAATAGGGAAAAAAGCTTATTCCTGAATAAGCTTTCATGGGAAACTCAGCTGGTGAGTGCTCTTCCTTCACCTTGCTTGATCTCAAATGTCTTTGAATGCTCAAATTCTTCCTATCAATATATCCTACAGAAAAATCGCTGAAATACAATCCCTTTTCTGGGGATAATGAAAGAATTTCTGAGAAGGCTGACATCACTTGATAATTGGGCTTCAGCATCATCTAGGGAGTACAACAGGAACCTGTCTTTATCACTTGGTCAGTAAAAATTAAGTCAGCTTCACTCCTACTGCCCCATTCCAGGGAAGGGTCATACCAATGTCCTGCTAGCAAACAGAGATCCAGTTTTGTGTTTTTTCTCCTTTTGATGGAGAGAATGAGAGAGGAGAGCACTCCTGTGATATTATCTGGGACATTTGATACACATTTTCTCTTCCAGCCAAAGGGGAGTGGGAACAGCCACAGCTAGAGATAGTTAATAGAACAAAAACACCCCTCTGAAACAAAAGCCAAACTCACACCAAAAAACCCCAACAACAACACAACCAAGCAAAAAAAAACTTCCCCCAAAAAATGGTTGAGATGACAGGAATAGTTTGTACCAAACCAGAACAAGAAGAGACAGACAGAAAGCCTCTAAAGCTCCTGAGCCTGTGCAAGAGCTCCTTATCAATTTAACAGCCTAGTAAGGGACTGTTGCAAGATACATCAGCATTTTACCATAAATGATGGCAACTCACAAACTGAATATTTGTGATGGTTTTTAGGTTACATCGTAAATATTTGCTGAAAGTGATAATGTCGGTCATTACCCCAAAGCAATTATCTCAAATGTATAATTAGATGTAATAAATCCCTCCCCTGGGCGTAGGAAAACACATCAGTAAAATCCCAAGCTGCTTAAAACAGATCCCTACCCATAGTTTCCAGCCAAAACAATTTTGGGATTTCAGACTTGTAAGCTGGGCTGCTGTGAATAGAATATACAGAATCTTAAATCTGCATTTTCATCTTGGTGTAAATTTTAAGCTAATTGGAAATGGTTACTTTTTCCCCCCTGCTCAGCTAGGCCTTCTGCTAGGTCTGTCTATGAGAACAGACATAGAACCATAGGCTCATTCAAGTTGAAAAAGTCCCTTAAGACCATCAAGTCCAACCACTAACCCAGCACTGCCAAGTCTGCCACTAAACCATGTCCCTAAGTGCCACATCCACACGTTTTTTAAATACCTTGTGACAACAATTTTTAAAAGCCCAACCTCTATTCCAATGGCCTCTTCCAGAGTTTCCCTCCTCAGAAAAGACTTTTTTGTGATTACTGACATGGTGCTTTGCAGTCTTTGTGCAGGTTAAAGGACAGACAGGGAGGGGTGAGAGGAAACGAAGGTTTATTTCTTTGATGTGCTCTTTTGGTGTTGTGAAAATTCCATCCATTTGAACTTCATCGTTAGTGGAAACTATTATTTTACCCAACCGAGCAGGCCAGAGCTCCCTGCCTGCTTGTTAGCCTTCAGGCTCATACAAACACAGCAGCAGAAGTACAAGAGATGTTTGTTCTGCAACTCGTCTGGCTACTATAAATTCCATCTCCAAATGGAAAGTATTTTAATGTTATTTTGCCAGTTAGAGTTACCCATATGTTAGGCCACACACATCCGTTTCATAGCCTGCCCTACTCACTGGCCTGACTGCAAGGAGACCCACTGCACTATCAAAGAAAGACAAATAACACCATTGCTCCAAGAAGCGAATGCTCCTCGGAGATGGGAACGTTTGCTCCTTGTACCTGAGGCAGCAGAGCTGTCACTCACTGCTCACTCTCCTTCTGCCTGCCCACACTGGAAATACTTGATTAATCCACCCATGGCTGGGCTGATACTCCAGTGACACCTCAGAAGAGAGGTTCTGCTGGTGATAACTTGTCACCTGGAGAAAGCAGAGCAAGACAGGCAGAAAACCACACAGATCCTGAAAGAAATGAGGAGGAGGAGGAAAAGCAAGACATGACAGGCAGATGAGGCAAACTTGCAAGATGTTATCTGACTAGGCAGAAAAACAGGGGAAAGAAGACAGAACAGTCTAACAATACCCCTGTCACCACTAAGAATCATGAGAGAGAACAGGACAGCAAGTATTGGTTATGATGGGTGGCTTGATAGAAAAGACCCTGATGCCAAGACAGCTGTGATCAAGCTTAGACATCTCATAAAATGGTGTCCCTCTAGAGAAACAGCAAAGCCTACGATGATGAAAACAAAAGAGAGCTTGAAGAATGCAGGAGTACTGTCTCTGGTAGGAAGGGAGGAGCAAATTGCAGAAAGCTGAAAAATAAGAAACAGCAAAGGATGACTCAGTGACCTGAGGGGGAAGCGGGCGGCTGGAGTTCCCATGTATCAAGAATGGAGCAAGAGAAAAGCTGATACTGCAGGCAGTCTAATGAATGCTGCTGGCTGTAAAAAAAAAAAAAAAAGAAAGAGAGTTTTAGCTTTATGGAGCTTTGGACTACTTTCTAAGGGAGAGGCAACCCTTTCGATGGTCAGCGCGGAGTGCTCACCTACCGGGTTCAAAACTGGCAAACTGAAGAGATGGGAAGTGGCAACACCAGAGACCTCTCTCTGAGCACAACGTATTGAGCCTGCACTTCCAGAACGTGAAATAAAACAGAAGATGGAGCTGTTCTGCCAAAGAAGATGAATGAGCATATTGATACCATAGAATGGTAAATACCAGAGATATGTGTACCAGGCCTGACAGTTTTGCAAGGTCATGCGATCTAGTGAGCATGGTGCAATCCCACACAACATTAAAAGCCAACAGGTCTGGAAATGCTGGGTCCTGAAAAAGACAACACTGTGGGAATATACAGGGCAAGGGGAAAGGGGGCTAGGAAGAATGAGAGGAGGGAGAAAAAAAATGAAATAAAATAGCAAATGCAATTTCCTGGAGGAAAGGTCAAAGATCTGAGGACATTGTTTCAATTTCTAATCTGAAAGCAGAGAAAGGAGTGGAAACCAGAAAAATAATGTAGAGTTAGAATTGACGGTTAATTAATGGATAAAAAAAGTCCACAGAGGAGACTGTAAGATTGGCTGAATGATTATGGGACTGTCTGAGATAGTGCTGTTGAGCCTTTCACAGCTGCACTGTCTCTGCCCAGAACAATGTAAAAACCTGAGATCTCTTTTGAGCCTCCATGTCTGATACAAGCATTGCTATCTGCATTTGCAAACCCCTTGGCTTGAAAACCAGATCTGGAGTATTGTAAAGAAGAGAAAAGCTGCCTAACACAGTCTATAGAAGCATTATGAAACTAGCCGTTCCCTTTCCCCCAGAAATAACAGAACATTTATTCATTGCAGCATACTCTTTAGTTCAAAGGGATGGAGATTTCAGGACTCTCATAAAACCATACTTTTTAAACCCACAGGATTACATTCTCCAGAGTGTTTCTGTACCTCATCCTGCACAAACACAACATTCATTTTCCAGAAAATAATTAGGAAAATTACCTGCCAAGTTAGGCTGTGTAACAAATTAACATGGGGGCAACCTGTACCCCAGCTGCCCAGGTGCCTGCATCAAGCAACAGCACACACAAGAAATGAGCAGTGAAGGGATGCTGCTTCTGAACTGAACACCTCGCCTGGCTTCATTTGGGGTGTGGGAAGGGGACCATGGCTTCATTTGGGGTGTCTTCTTCAGATTCAGGTTGGTGAATCGGTTTCAAGCCCTTCTACAAAGACTACCAGTTCTCTCCAAAGATGCCTAGGGGATAAATTGCTTCTTAAAACAGACGAATGAAAATACCAGAATCCTGACTGCAGGTTCAGAGACACTGCTTTAAGCATGCAAATCTTACGTTTGGTAACTGTTACTCGAAAGGAAGTGAGAACAGGGTCTCTCTTCCTGGATCTTCTGGCTGCAGGAAGAATCAGCTATGCGTGTTACTCTGAATACTAAGAAAACAAAACAAATTGACTCGGAAACACTCGGTATGAGCAATTCTGCTTGACAAATCTAGAGCCATGAACTGAAATGGTCTGTTTCCTCTGGCTGTGTTACAGAGAACACCGAGTGACAATTAGGATGGGGGTCATTAGATGCGCACTGAAATTAAAAAATACACAGCATAAGGAACAGTTATTATACATTGCCAAACAACATGAAAGGGACATTTGCACTCTGAAAGGCCACAACACACAGGTTGTACAAATGCTTTGGGAAAGAAATCAGCACCAAAATGAGTAAAAGCTGAATAAAATCTGTATGGTGCTTGGTCCTGTTGCGGAGGCTACCAGAACACCAGATGAAATTACGCTAGCAGTAATGCAGAGTTTTTCTTCCCAACTTAGCGGTTTTCTTAGTCTGCTTCTTCTTAAGAGATGCTTTGAAATCCGACTTCCCTTTGAAGTTTCTCGAGTACAGCATGACATTTATTTAAGGTACAAACCGAATTCTTTGCTTTCCAGATCCCATCCGCTCTTTCTTCCAGAACCACCGTTCCCCTTTCCCAGCGACCCTCATCCATTTTCCCCCCGCGCGAGAGGGGCATCAAAGAGATGCCACGGCCGGCCTGCCCTCCTCTCCCCACGGGCTTGCGCCGGAGCTGGTGGGGCCACCTCGCCCCTCTGAGCCCCCAGCCCGTGTCCCACCGCGCCCGGAGGAGCCCTTTGGAAGGCAGGCGAGGGGGAGGAGAAGTCCCCGCTGCGGAGGAGGCAGAGTGCTGACTAACCCCGGCCCCGCTGTCACGCAAGCCTCGCCGCCTGTCAATCTCCCGGCGGCTCTGACAGGGGCCTGGCTGCCGTTCAAACCCTTGCGTGCGAGCAGACGAGCCACATTACCCTATGAAGTATTTCATAATAACAACAGCTGTTAAATATTGATGACTCCTGGCAAGCGCTGAATGCTTTTCGAGAAGGTTAAGCCTTCGTGTAATGGAACCTAATTCCTCATTATATACTGTATCAGATATCTGGAAGTTGCCTAAAAAAAGCAAAGGAGCTTAGAGTAAAGGATCAGAAAAATAACTCTCGTGCAGCAGGGAGAAGGGAGAGAGCCCGCTGTGCGAAGGGTGAAGAGTGTTTCCCCGAAGTCAAATCCTTTTGCAAACAGTAAAATACACTGCTGGAGCGATCATCAATGCGGTCAGTTTCACTATATTCCACTGGAGGGTTTTGTGTTTTTAGAAATTATTGCACATCAGATAAACTTTCTAAAACAGTGATCCAGCTGCCAGTGCTGTCTGTGTGTGTGTAAAAGTACATGTGGAAATTATTTCTACAGAAATACAGAGAAAAGAGGGGAAAAGCTCACATTCCTATAGTTTTTCTACAAACACCAGCTCTGAGAGATCTGGTTCATTAGAAACTTTAGTGGTGATCTGACAATATGTTAAGGGTGAGACCTCAGACAGGGTTTCCAGCAGGCAAAAAGGGGAGAAAGAAGAGCCTCTTGTGCTGGGGAAGTCCTGGTGTGCTTTCCTCCAGCTCCCAGAAAAAATCCACCATCTTCTTCACACTGCCCTCTAAAACCCATCAGTCTTATCTTTTCCCTCTTGTCCTAACTGTTGAGCAAAGTTGTGTCGGGAACGGGATCAGTTTGGGGTTGGAATTCATGATCGACAGAGTCCTTGGGATGGACCTAGTGTGCTGCCAGGGCACGCAGTACTGAGTAGCCCAGCAAAAAGGCAGCATCAGAGTCCAGGTGCAGGTGAAAGAAGAAACACAAACTGAGGACTTCTTACAGAGGTGACCGAGTCAGGGTATTTTTCTTCTTGTATGTGAAAAAGAGGTCTGTGTGCCTTTGGGAAATGGAGTTTACATGAGGCAAGCCGAAAAGCTGAAAACAATTGCCTGCATGTGTTCAGTTGTGCTGCAGTGCAAGGAGTTCTGCAAAGCTTTAGTGAAGTGGTTCACCTGTGGGGAACTCAGGTCTGTTAACTGAGTCAGGATAGGGAATCACAAAAACTTAGGAAGTTGTTGGTTGGAAGGGACCTTTGAAGGTCATTTGGTCTACCTCACCCTGATCAGAACACAGCTAACTTCACTCAGGCGGGTTCCTCAGAGTTTTTGAGTATTCCCAGTAATGGCCATTTCACATTCTCTCCAGGAAAACTTTCATTATTTAATTACAAACAGGATTAATTTTGTAAGATAAGGAGTTGCTTAATGTTTTAGGTGAACGACCATTAGGGTAAATTCTGGATGGACACTTCCTGTTTCCACAATTCTCAGTTTGTAAATGTGTAGAATAACTTAAGAAATGCTGAGAATGGTGAAGTGGCTTTTACAAAAAGTGTATGTATATGGAGAATATGCAAAATAAGTTATTAGCTCTTCTTCTGCTTTTTGCTGGTTTATTCTATCTGTATCTCATAAGAAATCACACTTGTATGTCAGGTTTAAATGTAGTCTGGGACTATAACATCTCCCTTATCCCATAATTTCTGAGGGATCACAGATCCAAGGAAAAGCTGTGTCTCCACGTGAAACAAATTGTGTGCTAACTATACAATGAACTCAAAAGAACTTGACTAGAAAACACATTTCTTCTCTGTAGCTTATTGTTGCAACCTTTCTCTCTTCATATAACTCAACAGATGATCTCCCCAACAGACGACCCCACACTGTGCCTTGGCAAAGGAGATATTTCAGAGATCTGTTTGCATCACTGTGAGTAAATATTTGAGGTATCAGTTGGTCTGGTAGACTCTATTGGCTATAAGACTGCTGAAGACATGCAGTCCTCTGAAATTATCCCAAGATATAAGACTTATTCCAAGTAACAGTCCTCCTGTTTGTCTTCACAATTCCATTTTATTTTCTGCTACATTAAATATGATGATTTGATCACGGAAACTTATTGATTTATAGCTTCAGTCCTGGGGCCTTAATTTTATCTGTGTACTATTCCGTTCTTTAATTAAGCTGTAATATGTTAGCTTGTCTGAGTATTTGCTTGCACACCCTTCTGAATAAACACATAAAAGGTAAGTAAAAATGGGTTATTCTCTCAGACTACAAAATCAGGTGCAAGCCTGACTTATCAGCAACCTTGAGTAAAAAATCTGCAGACTACTTATTCCACTTTCAAATCAATACCCACATCACTCGCAAAAAATTAAGATGATTCCAACACTTCTTCCTTGCACCTTTAATTTGTAAATTACATGTCCATTAATCAGAATCATGATATCCAGCGTAAGTTTAGAGTAGAAAAAAAATGAATTTCAGATAACTATTCTGTATCTAGAAAGTCTGCTTAACATTGGTTAGTTCCAGAGTTAAGGACCTCAGAATGTACAATGAATGCAGCTTTATATTTTCGTTCGTGGCTTCGCCAGACTAATCCACAATTAGCCTTAAGTGTTTTGCAGTGTGTTCTGACCTGTTACATCCTAATTTCTTGAGCAAATCCCACTGATCGTGATATATATACATTTTCAGAGGAACAGCACATCAGGACACACTGATTCTAGTATCTATGGAGCACATGACCTATCAAAAATACTTGAAGAGTGTCCCCATTCTTCAAAACATCCTTCATAATGACTTCTTGTCTGAATAGCTGTTCATCTTTTACCTTGTCCAGATATATATTTTTAGGATGGGTTCTCTCTATTCTCTGAATTCCCAGTATTTTCTCTCTCTATGGCCCAAGAATGTTTTCCTCTTTTGATATGGCTCATACTTTTTCATTGTCATTAGGCCATTTTTTTAAGGATTGATTCTCCTGATGAAAATAATACATTGATGGACACTGATGTCTATGGCAGAGGCAGTTGCCCTTTGAGAAGAGGCTAAAATGGCTGTGACTTTTTACTGAGAAGGACGAGGGGAGATGTAACAAAGGTTTACAAAATTATAAGGGCAATGGATAAACTGAATGCAGAACTGCTGTTCACCCAACCGCACAGTATGAGGACTGTGAAGTGCCCTGTAACACCAGCACAAGAATGCTTTAAAGTAGATAAAAGAGCAATTTTGAAGACAGGAATACCAGACTAGATGGACCACTGGTGTGACACAGTAGTGCATCTCTTATGTTGTTATATTCTCACTGCAATGCCATGGCCCTGTCCACAAAATTGTTGCAGACAGAAAACACACAACAGATGCACAACAGCAGCATCTGTGACGTGAAACAAAGTATATCACAGAAGTGACAATAAGAAAAATCAGAACCTTATGAGAAAGCCTGTATGTGACTAAATTTAAGCATATGATGAAAGAGCAGCTTGTGACTAATCATTGCATCCAAAAACAACAAAAAACATTCTGTAATGATAAACAGCCTATTGAAATAGACTTGACTCTGAAATATTTTTCAGAAACATAAGTAATGAGACCAAAATCCATTTTTACTGAAAAGAGAGCTAAGAGGAAAGCTATGTGTGTTCGTAAGTAAGCAATTGAAGTCTACTGGAACCTTTCCCACTTTCGGAAAAGTGATTGTAAGAATTGCATGTTACAGAAGAAATGCAATGAATTCTTGATAACAACAGATTCACCTTGAGAATATCAGAACGTTTTTAGTCTCTATTTGCTACAGAAGATGTGCATCATTTTACCCTCTCCAGTTTAGATCTATAGTTTAGAACACATAGTAACCAATCCTTGAAGGATGGACTCAAAGATCAAGCACAAAAATAAATGCAACTAGGAAAATGCATGAGAATTCATGTCTCCCCCTTCTTGATTAAAGCAACCTGACAATGACTAACTTATGTGAGATTTACATGGTCTTTGCTAGCCTTTTTGGACTTGATAACCTCTTTTCCAGGACTATGATTCGAACAGACTATCTCCTGAGCTTCCACTCCTCAATTTCTTGTGCCTTTATAATTTTCTTTGCACCATTCTGCATGGAAAGACACAGGTTAAATTCACACCTGCTGGTTCCAAGAGGAATTTCAGCAGTATCTCTTAGAAGAGGCTGGAAAGAGCATGTGTCAGTAGGCCAGTATATCATCCAAGAGACTGTTTAAAAATAGCCAATGCACACGATCTGGAGAGGATAAAGGAAACCTTTAAGATGAAATAAACACTGCATCTAAAATATGCACACTGAGACCTTAGTGCACAGGATGTGCATGTGTTACCCACAAAACCAAATCTTTATCCAACAGTTTTAGAGTCAGGAATATCATAAGAACAATTCTTTAATATCTGCTTTACATAGCAGCCTCGCTGTATCCAATATTAAAAGCAAAGACATGTTTACTTTCCAGTGTACTTTAAATAAGCAAACACGCCCGACAGAGGAAATATGAGAATCCCCACCTTTAAGTCAGCTGGGTATCACAGCACAGTGCTGCACAACCAGACAAACACACACCCCCCACAGAACACAAGGTAGAGCTGCTCTGCTTGGTCTTTTCTGCTGTCTGTGAAGGCTGCCACGATGACATCGACTGCATGAAGCCTTGAGAAGTTAAATGCACATAATGTGCTGTAGGAAAAATATGCCTGAGAGGAGGTCCTTAAGCTTTGGATTTTCTAATTCAGGAAGTAAAAACACGTGCAGAGACAAGATAAGGGCAAATGAAACATTAGAGACCTTATCTAAAAGTTTAAATAAATCATTTCAGAATCAGTTTCCAGGGTAATTTCAAAACATTGAGCTATATTCCAGAACCTTTTAGACTGATGAAGAAAACCAATAGCATGACAATCTTACCTAAAAGCTCAAAATTAAGAACTATCCGACAACAGAAGTCAGAAACTGAACTGCCACAAGCCTAAACTAATAATGTAACAATCCCTGGATCTCTTAAATGTGTTTTTATCCACATTAATATTTTAATGTATGCATTCAAAGACTAGTCCTGCAAAGCTATCCAAACAGATGGACCTTTTTCCCAAGTGGAATCCCTCGTAAGTCAGAGGGCCTGCAGAGAAGACACTATGGTTTGTCCAAAAATAAATTCCTTTGCAGAACAGGAACCTTCTGCAGAAGTAGAAAATGCATGCATACGATGTATTCAATGACTACAATAACCTTTATTTTTCACTTCCTCACAAAGGTTTTGCTTTGCCTTTCCTGACAGCCATGTTCCGTGCTCAGAAAAAGATCCCAAGCAGATGCCAAAGACCATAAACGGACCAGTAGTGGGCCTACATTTTCTCTCCCATTCAGCACTAGAGAAATTAAGTTTTTTAGAAGTGCCATGGTCCCTAGGTCAACAACCAGAGTTAGGACCTTCAAATTTTCTAAGCATAATAAAAAATTCTGTCTTTATAAAAGGCAGAAAAGGTAATATTTAAATGCTCTAAGACTGTTAATTGTCTGCCTGCTTTGATTTGCTTTTCAATTTTTAAAACCAGAGAATACTTAGATATAGTGATAAAATTACAAGGCAGGTACAGAGTTCTTATCAGACTTGTCCCGTTTGAAGATAAGGAAAACCAGTGCTCTGTATTTCAGAAACAAAGTCCTAGCTAATAAAATATAACCTTTTCTCCAGTTTCAACTCTTCTGTATATGTGTCATTGACTTGAACAGGCAAGTCTGACTCCTACAAAGGTGCCTGCTACCTTGACTCATAGCAAGCTACCAAAGAAATAACGAGTATTCCTCATGGGATAAGGACAAGAATCTTTTATCTCATTCATGACACGTACAGGATTATGGCTTCAACTTTCTAGGCAATAATAGCCAATTGCAGCTTTCACTGGTGCGGTCAATGCCAGGCGAATAGTGTGTATAAGGAGAATTATGATACGTAAATTGCTTCTAGTGCTTCTTATTCTGTCACAGGTCTCTGGATCAAAAACAGTGATTTCTCACCTACTGATTCATCGGATCTGTTTTGCACTCATCATGTGACATAAACATTAGTTTATATTGCGTTTTCGCCAGTTACAATACGATCTCCATTGGATATACACTGTGGCTTACTGCCAGAGTCAGTCCAATAACCACTGAAACAAGACTTACTAGCGCTACACTGAGGAAAATAGGAGGAGGTTTAAGGCAGAAAGTGAAAACTACAAATCGCAAAAAGCAAAGATGATCTTGCACGTTTTTAAAAAATGTGAAATTTAGCTGGAGACAGTGTATACTTTAGAGCCCACTTTGTTTTAAGCCTAAGAATTTTTCAGAGGAATCATTACGCTGCATCCAAAAGAGGATCACTTTTTCTCCTGCCGGGGCAGATTTGCAGGGAGGAGGCTCATTTCTGCATTGCTGGTCTGGCAGGCAGCAGAGCTCTATTCCTCTGATCAAGAGATCACTTTCATAACCACTTTTCTGAGGTCACAAATGAGTCTGCTGCAGTCACGCAACCCCTCGCCTACCAGAGCTTACTACAACAATACAGGTCCACGGAAGCTTTTTAAAGAGGCAGCTCATCCTTTCAACCCACACAGATATAAGGCACGCGGATATTATCGCATGGGATTTCCCCAAATATGTCATTTTATTTCAGTTTGATCAGGGAAGAAACATATAGTTTCAAGTTTTATCTGGATGGAATGATGTTGCCTGATTAGAATTAAATAAAAGCTGAAGTTACATAGCTCTAGTATTCTTTTAAACGACACTGGCACCTTTTGCAAATATTTAGTTAGGCAGTTCTTTTTTATTATCTTAGAGGTCCATGTTCGCCAAACAGGTGCTACTGTGAATTATGGTAAATAAGATATTTAAAAGTCATGGTAAACAGTCAAACAAACATTAGATTCAATAAACAACAAATACGATTGCCCTGAATTCAACATTGCTCTGCTGCACTGTTAGAAACACAACGTTATGGAAATAGTAAATCAGGAAACAGGCTTATGAATTGATTCTGAATGAATACTATGAAAGTACAACAAGTTCTAGTTAGAGCTTGTTCCTACGTCAGAAAAGTCTACTTTATTTTAGCCAAGTATCCCACAAATGACCAACATAGTAATCTGTTGTATGGACATGCCTTGAAGGTGGTAGCTGGAATGACTTTGGGTGATAAGAGGCAGTTGGGAATGTAAAGAAAAAAGTTTAAAATATTTTTCCTCTTATGGTAAGTCAACTCTATCCAATGAAGGGGGGTGGGGCTTGGCCCATTTTCACAAGCAGTTAACGCTGTGAAAGCAACCGTTGTTGTTTCATCATTAATTATTTGCACTAATTACCTGAAATAAAGTTTTCAAAAGCTGTTAAATTACGTTGAAGCCTACAATTAAAAAAAAATTATGGTGGCTATATTGCTCATTGATATTTTGTGAGGATTAGTGTACAGACACTTTTCATTTAAAGGCAGCACAAAACAGGCTTGCCCAAACCAGCTTTATAATCCAGCTTAAATAAGTAACAATAGGAATGAGGGCACAGCACTAAGCCTGTTGAGGACTCACAGTGTGGGATTCAGTTTGCACACTGTCCTGCAAGTTCATTGCTATTATTAGACACCCTGAACAGGTGAAAGCTTGTTGAGGTGTGCCCATACATGCTACAGACAGTTTCAAGGATTCTGGAGATGCACCCACAGGCTCTTAAGTACCCTTGGCTTCATCCAAAATTAGGGCTTTTTACACTTTAGGCTTGACCTTGATGTGTATCTTCACCCAGCAGTGGGAGAGGTCCTCTCCCATCTGCACTGCAGTTTGCCAGTGACACAAAAGATGACGTCCCAGCCCAGCTTTGATATGAAACTAATGACACCTCAAAATTGGCCTTATCTCTGCTCCAGGTCTGGCCTATATTTATGGAGAGGAATTAGGCTGGAAGCTGGACAAGAACTGTGACTTTACTGCTGGTGGACCTCACTGTCAGAGCTCGGTGCACTCACATCGTAGAGGCAGGCTTAACCTCAGGTGCTGAGCATCACTACAGCTTCTCAGCTCAGTCAAAATGTTGGTGGAGGTGATGAGACAGAGACACCAGTCTATAAAGGGAGGGTGTTGACAGCCTCCAGAGTGACCTCGACGGTAACAGTACTATTTCAGACAAAGCCTCAGGCATTTTTGAAGATAAGTCACAGTTTCAGAGATTCCTGAGACTTCTGAAGTTGTTACCTTTAGTCTTATGTTACTGATTTGTGCCCATTCACTTACCACTGCAACAACTTCCCATGGAAATGAAAAATATACAGGATCAGCTCTTGCCTAAACAGACTTTGTCCCTGTTTATGAACTTTGGCTAAAGCACAAGAAGTTTATCTAGAGAAAAGCAGCACTGGATACTAATGCAAGTATTTAATTAACATGGCAATTTTTCCTTTCTAGCTATGGAAAGAGGTAAGTGAGAATTCTGTTGGGCTACTTTACCTATACAAACAAATTGCATTGTTCTTCTGGAGGCAGTTGGCAGAGGTATCATTGCTAACAGCAGGAATGAGTTTATGTATGGGCATTTGAGGGTAGACAGCTGCTAGAATACTGCTGCTCAGCTCTGTTCTGCATGCCAGTCTGGCCACAGAGCTGGTACCTAAGAAGTCTTGCCTTTCTGAGAGTCCTTTTTATAATCCCTATTATATGAAAGTCAAATATCTCTAATCTTTTTTCAAGAATATGACCTCTTCTAGTCAAAGACAATGTGGTCAATTGCTCCATCTTCTAAGGAGATGCAAGCAGGCTGCTAATACATGTGTCTAAGTCCCACTGGATCTGCAGTTCTAGAGGAAGAATTGGTCAGTAATTTAGTACAGTGAAATCAAGATAAACAATGACTTCTCATATGCCAATTTCCAAATAATTACTGCAAGCTTTCCTCACTCCCTCCAAGGCTCTTAATATCTTGCACCTGATAGTGGAAGGATCTGTACATCACCTATCTGTATAAGAGAACATGCATCCAGTAATTTGGATTAGCTGTAAATCTGCCTATATGTGATTATTTTTTTTTTTAGTCCTTTTGTGGCGTTTATTTAATCTGAAAATCATCCAGAGAAATATAATAGAGTTCACTGATACACCAACTAATAATCCAAAATCAAACCATTTCAGATTAGTGTACGATAAATCATTTTTTAATTAATAAATTGACTTTAAATAGCTACTAAGAGGTATTCTTTCATTAGAAATAGGTTTAAGTACTGTGACAAATTACAGTCATTAGACTCAAACCAAAGGCTTTCTGAATAACTCGGTTATAAAAATTACAGCAAGCATACTCACAAAATCGCTTCTACCCTCACTCTCTTCCTTCTGCCCCAGCATACTGTACATACTTGAAAATGGCCAGATTTTGTCTAGAAGAGGAGGAAAAGAGTGTTTTGCTACTGCCATGTAAATTAAGGTCTAGCTTGGTCAGAACCACTGAAGGATGCCTGGAAATATGCTTGTACTAGGCAGACTGAAAAGGACAGCAAATAGCGCAGCTGTAGAAATTAGTTTAAAACTAGTTGTTTAGTTGTTTAGTCACTAGCTGTGACTGAGCCTTCCACATGTGGTGGTTCCTACCACCTGTTCCAGCACAGCATAGCCTTTGCCTGATGTGGAGAACGAGAAAAGGAGACAGAGTACCTAACGATTGCACTCCAGCCACGGCAACACAGCCGGGAGTTGATGGAGTCAAAGCGGGATGGGGCAGGCTGGGAACAGGGCAGCTGAAACATTCTTCTGCCTGATGTATTTTCCATTGGCCAGATGTTCCCCAGTTGACACGAGCTGTGAGAGGCTGCATGCGCCAGTGCCGGAGGGTGTTCTGACCCCTGGGAAGCACTAAAGAGGCCCAGGCCTGCCCAGCATTGAGGAGGCACAAAGGTATTTTGAAGCTCTGATCCTCTCTTCTCCCACTTGGTCTCAGTGCCAAGTTCAGCTGTGGCGCGGGAACTCAGCTGTGGCGCAAGACTCGTTTTGTACATTAACCCAATGAGCTACAGTACCATCTGAGACCAACATGTAGTTAATTGCTGTGAGAACAAAACTTTGAATTTCCTGACCTATTCAAAGTTTGAATTTCCCATTCACTCCACACTCCCATACTAACAGATGGTATACAGGGTGTAGCTTCAAAACTTCCTGCATCAGAGCATATACAACGAGAAGAAGAGGAGATGAATTGCACACCCCTGGAAACCTGCTCTTTATTTTCAGAATGGTGAAATTCTAAATAAATCCATTAACATGCCCAAGCAGCCCCCATCTTCCATGCAGATAGTGCTGGCTGAAACTCTTCCGCCCAAGCTATCCCTGCCATGGGGAGCTGGAAAAGCACTGGTTAGCAGAGCTGACTCATCAGCTGACTAGCCCACAACCTCAGACACAAAGGACCAAAAATGCTGGTAGTGGCATGAAGCGTGTGGGTGGGAGCAAGGAATAAGCAATCATCTGGCAGCCTAATGCAGAAGGGAGGGTTGACAACAAGCCATTATTTATTCCCCCCTCCCGCTCTAAGGCTCATCCCTCTGCTTCAGTGCTTCTCATCATCCTGACGCTGTGGTAGGGCTCTTTGTAGGGGAGGCAATGAAAGGTACATCCCCTCCCTGTGGCCCCTGC
Organism: Cnemophilus loriae; assembly: GCA_013397755.1. Lineage (NCBI taxonomy): Eukaryota > Metazoa > Chordata > Aves > Passeriformes > Corvidae > Cnemophilus > Cnemophilus loriae. Next base: position 1,174,359 of record VZTF01008251.1, read on the forward strand.
AATGAAAGCATCAGCAGGCTATCTGAGCTCACCACACCCAGATCACTTAGGGCAAAAGGCCCTCATGGAGGAGAATGGGAAAGAGGTTTGCCTGGTCCTGCTTTCACCCAATAGGAGATGAGAACAATGTCTTGCTGGAAAGAAAAAAAAAAAAGGAGATCGCTGCTTTCCCACCAAAGTCAGTCTGTTACTGGAGAAGAGAGGTGGAGATCCAGCTCTGGAACGGCAGACAGCAGATGTAACAAAAAGTTTTTAGGAGTGGAGCAAGGAATATAGAAGAAAAGGGAGAATGTAGCAAAGATGGGAAAAGACAAGGTGAAAAAACCTATATGGAGAAAACAAGAAAATCTACAGAAGAGGAAGATGCAAAAAAGAAAATTTTACAAAGTAATAAGGTGGATTATTGCTAAAAAGGCTTCCAGAGAAATAGAGGTGGAAGGGAAGTCACCAAGTTAAGCAGCAAAAATAAAAAGAAAAAAGAAAACTGGCAGATTTAATTAAAACTTAACATGAAAGTAGACTGATAAAATCCCTCAAATTATTCATATATATCCTGTTATCTCCATATAAATATAAGTTAACTTTTGAGTATTCATTCCCTCCAGCAGCCTTGACCACTGCTAATCTGCCTATAATATGGCTAGTTGATCCCCAGTTCAACTAGCACAAAACATTCTCCAGCCAAATTATTGGTGTGGTGATGGTGTGACCTCACACCTCGCAGGCTTCAACCTTTTCAATGCATTTTTGCTGTGACTCTGAAAAATACTTTTAGCTTCAGGAAATGTGTTTTTTGAAACACTGGGGCAGATTTTGAAAGCCTGGCTTGTATTACTCCACTAATGCCAAGGTTAAGCAAAACATAATAAGGAATTAAGGACATGACCAGTTGTCTTTATGTTTCCTCCCCAACCAAACTTGTTGTTTTCTGGGAAGAGGCTTTTTGCCCAAATTTTGCCTACAGTAGGTCTTTCCTGGCAGATTGCCTCAGTGGAAAGGAGATTAAGTTTCTCAATGTCCTCTTTTCTTGGAAACTTTCTGTTACATTTCCCAGTCTCCAATACAGGCAGTTCAGGACACAGGAATATACAGCTCAAAAATCTTCCCCAATATGTTTTTCACATGTTGTTGTATTGGCATTTGGCAAGAGAGTGATGAAGAGTCACAACACTGTAGTTTGCAGCTTTTCTCTAGCTGGAGAAACCGTACTAGTTGAACATTATCTGCAGAGAGTCAGAAGACAGATTATTTGCTGAGGCTACAATATCTAAAGTAAGCAAGCTGACCCGTGTGTGGAGATCGTGACTTGACTTGACTAGATAAAGACAAGATAAATAAATTCCTCTTTTCCAAATGACCTCTTGGAACTCAGTGCCCCTGCACTAAGTGTTGCGTAGTGCAAGGGGCACATCTTCTGTCCAGAAACTGACCTCTCCTCCCACCTCATGCTGACAGTGGTGACAATCTCATCCACCCTACTGGTTTTAAAGATATTATCAGCTACTACCATGATACTTTTAAAGGTATGATGGCAAAGTAACCTTCAAACTGACCTTGTCTCTGCTTTCCTAACCATGAGTTGGCAACAACAAATGTAGGGTGCATCACTGTCCTGAAATGATATGGCACTCATTGCCAGACTTATTAAATATTTCTAAAGTGCTTGCTAGCATCAATAAAAATGGAGAATGTATGTTGCAATGTGCAATGCCTTCAAACTCTCTGACGTGTTACTGAGTATGTTTGGCTCAGAAGAAAGAGCTCTTCCTTTAGGGGGACATACAGAACTACATTGCTAAGGCTTAATACAGTTCTGGTGGTCCTGAAGAAATGCTGAAAACGATCAAAACCTCTTGAACCCATTGTAATTTGAGAGCACTCTGCACCTAGCGTGATTGCACATTTAAGAATTATTAAAGTAATTGCAAACATTGCTAATTTCCTCTCACAAATATGAGTTGCTGTGAGATGTACAGCCGTTTCCTATATGCCGCAGTGTAGATGCAGTGTAGGAGAAGTGCAGAAAGAAGAAATACAATTTCATTTTTCTCCATATACTGTCATGGTCCTTATAATAACATATTAGAATATTCTCCACGTAAATCCTTACATTCATCAGCTCAAGGTACATTATTAAGGCTGAATTATTTATCGTCTCAAGAAATGTTTTCATAAAGCATTATTTATTGTGCTTTTTCCCGTACAAGGTTTATAGGGGTCATTTGATGGCACATTGGTTTAATAAATTATTTGGAACAGAATATAGAGGGTTTGTGACAGGTTTTCACTGACACTGGTATGCAACATAATACCAACACACAGAAGATAGTGTTTTCTGCACAGATATTGAAATAATCAGGGGAATGTGTAAGATTAATATAAGGTGAAAAATGTTCTGCAGGTGCACCATTAGTAAATTAGTTATGAAGTTGTCAATGGACTAGGGAAAAAAAAACAAACTTAAAATATGTTGTGTTTTGATTTAGATCTGATCTTTGCTCGTTTTCAGTCCTCTTGACTTCTTTCAGCTGTTTCCAATATGTAAGCAGCCAATTCATGTTGCAGGTTCAGAGGTAAATGGGAATAGTGGACATTTACTTATTATAACAAATATTTACTTCCTACATACCTTCAACTTGATATGTTCCTTGCAGATGTAAAAAGGGAATGCATTAAGGGGATTTCAAAAGAATTTTAGGGACATGGTAAGTTCATATGATACGTACTTTGGCAAGACTGTTGTATAGCATCAAACTTTCACAAAAGTAATTATGAGCTTCTTTAAAAGAAGTTTTAAAGTCTGCTTGTAACTTCTCTTACTGAGCATCTAAGTTAGTTTGCTAATATGCATTCTGCTTCCACTTCTCGATGTCAAGATTTTAGAAAATTTGTCAGTTATATTATCTACAGTATTGCACCAAAAATTATAATAAAATTAAAACTGGACTTATAAAGGGAAACCTGCTGTGCCTCATCTAAAAAATTTTTATTTCATTTCGTGGTGGAGAACATTCAGAGCACTGACTAATATGTTACTGTTACATTAGATAGAGAAGAGAAGCATCTGTGTTAGACACATGGGATTTTCTTTCTAATAAGATGAAAAAGACACTAAACCAAACACAATTAAATTAAGACAAGCCCTTCAGAGTGATCTGTTGAGCCAAACTGTAGGACTATCACATAGCAAAGTGAGGCAAGCTTTACAAAAACCAGCCCCATACTCGCATTTTATATGGCTCAGGGGGGACCTTATCACTCTCTACAACCACCTGAAAGGAGGGCATAGCCAGGTGTGGGTCAGCCTCTTCTCTCAGGCAACTAGCGATAGGATGAGAGGACAAAGTCTTAAGCTGCACTTGGGGTGGTTCAGGTTGGACATTAAGAAGAACTTCTTCACTAAAGGACCATTAAGTATTGGAATGGACTGCCCAGGGAGGTGGTGGAGTCACAGTCCCTGGAGGTGTTCAAGAAACAACTGGATGAGCCACTTAGTGCCATGGTCTGTTTGACAAGGTGGTCATCAATCAAAGGCTGGACCTGAGACCTTTGAGGTCTTTTCTGAACTAAATGATTCTGCGATTTTGTGATCCGCATTGTTTCAGAGTTCTCTGCAGAGCTTTACTGTGTGCTGTAACCCTAAAGTCAGCAGCAGCAAAGTGAGACAGGAAGCTAGAAGGACAATCTCCCACACTATTCTCTAACCTAAAACTATTTGCCTTCTTTGTCTTCAAAGTCTTATGCAATTACAATATGCCAAACTGAATTCCTTGTTCTGTTGGATAAGAGGTATTGTCTTTCCTTTAAAACATATCTGCGTTTAAAATAAGAAACAAAGTAAATCATTTTCTTGACAGTAAAGATACAGGCTTCCTCTCAGAGATGATAATCACTCATGAAGCTGAGAACAAGTGTAAACCAAGCCAAAGTTCGTGCCTGGGGGAATGTCTTCCTACCTCCCATCCACTGCATCAGTGATAAGGAAAAAAGTATCACTAGTATCTTCTACAGTCACTGAAATTGCTAGCAAGTTCTGAAGTAAAAATGACATTTTTTTTGTGATGAAAACCAGTCTTGTTTCTGTATCCAAGGAAAACATGGGTTACAGTGGAATTAACTCCAAGTTTTTCCTCAGTCGTCTCCAAGATCTAAACACAGTTTAACTCAAGAGAATTAGATCAATGAAAGTCCATTACTTATAGCACAGGATAATGGACTTTGAGCCATGGCAAACTGTGAGAATATTTCAACAGCTGGTACCAGGCTGGGCCAAGAAGGGCCTTAGCTGCACAGCAGGGATTAAGCAAGCACAGTGCACAAGCAAGATGAACATCACTGAATGCAAAGGACAGTGTGTATATCAGTCTCCTGGATTAGATGGACCCAGATTTTTCCTTGCCACTTGCATTTACCACATTCATTTACACATCCTTGCCACATTCGTTCACATCTATGCTGCGTGAGATGCATGGTGTGAGTTAACCAAATGCACTGAGCACAAAAGCCTGCCAAATCAAAATGGGTAAGAATGACTGAGCAAGCTGGAGAAAGATGAAGACCCACACTCAATGGCTCAAAGTATTTTGGGGACTTCCTCTAGCACTGGACCCATGTAGAAGCTGTGGTTTGTGGGAACACCTATAAAACCAGGCATTGTGTGCTTGGCTGACCATGTGTCTGGTCCTGAGTGTACTTCTACTGTCAGTAGAAACAGTGGAACTCTCCGAGCGCCAAATGCCCTCAGGAGAAATCTAGCAAAGATTCTCCTCATGTCACTTGTCATTTCCAGCTCCCTGGTTTTCTAATCAGTCTTGGTAATATCAGGAAAAACACTGAAGTCTGCAGGGATGTTCATTTGGATAGCATCCAGCAATGGAAAAGTTGTATGAGATACAGAACCAGAATTACAAGAGGAAATTCTGCAAGAAGAATCCTAATGATGGTGTGTTTCCCAGAGACAGCATAAAATTAGTGTAGTCCAGCCTTTCTCGTGCAGGTGACAAAGTCAGTCTAACAGCTCTGAGTTTGTAATAGCTCTGGTAATATAAACAACCCACAGCACATGATGCGAGTACCCAAGGAGTACCAGAAAATATCTGAAACTTATTTATAACTGAAACTAAGATCCTTCATTTGCCATTACTCAAAAAAATAAGTATTGAATTTAGAGCCAGTCTCAGAACATGACACCAAACATAGTGTTGCACAGACAGGTTCCCATGATCTTCAAAGGTTATGGGAATTCAAGCAATTTAAAATTGTCTTGTTCTTCCTGAGTATAGGTTTATTCTGAAGTAAATCCTGCTTGTAAATCAACACTCGTCCTACAATACCTGTCTTGCTTGCAGGAAACTAAAGAGAAAGCTAGCCAGGACAAGGAGGTACACCCTCTTTACAAGACACCAAGAGGAGACACAGTTCTCCTCCAAGAGTCAGCAAAGGCCTTCCAAGGACAGAGAGATCTCCAGGTTATGCAAGAGGATATGTAGTACAAAACAGCCTCAGTTATTTGTTACATGGAACTAATGGTGTTCCCAGGAAAAAAGGGGAAGAGAAAATAGTGACCCATCAGTATAAGCAATATGTTCCAATAAAATGGTCTCCCTGACAATTAAATATGTTAAAAATCTAGTCAAAATAATCCAAAATAAAGTTTGAAAATGGGTAATGTGGAGGAGATTCAATTTGCAGCTGCTTCTCCAGAAAGCAGTCCTGCCAGATCTCAGGGATGAATGAATGTAGCTATCCTGCTTAAAGTCTTAACACTTCTACTAAAATTTCACTGATGTAGTATTTTAGCACTTGATTAGGCAGTGATTTCAGACAGTAGGTCTTCCTTCAACGATTTACTTATATACCACTTATGCAGCAGAACAGTTTTTCCTTTTTCCAGTTGCTGTATTGCTAAAAAGATGGTAAAATTAGAGACCAGCAGAGAGTGGAAAATTTTTCTTTCATGAACAGTCCTTTTTTGGCCAAAACACTCCAAATGTTGTTGCAATTTGAATACACTGGTTCAATACAGCCACAGGATAACCTTACATGTTACCCACTCTGACCATGAATGTTTCTTCTCAATACAAGCCATTGAATATGCTGCCCTAAGAAACCTAAACAACCTGAATGCTTACAACCTAATAAGCTGCAACTGTGGACTACGGCAACATTTGCTAAAGACATTTTGTATATGTTCAAAAAAGAAAAGTCCTTATTTCACTTCCTTAAAAGAAATCATTCAGACATTCCGTTTCAGAGGAGAGGACTGCCAATGCTCTAACTTAGTAAAAAATGTCTTTAAAAACCAAACTTCTAATTGTTAAAAAACTCAAATACATTGGGGACTTCTTGACTTAAGATATCAGCTTCAACCCTAACTAATCAGAGGAACACAACTTAAATCCTTGATTTGTGTCTCAAAGTACAGGTTTAATCAAAAAGAAAGAAGTTTGAGGATAATCTGAAAGCCTCTAATTATTTACATAATGGAAATCAATATATAAGTCATACCAAGAAAAGATTGGTGGGAATGAAGAGATGGAATCAAGGAGGTATAATTTCCTCCTTGTTGTTGTTGATTTAGGCATTTTATCCTCTTCTTATAACTCTCTCTTATAATATTTATTGGTATTTCAGATTTTTTATTATTTTATTTTTCCTATATCTGTTCTAAATATATCCATTATAAAGGACCTGGAGAGAGTCCAATGAAAGGGCACAAAGATGATGAAAAGACTAGAGCACCTCTCCTATGAGGAGAGGCTGAGAGAGTGAGAGAGCTGGAACTGTTCAGCCTGGAGAAGGGAAAGCTCAGGATGGATCTCATCGGAGTGTATAAATACCTAAAGGAAGGGTGGAAAGAACAGCAAGGTTCTTTCCAGAAGTGTCCAGTGACAGGACCAGAGTAAATGAGCACAAAGCGAAACACGGGAGGTTCTCTCTGAACATCAGGAAACATATTTTCACTGTAAGGGTGGCCAAGCACTGGGAGAGGTTGCCCAGGGACATTGTGGACTCTCCATCCTTGAAGATATTCAAAAGCCATCTGGACATGGTCCTCGGAAACTGATTCTCAGTGACCCTGCTTGAGCAGGGGAGTTGGATCAGGTGAGCTCTAGAGGTTCCTTCCAAATTCAACCCTTCTATGAATCTATGATTCACTAAGACTATGGTTTTAAATTCAAGGGAAAGCTTCAGGCTACTGAAACTGGCTAATAAATGAAAGAAGAATTTTTCCCATGGAAATGGATCCAGTATAGGCCATAATTGTAATAGTAAGCTCAACCATATGAACTTAGTTTCAGAATCAGTTGAATCTTGTAGTGGAAAAATTTTCCAAGCTTATGTAAAGTAAAGTCTAAAAAACATATTTATACCAAAGAAGCAGAATTTGTCAATCCAGGAAGAAAAAACAATTACTGAGAGTTTGAAAGGAGAACTCTGGGAAAACAGAATTATTAGGAAGAGACAGTTGGGTAGAAAGGAATGCCTGAGAACTGCAGTATATACACTGCAGAGGAATCTTGGATCCTCAGACCAGGAGCTTTGATTTGGGTAAGCAGCACTCCTACAGCACTGCTGAGTAGCATTACATTGCAGATTATGCACTGAAAGCAAGATCACTCTGTGCTTCCTTACCCATCTCAGATTTTAAGACCTTAATTTTCTGTGAGTGTCGCTGGAGTGTCATGCATGTCACACCAGAAACAGGTCTGCAGTGGGGGCTGCAGCATTAAATATTCAAATACTACAACAAATAATAGCCTAAAGGGTCTAATGAATGAACCTGAGGAATCTCAGTCACAGTAGTATGCTTCTGACCTAGGAGAGTAACAGCTATGGACTCTGTAGGAGGAGAACAAAGCTGGAACAGACTGCAAGTAATTGAGGATACTGAAAATCAGGCCAGCTGGGAGGAATCCTTTGTTGCTTTCCGCTTAAAAGGGATAAATTCAATTTCCATTAAAGATAAATGTTGATGGGAATTGGATCACACCAAACACATAGACGGGTAAAAGGAAATGACCCACTAACATAAATGCTAAATCAGAAGAAAGACAGAAACCACACAGTGTGTGCTACCCTGTCAGAAATGAATAAAAAAAATATATATATCTATATAAAAGAGGTTTAATTGAAGGGGAGAAATAGCTTAGAAGGAGTTGGGGCAGCTTGGTGAAAGTGACCAGGAAATCCTGGAATCAATGGTTCTTGCAGCAGCAGCAATCCAAGCCACAGCATTGGAAGACAGAGGACCCACAGGAGGGAGACTTTAGTACACCTGGAAAAATCTCAGGGGACACATATGTAAGGGAAATAGAAGCTGGATGTTTTTTCAACAAATCAGTATATAGGAGATAAGTGTAAACTGTCTCAGTGGCAGTGAAGAATGGGAAATGTAAGAAAAGACCACCTGAACAAAATTTTGAGTTCTTCGGTGACTGAAAGCTCACAGAAAATCTCTTTTAAAAATGAATAAAATTAAGTACAAATGTATAAGAAGAGAAACAGAAAAGCCAATGTATAACATGAGATGTAGCAAGAAAAGGAAGGTTATAAAAAGCATGCTGGAAACCCTTTAACCATACAAGGTTGGGAAAACAGTTTTCTGCTACTCAGCAGGGGGGGAGATACAGACAATGAAAACAAAAAAGTTTAGTGTTTATTGCCTCTTTTTGCTTCCATCTGCTAGGATCACCTTCCTGGCTGTAAAAGCTGAGGTGCCAGGAGAAAGGGAAACAATTTTTTATTCTGCAGAAGGGAGGCTTAAACTGAAGCAGGAGACTTCTAGCTTGGATGTTAGGGATTGCAAAGGAAGGTATGAAATCACTCATGTTGCAGATTTGCAAAAACATTAGACAATGACCCTCGAGTTAAGGCATGGCTTATTCTTTACTCGGGAAAGTTCACTATAGGCTTGTTTCCTAAAATTTTTAATTCTACATGGAAACAGATGAACTAACATTTGTAGACAAATTTCTTAAAATCTATGGTAATTCAGTTTAAAATCCATATATAACTTTACTCTAAGGCAGGTCAAACAATATGTCTCCATGCTTGACTGTCACTAATTTCACAAAGATCTGGACTGCAGTTTAAACATAAAATTTACAGAAACTTTTAAGACATTTATTTGCAGAGTTCATCTGTGACTCTCTGTAGTCCATATTTAGTCATCCATAAATCTATCAGATTTTTAGCTTTCAAAATCAAATGAAGTCTGGAAGTAAGTAAATACGGAGAAGGCACTGAAGTCTGAAATAAACACAGAGATTCAAAATAATACATGAGGGAGTTTTTTGTCGGGAAGACACTGCTTTTGTGCATGCACGCACGTCTCTGTTTTTGCGTATGTATGTGTGTGTATGCAAAAAATGTCCAGATGGGCAAAATAACAAGCTATTGAATTAAATTATGCTTTATATAACTTATGTAGTAAATGATTTAAAATTTAAAAATTGATCCATATTGAGATCTCTACATTTCCCGTCTAAGACTATACTCAACATCAGCTAACATTTATCAGGAAGGCTTATGGCTAAAAGGTCTAAACACTAATGAATGAAAGTCTGAGTGGCCTATTGATACAAGGTTAGTTACATTACGAACTGAAAGATGAGGAGCTATATAGCCCTAGTTGTAACTGTGTTGGTCTAGCTAAATTGTCATAATTGGTTTCCTTACAGGTACTGGGAAACTTAAGGTAGCTCTCTCTCAGAAAGGACCTGAGCTGCTAAAAGGACAAGGTGCTATTCTTTTGACATTTATTTGCTAAATCATTACCTATACTAGAAGGGAACAATTTAAACAACCAACAAATGGGGGTTGGTTTTGAAGTGGAGCAAGACCACCATTTCCCCACCAGTGGAAAAACTCAGAAATAAGAAGTACTAAAGGATGTATTGTCAAGAGTGTAAAGGAAGACAGACTACAATTAGCTGAGATGGAATATGTCCAAGACAGAGGCCCAGCAAACTCAAGTGGTCACAGACACTAAGTACCACTCCATGCTCACAGGAGCCCCACCCAAGGCAAATCTTTGTCAGGGCCAAATGACTGTCGCAGTTTCCTGTAGCATTTGGTGTCTCTCAGTCATCAACTAACCCTGGTTCAGACCCAGCTGCTTCATATACGAGATCCAGTGATATTGGAAGGTTATTGCTGCAAGCCATTTTGAAGTGCTTATCAAGAAAATGCAAAATGACTAAATGCCTATAGCTTGGGGGAAGCAGGGCTATTAATAGAGCCTCTGCCAACTGATAACGGAGACATGAAGCATCTTAAACAAGTAGACAGAAGAATTGTTCTGAAGCAAAAGGAAAACATTTCTAAGAACGAGGGAAGGAATCCACCACAATGGCTTAAACTGAATCCTAGGAGTATCTGTCTCAACAACCAGGTCTAAATTTTGGAAAGGAACCAGGCCTTTGCTTAAACAACTCAAGTAAGATGAAGTGGCCATATGCTTCAAGGTGCTAACCTCTAACGGTCATTAAAATGGGAATAAATGAGTGACGAATGTTCTCCATGCACTAATACCTAATTCTCTGCAAAACCACTTCCACACTTCAAGTCAATATGGTGAGGTTACTCCACTCCCTCCTGTTGGCAATCGATCTTCGTAAATACATTTGTGCTGCACACTGACTACTGCAGAGCAGCTACTAAAAGGACCCCTAGTGGTAAGTAAATGAGCGTGCCTAGAAACCGCTGGCATTGTTGAAGGTGTGCCACTGTAATTGGCATGGGAATTGCCGACCTGCTATGGGTTGAATATGCAGTGTCACGTATGAACTTATGTGCCAAGCAGTGGTACTCATGATTTTTTTATAATGGCAAACAATATTCTTAAAAGCATGCTTTAAAAACCTGGAATTTAAGCTTAACTTCGTCAAGACTCAGAGAAGAGTTTTTTTAAGCGAAAGATGCACAGTACTGTCTGTCGCACATTACAAAATTGAATGCACTGAATCTCCACTGCATCCACTTTGGGAATATCGGATAGCTGAACAGAACTCATTACAGATATGTTTTGCTTGATATTCAAGCTAAATTTCGTCTTGGGCGCCATCATTCCTTGGTTCCTCCATTGTGCCACTCTAAAATATCCTAAGCAATTCCTTCCCTTCTTGTTTTTTCCTCCTATGATGACAAACAGCCAGAGAATATAAATTGTACACATTTGAGCAAACTTTAGTTTTTTGGGGGTGGGTTGTTTGTTTGTTTGTTTGTTGATTTTTTTTTGCCCATGCAACTTTAGTCATTTCTTGCCTGTGTTTATTCCAAACCCTTTAATGTGTACTAATGCCGTTGTGACCAGGAGATGCCCACAACAGAAAGCTCTATTCCAGATGGAGTCATGCTGGTCTCATGCAGAGAGGGATTATAACCTTCCTGTGTAGTGACATGCTGCCTCTGGGCAAACAGACCAAAATCCACACTTAGCTTTCTTGTTTATGTCAACATATTGTATTACAGGCATGGAACAATTTGCTGACCACTGTCCCTCTCCAATTATTGTTTTTATGTTCTCTTTTCCAGGTTTGTCTTCTCTACTGAACACCAGTTTCTTTGGATTAATTTTCCCTGACTGAATTAGTACAGATTTACTAAGCCATTTTTCCATATACATTTTTTTATCCAATTTTCTAACATCTCTGTATGCTACTGCTCTATTCTCTGTCCTCAGAGTGTTTATAACAGCTCCCAGTTTAGTGCTATCCTTTGACTTAAAAAGCCACAAATAATCCATTTCTGCTCTTCTATCCTCTTTCATCACAACACGGATTGAAACACTAGGATGGATTTGTTTGTTTGCTTTTTTAGGTGACTTGCTACCAAAGTTTTTGCTTTAAAAAAAAACCCCAAACAGACAGATTCTGCCTTTTTTCTCCATGACAAGGAAGTAGATAATGATGTTCATGAGGTATGCAGCAGATTCTGCCCTTACCCAAACATTTGCAACCATTTCTCACACAACTCAGTTTCCACAGCTCACCTCTCCTCCGCTCCACCCTTCTGAAGCTCCAGCCTCCTCTTGTCTTAAAATGGCATGTAGTTTCCTTCCTTTACTATAAACAATGCTTTCTGTAACCTTAGTTTCATGAAGTAAACATTTAAAAATAAGAATGAAGGGAACACAAACTATGTGTTCATTTAGGTAATTTGGGGATTAAATTAAATGAAATCTCTCAAAACATGGAACACAGAACATTTCAGCATAATGCAGCCTGGCTTTACTTGTTTTCCTTTCATCTCATCTGTTTAAGAAAAGGAGACAATGGATCTTAGAAACTCTGGCAGAAGAGTAGTAAAGGCAGCTGAAGAGATATTATTGCTTGTGAATCCAAGAGAAATGAAAGTCAGGCTTAGAGGTAGGGGCCATAACACTCAGGTATGTGTTTAAAGGGAAAGAGAGGCACTCTGTAAACTGCAGGATGCTGGAGGCTGGGCAACCAGCTGCCACAGTTGACATGGGAGGCTCCTGCTATCAGTGATATCGCCCTTTGTAATCTCATGTCAGATTGTAAAATGCCCTGCAGCCTGCCAAAGTCTCTTCAAGCTGGCAATTTGTGTTATGCTAAAATGCATTTTAGAAGCAAGAAGACAACCAACAGATATTATTCTTTGGTCAAAGCCAAAAAAAAAACAAACCCAAAAATAATATACATGTACACAGTGTGCATAATAAGGAGTAGTAACACGAAGAAATAATAAAGAGTAGTAAAGGAAAAATAATGTCCATTAAAAATACTTCTGTTTGTCTCTGCAGTCCACCTATAAGTTTTGGTCAACTATACTTCTTCAAATAGACTTTTTTCCTTTTTTTGGAAGCAACTCTACAGAGGATTTCCATGATTAAATCCCTAATCTAGATTTTGCTCTTGTGAAATCCTCAGCAACAGAAGAAACTCGAAATATCTTCAAATTTGGAAGAATTCTTTTTATGTGCATCTGAAGACGCACATTTGGCTTTCACTTTGTGGTGTGCCAGACAGCTATACAAAGCGTAGCCTAGTACAGCTTTATTCAGCACTTCAAACTTTGAATCTCTCTTATCCTGAAAGACAATGATCATTTTGGCTTTTGAAGTGAACCCATTTCCTCCTGGCATACAGCAAACGTAGGTAATACAGTAGTTGCTTGACTTTCACATCGTACTTAAACAGGCATTTTGAACTTTCATAATAACAGCTACAAATAGAGAATTCAAACTATCTACAGGTATTACATTTGCCCCAAGTTTCTTTCCCAGTTTAGTGATTTTACAGTTGTGTTTTCCAATTTTCTAAAGCCTGCAGATGAAAGATAGATGTTTTCCTACTATTTGGTGAAAAACGCACAAACAACATAAGAGGAAATGCATGAAATTTCCAATGTAACATCCCATGCACAAAATAAGTTCAATAATAGATTTTTTTCCCCTGCCTTTATCAATATATACTATTTGTTACTTTTACTCGAGATTAGTACAAAGCAGCAGTAAATTAGAGGGATACTTTTAATGGGATGCTGATATCTTAAGGAAACCTACCTTGAAAGAAGCTTTTGACTCGGAGATAGCTGACACTGAGGCGCAAGACGGAAAGTTTGTCCAGCTTCGATACGATGTCAGGCGGAAAAGGAAGGAGGCTGGCCAGGTGGTCCAGTTCCGCATTCAGACGGTCTCTGTGTCTCTTCGAAGGATTTGATTTTTCATTCCCAACTGCAGGCCTTCTGTGGTGGAGAACACATTTTCGATTACCTGTTTTACTTCCAAGCAGTACAATCAGAGACCAAGATGTTGTATGCAATTAGTTGACAACAGGAATAGTTTGCTTAGCTCCTATGAAAATCTTTAAAGCTTCTGTCCCCTGACAAAAAGAGATTTACTGTTCTGCATTTGCCATAGTGCAAAGACACAGGCTTTGTTTTCTCTTTTCACATCTGGAAAAAAGTGAAGAACAGGTATCTCTTACTCAGGACCTCTCGCCTTAGGAAGTGGGTACTATCCTTATGTTCTAATCAATATCAGGAAAAACAATTTCTCATCTTTGTTGTACAAATGAGGGGCAGAACAGCAGGGGAAAATGACCGTGACTAATGCATGAATCCATTCAATACCCACTGTATTCATCCAAAGCATCTTAGTTCCTTCCGTTTAATGACTCAAAGTTAACCTGTGGGTCAGGGGATAATTAAGAAAAGAGCCCGTCTTTAGACATGAGTTTAAAAAGTGTGGAAGGCAAGGTGAAGAGAAATTCTTTCCCCAAGCTCAAAACTCCTGTGTATATTCTCACATTTACCTTCCTACATCAGCAATAACAAAGATAAGAATTTGGCTTCTTAAGAACATCGATATTCCTCACAAAACATAAAGATTAACATGACTCAGCTTTCTAGCCAAGGATGTCCATCCCCATTTGGTGTTCCTCTTATGAAATGGACAGTACTAGATAACCTCAAATAGCTGTTGTGAAAATTCATGAAGATGAAATACATCACAAGTGAGGAACCCCAATTTCGGAATGTCCACTGATATTCCCAGAGAACGTGTAAGATGTTCTCAAGAGGGGAGTAAAGGAAAAGCTGGTGCTTCTGCACACAGGAATGGGGACTTTATTTCCAGCGTGACAGTGGGGGGTGCTCAGTGCTGAAGCACAGACTTCTCCATTAAGCAAGAAGACCTGAGTGGGAGGTTGAGAAGGTGGTTCCTTTCAGTAGACAGCTCTTGCTGGACCCAGCAGTAGTCGAGTGCATCACCCAGGTGTGAGCTACGGGACACTGGAGCCATAAATTACATGGATATTCAAGAGTGGGAAATGGCAAGTAAGAAAACTAGGGTTGTGCTAACAGTTTCTACTCTCACTTCACTGAATCCAAGAATCAAAATCTTAAGTAGCTAGCTGACGTTCCAGTGGACAATGAGACTAAAACTAATTATTTGTCGGACTTAACTACTGCATTTTCATGCTACACACATTTACTGCATTTTTCAATCATAAGTTTAATTTTGAGCATTAGCATTTCATGAGGTGGTTAAGGTGTTAAATTACGACAGTATTAATTTCTCATTGCAGTTGTCATTCTAAAAAAATTGTGCTTAGGAATTAGTGGAAAAGGATCAATGTTTTGTACATGTGACTGCTAATAACTGAAAACCTCTTAAAGCAAATTAGGTATGAAAAATTCATTGCTACTTTTGCGACCCTCAATTTTAGGAGGACAGCATCAGTAGACAGAATGAATGGAAAAAAAATGTTTGAGGTAGGTGTCAGTGAAAATATGTAATTTCTGCTTTTTCATTCAAATTTGACAATACTAATATATGGTTTTTCAATAACACAACGAGTTGCTTCCAAAGACATGGAGAAGATTTTGCTGATAAATTAATGACTTTCCTATATTAGAGAGAGGAAATATGAGCACAAATAATGTAATCAACAAAGAAGGAATAGTGTTTTTTACCTTTTCTGAGCTAACTATTTTTTGCAGTAAACTTTAAGGCTCAGCCATGCTATGACACCAAAAGGATGTCTGATCTATGGAGGGAAGTAATTTTATAGGAACGTAGTCTGTAGCTGAGCAAAAGCTAAAGAACATAAGCTTTTGCTAATTGGTCTTTACAGCTGACAAACCAGCTGAAGCAAGGAAGCAATGTAGGACAGAAAAAATTAATTCCAATAAGGAAAATTAAAATGATGAGTTCAAGAGGCAAAAATTGTTAAGGGTAACATGAAACAGAAATCGAAGTTGTTCAAGCCTATTTACCACATAAAATTGTGACTGCTCTATGCCAGAGAGGAACAGTTTGAGGCAATTGGGTGGTCTGCCTTTGTACTGAGTGCAAGGAATAGTCTCCTTGAGATGGCAGGGGATGGTGTAAAAAGACTGCGGGAGAAAGTTCAGGACAGAGTCTTCCTGAAAACTCAAGGAAATGATTCAGTAAGGGAGTGAATCCAAACAAACAGCGGTTTGATGTAAATGGTAGTAAGGTGCCAAGTGGATGTGATTTTAAACAATGTGAGTTCCATGGAAAGGCTAGGTTAGCTAGCCATAAACAGAAAGGCACAGGCAAGGAAATTCTTTAGTGGGCTGCCTTGAGGCAAATGGAAATTCTAGCCTTCATTTTTGAAAGTAGATGGTGCTTGTTGTGCTTGTGTTAAACTCGGGATTGTCAAACTGTAAACAGAGACATAGGAGTCACTCAATGATCCCTCATTTACTCTGCTTTCCATACAACACTGCTATAGTAAAGGAGCACGTGTAATTAAAACAATAAATCTGTCTTTTCTTTCTTCATATTGTTAAAGTGCCCAGATTCCACTCTGCAGCAGCAAGTACTTGTACCTGTGCAGGACCCACATTAGTGGTCCCTGTGTGGTGGGAGCAGTGTGGGAGCTGGTGCAGAGAACATTTTCTGTTCCGGTGATACACAAGGCATTGAGCCATTTGCGCATTAGTGATTCAGTGTGCCCATGACACACAGACCGCCACTAGTGTAAACCAGTTTGGTGAGCTCGCAGAGGAATTTCCTGCAACTACAGCTCTGTCTGCTGTGCCCTACCCTCTGCAGAGCCTTACCCTGCTAATGAAAACGTCACTCTGGATAAGTTTTTTAAGTATGCCCAAGTGTTGAACCAGGAGAAGATCTGAGCTGAGAAAAGTCTAATCATTTACCATGACAGCAAGCTTTCTGTAAGAAGGGGAAGAGAGAGACCATGAGATGCAACAGATAGGCTGAGAGCAAAGTAACAACAGATGATTATCACGAGTGTACTGACCAGCACCCTCGGTCACTGAGCTGTTCTTGGACATTGTATAGGAATCCTGGCAGAGCTGAGCTCCAGTGGCAGCCAGGTATGTGTGGATGTTCACCATCTCCTATGAACTAAAAGGACAGAATGAGAGAAAGCTGCTTGAAGCAAAGGTGGCCCTTTGCCACCTTCTATGTCTCTTCTGCATCTTCACAGCAAGGAAAGGTGAAAGCAGAACTGATGGTCAAGAAGACAAAACACCAGCAGAGCAGATGAGAGGTGGGATACCAAGTGTGGTATCCCACCAAGTAAGAGGAAGGGCTATGCCACAAAGGGCCTTAAAACGAGAACTAGGAAGCAGGAGAGAGCTGCACTTCTTGAGGTTTCTGTTTACCCTGGCACTGGCACGGTTCTGGCTGAAGTGGTCGATCAGTCTGGAGCAGTTATAGATACACTCAGAGCTAGGGCAGGTGTAGTTGCCTTTAAAGAGCTGTAAAACATTACAAGAAATGTTTTGTAGAGGGAGAGGGTTTTACAAGACACTAGGGTTTGAGATTATGAAGTGGCTGAAGTTCTCACATGGTAACTGTCCTGAAGCATTGCCTTAGCATTTTTAAGTATTAATTTCAGTACGGTGTTTTTAGCTTGAGATTAAAGACAAGATCTCTTTAATTTCCAAATGCTTGAATTACCTGTAAAATGTTAGATTTCCACAGGAAATAAACACTTGGTAGAAAATGTTTCCTTTAGTCAAAATGCCGGCTGTCTGGCTGAAAAGCATATCTGATGGAAAATTTTCAATCTGTCTGAGCTCCAGGTGTTTGAACTGTGTCCATAAATGCCAAAATTCTTTAGTGTAGTTCACATTTATTGTAGCTTGTTTGGAAGTTTTTGGGCACAAAAGGAAAATAGCTATGTTTTTTAAATTTTCTTCCATGTATAAAAGTAGAACTTGAACCTTATATATTATCTGAAGAATGGCAACCTAATGAAGATTGTCTCTGCTATTTCTGCGTAGAGAGCAAGATTGAAACATATTAGCTCCTCCCACTAAAATTTTCCACACATTCTTCCACAGTCTTGTGCGTCTCTGTATTCTCCCATGGAGCTGTTTCATACATTTTCATCACTGTTCTGTAAAACCACCTCAGAACAGAATTCCTGTGCCTTAAAAACTTTCATGAACATAATGAACAATATCATTCTGTGATATCCTGGATTAAAAGCCAGCTGCAGGATCACCACCTGGTTGACGGTCTGATCACGAAAAGATGATGTAGAGTCAGAGAGTTGGCTTCTTGGGATGCACTGAGTACGGGGAGATACAAATGTCCCAGTTGTTCTGCAGAAGGGAAAGCTGCACCTCTGTGCTTTAAATTCTGACCTTCGAAAGCACTAATCCATGAATCTCTATTGGAATCCAAGTATCCTGCTCACACTGAGGCACCTGAACTCACTCATCCTTTTGTTGAAAGAAAGGTAAATTCTAGAGACGATTTACATTAAAAAGAGAAGATTGACCAAAGAATACCCATCAACTTTAGTTCTTGTGAAAAATCAGGTTTTACAACTGAACAAATACTCCTCCCAGAACAGGTGCCAGTGTCTACCTTGATTCATTGTCAGAATGATAGGGGGCAAAGTACAACAAGGCTGTGGAGGAGAAAGTGCTGTGCAATCAAACAGGAGAAAAAAGCTGTAACAAAGATGGTACAACATGAATCAAAATCATGGTTAAATATGCTGCTCAGTTAATAGGCTTTGTCTACCCTTCTAAATTCAAGATGAATTATTCAAGGCAGCATAACAGCAACCCTGGAGTCCTGAAATGTCAGTAAGACCAGTAGGACTGGAAGACACAGACCGTGAAAGGAGCTCTGTCAGCCGGTCAGTCTGGGGCATTCAGAGCCTCTTTAGAGGAGAGCAAGTCCCCGAGTGAGGAAATAGGCACAGAAAAGGCTTACCAGAGACCAAGCCCACAAACAGATAAGGTTTGAGGAAGAGACCAGTGTTGCTAGGAACTGAGAAATCATCCTCAGCAAGTGGTAAGTAACTAACCACAGAAAATAGATTGCTGTCTCCAGTGTGGGAGTTCAGTATTCTAACAATCCAAACATTTCCCTTTGTTTCAACCCATGTTTCTTAATCAAAATTGTTCATAGGCTGGCTTGATAAGTTCATGCTCAGGTACCTGCACTGCAAAATCATAGAAAAGCTATTTTCAAGGCAGCATTACCTGTAATGGTTCCCAAGATGAAAACTTGGTTGTGTAAAGTAAGTGAGAATTTGCTTCTGAGAGTATTAAAGCCAGAACTTCAAAAAAGGCTAACGAGGTCATTTCCATGATTTGTTAGCAGGTAGTTTTCTTAGCCATTGCATTTATCTAGAAGTCATCTTTGAGAGGAGTTCTAGCTAGCATGTAAACTCCAAACATAAGCTTAATGTTTCTCAAAGCAACTGCAACTCTCCTTCCTTTCTCACAAAAGTAATGATCCATGAACAGTTCTGCATAGAGCTAATTTCATGTACTGGAAATGTTCCATACCTCTTGCAGTTGTTATAAAATCAAATATCCATATCCATACTGGAACAGTAGTAGTAGTAACAGAGTAGTGCAGAAATCTTACATACATTTTGAATTCAACACTCAGGATTTTTGCAGGAAAAATCATTTGCTTATGTCATTATCTTTTTCTATTGAAATATGATACATTTTATACTAAAAGAAACAATTTTTTAAGTGGGAACAAGTGGTTCAGGAGCAAATACTGCCTGAAATCCAAACAATACCAACAGATGTCATTAAAACATTCAGAGAAACTCCCCTTTGACTTTAGACCAATACGCACAATTTTAAGCCAAGTGGGTTATTTTTAGAAGTTCTGAACAACTGAAAATAGGGAAATCTATTTTAGTTACCTTCTCATCCTTAAATTGTGTGTGAAGGCCACCAGTGCCAGTTCGTAATTTTAACACAGTAAAAATATGTGTTTCATAATCACATAATCAAGTGTAACACAGAAAATGTGGGATGATTATATTAAAAAGCTTTATTTCACGGATGGGTTTATGGCATCTGGAACTCATTTACATTTGAGTGATAGCAACCTTTTTTTTCCCCCTCCCATTTCAAGCATCTTGTAGTAACAAATTTCCATTGCATTTCTTCTTTTTCTGCTTTGCCTTCGCACATACAATTCCTCTCTCCCATTTTTCTCCTAATGAAAGTGATCCCATAGTAAATAGAAGTCTGAAAATTTTTGTGTTCTATATGCAAAGAGTGAGTCACCAGTCTGCTCTTTCAGTTGGCTGAACTGACCCACTTTCCGGGCTCGCACATGTTGGACTTAGCAAAGCCCCAAGCAAGGCTAAGCCCAGGAAAGGGGAAGGGGGGAGCACAATGCCAGCGCTCTGGTGCCACTCAACTCACAGCTTCTCAAAAAGCTCCTTGAACAGGGAGCACGGAAGCACGAAGGTGGCAGCCACACTCATGGCCCATTGCCCAGCTCACCTTTAGTCCGCCAGTGCATTCTGCCTACGAAAGGGCACTGTCCCTCTCCACTCTCCACGGCAGCACCGTGGTGCCCACCACAACCACCACTGGCCTCCTCCTGGGATGCCTAGCGATGGGTAAGGATGGTTTGACCCATGCTTGGCATCCTTTCTGGAGACATCTTACCCGTGAAGAGCCAGCCTCCCAACCAAGGGTTTCTCGTTGCAGAGAAGAAGATTAGGTCTCTCTTGCATCAGTGGACCATAGGAGGAAGGGAACCCTTCTTCTACCTCATTTCTAGCCCATATGTTTGGAGGAGATGCCTCCTGATGGATATGATACTTAACTGTTTCTGAATGGGTTTCCTCCTTTTCCTCCCAGCATACAGGCACTCCCCCGGAGGAATCATGGCTTTGACACTGAAAAACAAAAGAAATAGGTTTCTTAGTTCAGAGGTTTCTGTGTTTCAGACTGCTGTACGAAATGACAGCACTGAGAAGGTTCCGCCGAGGAAAATGTTTGTTCCTTGAGTGTGACATTCAGCAACACTAAAAAGCATGGTGGCATTAGTTAAGATAGAAGCTTACAGCTTATTCCAATTTCCTACCCTAATATTATTAGACTATTGATGTTTATGTTCAATTTTCATTTTTTCCAATTAAGTATATTATGCATGATATAAAATGGGTATAAAATACATCCTGTTTACTGGATATCCAAATTTTTTTTTCCTTCCAGGCTCATTTCTAAATTCAGCTAAACAAATAAGAATGAATAATGCTACCTGTCATCTGCAGGGAGGATTTCACAGCTTTTAAAATACACAGGAATATTATCTCCATTACTGACATTGTGACTAGTAGGTTGCAATTATTCAAATCAGCATTTCTTCAGATCCTCACATCCTCATTTTTAAAGGCTGGAAATATAGCTGTCGGCAGCTCAAGATGTGGCACACAGTTTTGTGGTTAGCACTAGGACCCAATACAGTGCTGACTGAGGTGACAATTTTCACACAAAACTTGGTCTTATTAATTTGTTTGCTAGCCTTAGAGACACTGCAAGCTCAGAAAAAGTCTTTGCATTCAGTCTGTTTAAATCTTCTGGAGATTAGCCGAATATCAAAGTCTCGTGATTTTCTGTCTGAAAGAATATTTTAGTCATGCTGAGTGCTGTTCAACAGTGGGTGCATGCTGTCAGAGAGGTTAGTATATCTAAAGAGTAATTGCTGCTTTGTGTAAGATATAAAAGTAAAGGGAACTTCTATGTCACTGAATCAAATCCCATGCTGGTGAACATGTGTGTCATGTAAAGCGAATCATAAACTTACTGAGCTTAATTTAAAAACCGTTTAGAAGGGCTTTCTTTTTCATTGAAAGACAGCTTTCTGATAACTAGAAACCTTTCTCCTTCCAACTTAAATTTGTTCATGGTCATTTTATGCCCATTTGTTCTTCTGCCAACATTGTCTTTTAGTTTAAATAGCTCTTCCTCCTCCATTGTGTTTACTCATTGGCATATTTTTAAATATCAGTCATATCTTCAGTCAGCCTTCATTTTTCTATTCTGGGATGACCCAAACTCTTTTATTTCCCTCTCATGTTACAAACTGTTTTTTCTTCCTATCATTTTAGGAGAACAGAATTGAGCACAGCTTATTAAGCAAAATCTGAAATGTATTTCATACATGCAAGCACAGCGTCCTTTGCTAAACTAGGATATCTTAGGTCTACTGTATTTCCCTCATCTGGAAAATCAGCTATTGTGTCAACAGACAGCTATCAAGTTACTTTGTCAAAATCATTTAAATCTACATTCCATTTTTACTCCACAGCTGTTATTTGTTCTTTCCTTCTGAGAATTCATTCTGAAATGATGCATAATATAGAGATCAGACTAGTTGCCTTCTCTCAAATGCAGGTTATGATGGAAACACCAGTCATTCTCCAGTTGGTGCAGTGTCAGGCATAAAGTTCTTCCAGAAACAGAACTATTTTTTTCATTATTACTGGAATGATTTCCTGTGATGTCAGATGGGTGAACTGCCTGCCCAAAGTTGATGAGGGATATGATACAGTGGAATAAATACTGCTGCAGGTTAAGACTATGCCACAGCCTTTGCTTAGATAAAGCCTTCTTGCCACCTCCAAAGACCTTGTTAAGTTGGTTTAATCTGCAAGTTCTTTATTTTTTTAACAGTCTGCCAGTTTTTCAGATTGCATCTACCCTCACAGGTTTCCTACTTCAGCTGGAAATTAAAATGGTGTGGAAATGCCAAAAGAACTGCAGTTTCTTCTGAGACCTTACATTGAAAGGTATTTTCTTTATATTTGTGGTGGATTGACACTGTCTGGATGCCAGGTAGCCACCAAACCTGTTGTATCACTCCCTTCCTCATCAGGACAAGGGAGAAAAAATATAACAAAAGGTTCATGGGTTGAGATAAGGAAAGGGAGAGATCGCTCACCAGTTACGGTCATGGGCAAAACGGACTGAACTTGGGGAAATTAGGTTAATTTATTACCAATCAAATCAGAGTATGGTAGTCAGAAATAAACCCAAATCTCAAAAATACCTTCCCCACACCCCTCCCTTCTTCCAAGGCTCAACTTCACTGCATTTTCTCTACCTCCTCCCCCCGCAGCAGCACAGGGGAATGGGGAAGGGAGTCTGTGGTCAGTTCATAACACTCTGTCTCTGCCACTCCTTCCCCCTTGCGGGAGGACTTCTCACACTCTCCCATAAACTTCTCCAACAGGAGTCCTTCCCATGGGCTGCAGTTCTTCATAAACTGCCTCAGCAAGTGTCCCTCCCACAGGGTCCAGTCCTTCAGGAGCAGGCTGCTCCAGCATGGGTGCTCCTTGGGATCACAAGTCCTACCAGCAAACCTGCTCCAGTGTGGGGTCATCTCTCCATAGGTCCACAGGTCCTGCTAGGACCTTGCTCCAGCACAGGCTTCCCAAGGGGTCACAGCCTCCTTCAGGCATCCACATCTTCCGGAGTGGGGTCCTCCATGGGCTGCAGGGACACAGCTGCCTCACCATGGTCTTCAACATGGGCTGCAGGGGAATCTGCTCTGGTGCCAGGAGCACCTCCTCCCACTCCTTCTTCACTGACCCTGATGTCTGCAAGGCTGCTACTTTCACATATTCTCACTCCTGTCTCTGACTGCAGTTGCAGTTGTGCAGGCTCTTTTCCACCTTCATAAATACATTATCCCAAAGGTGCTGCCATCGCTGCCGATGGGCTTGGCCTGGCCAGCGGCAGGTCTGTCATGGACCTACTGGACACGCCTAGGGGAAGCTTCCAGCAGCTTCTCATGGAAGCCACCCCGTAGACCCCCACTACCAAATCCTTGCCATGCAAACCTAATACAATATTGTAATACTTTTGTGTTCTGAGTCCTTCCTGTCCATAATATGAATCTATGACTCATAGTTCATGTTTCAAAACAGTGTCACATGCTAGACTTCCCTTCTCTTGCTTTCATGAGCTAAGTTAAAAGGAGGAGAAAGGCTTGAACAGCATAATTCAACTGAAAACTGAAAGCTAAGAGTTCATTTAATTTCCCAAAAGGGCGACTTTGTTTTAAAACTCATTCTGGATCAGTTGATTGATATGTGACAGCAAATAGAAATAACTAAAAAGACCTTAGTATTCAAACTGAAAAGCAGGAAATAAATAGCAAACAATATGAGCTAGAATTTATGGAGTGCAAAATTCATGTGCAAAGGAAAATTCACAAGTTGCAGCTCTAAAGGCAAAAGATAGTGTGCTTTTTAGAAGAATATTATGAAGAAAATAATTCTAGAAAGTGTGTACAGCTCTAATTAGATGGAGATGTCTTTATGTTAGAACTGCATAAAAGGTAAGAGTGCTCAACAGATTTATTTCTATTCTCTGAAAAGAAAGAGAATCATGCACTCCCATCAAACAAGAATTAGCCATGAACTCTTCAGGCTTTCTACAGGAACTTTCTACAGAATTCGGACAAAGGGTTACCACAGCAACACGGTATGAAGCACTGCCCCAGCAACTGAACACCAACGTCCTAGATACACATACAGCCAAGAGGTGCTTCTGCCACTACCATTAATGCCAATAGTGGCATGTGGTTAAAATGAGTCTGAGAATGCATGGACAGGAATAAAGACCAAGTCAGAAGGTTCATGGCTAATGGTCCTAAAACTATGTCTGAAAACAGCACTTGAATTTGTTGAGCTGCACAGATCCATAAACCATGAAAACATTTATTTTAAAAACTGGAGAAGAGCATGTATTCCCAGTCCTACCTGAACCATGTTTTCTTCTGATCACCTGTGAGCTCTGCTCTCCACCCCTAGGACAGAGCAGCCCATCTCCACCACTGGAGAAGTCTGGGGCTCCTTCCCCTGCCAGCCCACCTGTCTCATGTGGATGAGAAACAGGAAGAAGTTGGGTGGACAGCACTCAGCTGCTCAGAACAATTGTGCTCTTTCCTTTCTCCCTGTAACGCTTGAGAGCCCTCACATTCTCTCTACGTGTTTGAGGTAGGATGAAAACGGACCCAAAGAAGCAATCTTCCGCCATTCCAGCAGCAAATAAAGGCAGCTTACAAGATTGAGGAGCTTCAGGAGGAGGAGAGCTGGGACCGAAAGGAACAAAATTGCTAGAAAAGGGTAGATGTGAGCTATAATAATTTGCTTCTGTCAGATGCTTGTAATCACTACTGACATTAAGTCACAATGAATCTCCGAACAGTGAGGAAAGCCAAAGGACTGAAAGACAGCTGCTATATGATAATATTCAGAGAAGGGAAACCTAATGGTCTATCTATCCACCAGATGGCAAGACTGACATCCGTCCCAAGCAAAATACCAGAAAAGCTGATAAGAAACATGAATCACATCACTTAGCACAATCTATGGAATATCATGCTCTTTAGAGTGAAAGTAGCTCACTACGAAGTTATCACCTCTAGCTGACAGAGGAGTTCACTTGTATTAGTTAGTAACTTAAGTAAGCAGCACAATTTTCTGCTTTGAAAAAGCCATGACAAAGTATTACAGTGCACAGTTTCCACAAGTAAATAATCCGTCAAGTGACAGAATAAAAAGAAAAGCAATCATAGAGAAATCACTGCTAAGTAGAAAAAGCTTTATAAAGACCTTACAGACATCAAGGTTCAATACAAACTCATTGGTGATAATATTTACAAAGTTAAAAAATTTAGAAGATTGATAAATAATGCTGAAGACACAGTAAAACAGAGCAACCTGGAGCGCCCAGTAGGCTGTTTCTCTTTATTCACAATGCATTTTAATACAGCCAAATGCAAACACTTGGATCTCAGAATAGGGAATGCACGTGATCGTTACTGAATAGGGACTGCATCCTGAAATGTGAGTGATTGTTGAAAGGAATTAGGGATCAAAGTGAAAAATGAATACAATCCATAGTTTGAGCTGCCAGGGAGGAGCTGCTGCAAAGGCAGGTAATGCAGATGCTAACCTAAGTGAAGTGGTTTTACATTTGTTTAAAGATATGATAAGACTGATTCTGGAACAGTGTATACAGTTCACACGTGAGTGTTTTTCAACTAATGTTAGAAACTGGTGAGAGTGAGGAAAGAAGCTAAAATAAATACTTGCATGCTGAAGAAATTTCTTTGCGTAGAAAAAAGATTTAGGTGACTTGAGTAAAGTGAAGTACTTCCAGGGGAAGATACAAGTACTGAATTATTTTAATCTGAAACACAGCAAGCACTTAGAAAGTGAAGCTGAAGCCAGATACATCCAAATAAGAAATAAGGCATTAATCTGTAACATCATGAGCATTTAAATACTGGGACAAAGTACAAAGGATTTAATGGATCCTGTTGTCTTGAAACCACTGTTAGATGCCTTTTTGTAATGTGCACTTCACCCTAACAGAAGTTATACTTAAATTAAATAGAAACAGTTGAGTTGAATGCAGGCATACTCAGGGAAAAAAAAAAAATCTTTGGTAGCTATAGGAGGTCAGATTATATTATCCAATGATCTCGCCTTTCACTAAATTTTATGAATCATTTCCTGCCTGAATGTAATCACATACCATGCATTCAATGCCTGAACTACAAGAAAGGGCTGTGCAGACCACAGCTTCAAAGCGACACAGCTTTCAAAGAGGCAGCCTGGGAGTGAGGAGATTGTGTGCTCATCCCTACCGTGCCATGGCACTGTGGTGAATTTCACCAGCAAAGCAAGAAGGAAATAGGGCTGGAGAGTGGCTTGGCTTTTCTCAGGATTATGTGATTCCACCTTGGCAGGAACAACTCTGGAAAAAGACTTCCAGTCACGATGGCTCATCAACAGGACAGAAATCTACCTGCTTGTTCTCACTAAATTAATTGTGGTTAGCATGTTCATGCCAAGTTTTCTGCTTCTAAAGAATGGCCATGTCTTAGGAGAAAATATGATAACAGTTTTGGATATATCCTTTCAAATGGCATGTTTCTAGCTGAAGCAGCCCCACTTAAAAAATAACTGGAGCAAAGAATGGATAAGGGTTGAGAAAACGAGCCCCAGAGTCAGAGTGCAGGGACTCAAACTGTTTGGGTTATCATGAAGAACAGCAACAGAGAACTTCCGTACAATAAGTAACTACATTACATAGGAAACAAACATTTCGTGACAAGAAACAAACATTTCTAGCAAGATCCAATTTACTGAACTTGAGGCTAATTAAATCCAAATAACAAATAAATTACTATCAAAATAATTTACCAAAGCCTGTAGAGGATTCTCCATCACTGAGCATTTTTTCATCAAAAACTTTTTTCTTAACAAAACTACCTGTGTGGTAAGAATTAGTTGAAGGCTGTCCGATGGTGCAGTTACTCATGAGATTGAAACAAGATAACAGTGGCTCTTTCTGGCCCTAAAATTTTCTTTTGTTTCCTCAATTATTTCTACAGTGAAAAAGCAGAAAACTAATTCTCAAACACGAAGAGTTGTTAGAAGACTAAAAAAAAGTATTTAATACTTGATTTACAGAGGGTGTTCTACAAGTACCAGGGATCATATGTTGTCTGACAAACACACATAAAATCTCTCTTTAATTTCCTTTGAAGAAAGTGTGTACAAATCTGGCTATGTTTGGAGCTTCTGGAAAAAAATCCAGCTTGCGTGTGCTCGGGAGACTTGTTGTAGTCTGACAGTTATCTACAGCTTCTGCCTGAGCTGAGCACACGTCATCCCCTCCATTCCTCCTACAGGCATCTGCAGTGTGCATGTGCATCCCTGTGTGCTTTACAGTCCTCCCCTCCGAGCAGCAAAGGCAGCGCTAGACCTTCCCGCTTGCTGTTCCTCCCCATCCTGGTGCAACAAAGGACTCCAAATATAAGGCACAGGAACAAGGAGTCGGCCATGGGAAGGACTGAAGCAGACTGGGACAAGGCAGGGAGGGAACAGAAGCAGAAGGCTTGTAGTCCTGACTCTCAGCACCCCTAAGACCTGCAGAGAAATGCTGTGCTCTGAAGCACTCGGGAAAAGGACCATTCGGGAGCACTGCTTTTGAATTACCATTAGGAATTCAAAGTAACCATTGAAAATTTGAGGGTTTTGCCAGAAATTAGGTGGCCAGCACCTCCCTACTGCAATCTCTCTTCCAGGTCTCCTGGGGGCTCCTTTGCCTTTGCTGCCTGCCTTACAAGAAGAAATCTGAGCACCGCGAGCCAGACTTCTGCCCCGCTTGGAGAGCTTAGGGAAGGAATCAGGGCTCTGCAGCGGCTGTAGGAATGAGAGCTGCGTGATACAGCCTGGGACATCAGAGGCACCAGCCCTGGTTTTCTGGGAGCCTCGGTCTGTTCGAAAAGCGACGAGCACTCGGTACTGCAGCTGGAGGCAGCCAGCACTGAGCTCCGAATGAGCGTGCACCACAGGCTGCGTCTTCTGGAAAATCATCTCCTGAGTGCCTGGCATTGAGTAAATGAGAATAAGTATCTCAGATTTATCACTTCTAATAAGACCATACGTCTCAGCAGTATAATAAAGATTAATTCAGTGGTGGTTTTGATGTACTTTAATACTAAAGTCACAATTATCACCGAGCAGTCTGTGACAAAATTAATAGCACTGTATTTGCACAGGATTTGAGGAGTGCGTTGTACAGAGCTGGGACTATGAGGTGAATGAGGATAATAAAAACAAAATATGCAACTTCTATTTTAGTATGAGATTAAATTTAGTGCCTGTCCACACAGGTGAGGAATTTAATAGCTGGACTTCATGTTCTTAGAGGTCTTTTTCAACCTAAATGTTTTATGAATTTTTGTTTACTCCTGGGTTTCCCAATTCGCAAGTGCTTGACTTTAAAACAGAGCAGCTCTTTGCTACAGGATGGATATGTAGCTACACTCTTCTTTAGCAGAACAATAATTTCAATCATTATTCTTCCTTCACAAACAAGTTCATCAGGGGACTGAATTGTCTCATCAGCCTTTCTTTCTTTATATGTTTATATAAGAAAGCCTGAAATTAAGTTCAAGGACACTTCTTTTGAGCTTAGAGGATGTAAATAAATAACTTCTTAAAAAAGCTTAGATGCAGTTTTGTTGGGTTTTTGAAAGTGATGTTTGAAAAATACAGCTGTTTTTAGAACTTCTAACATGCACTCTGTCACTTGAGGAAGGATACACATGGTAGCACATACAAAAACACACCAAAAAAAATAATATTGGACATATGTCTGGTACAATACTTTGTAGTTAGTAGCGTGGTATCTCTTTCTACCAGGCTTGACTTTCGTCCTCCATTGTCTATACCAAAGATCTTCTGAGGAAAATATGGGGTTGCCACAGCAGCTGGACTTTTCATAGGAAGGCATGAGCAGCGATGAAAAGTTTTTCTACAGCTGGGGCATTTAGGATATTGACTGAACCATATGGGTTATTTGATGATTAACAAGACAGTCAATCTTGCATTGCAATCTTGCCCTCATTAGAGACATTAGCGTAGCATGTTTCACTTTTAAACTCTCAGGAACATAATATCTTTGAGATCGCTGTCTCTCTGTTCTGTTTGCCGGAACCTGACTAACAGGTCACAGGAAAAGCAGACGTTGTGAAAGAGTAAGCATCATTTCCATAGCAAATTTGGCTAAAACCAGTAAGATAGGTCAATGAAACATTTCTACCATGAATGAGTAGTGTAGCAAGGCCTCAGCTCAGCTGTCTTCTACCTATTCAGGTTCAGGTTTTGGGAGCAGCTTTATGCTGGCAACACAGAGTACAGTACAGAGAACAACTCAAGCATGCCTGGTAACTGTGTATATAATTTTTCAGACAGGTTCTGCCCAGATTTAGCTCTGTGCTGTCATGATAAGGCTTCTAGAGCTAATTAGTTATTCGAGTTTATGCAGTTCATTAGCTTGTCTTCAATTTTAAGTGAAGGATAAATATCCTTAGATAGAAAAGGATGACAGTATCCCTTTGAATTAACTGTGTCACATGTTTTCACAAGACACATGTGGCTGTGCATTGACTGCCTGTGGGGTTGTTTTATCCTCATGCCCCACTCCCCTGTTCCACCATAAGGTGGTATATGCTCCAGCACCCACACACCACTGCAATGGGGTAAATTAGGCATGTCACTTTGAGTCACAGAACAAGCCACAGACTGCAAATGCGATGAAGGACTGGTCCTCCAAACCCTCTTGTAAGTTCACTGGCATTTCCGGTGTTATTCTCTCAACCACCTATGTTTTAATACCCCGCTTGTCGTTTCATTAGACTTCAGCTGTCTGAGGTCTGGGGTTCTCTTTGAAATACTAGAACAATGATCTTTGATAAGACTATTTATCATCCTGCATCCATCCACAAGGCTAGACTAGAAGTGTGGTTGTATTGAGTGCGTGTGGCCAGGTTTTGGTAGCAGGGAGGCTACAGAAGTGGCTTCTGTGAGAAGATGCCAGAAGCTTCCCCCATGTCCAACAGAGCCAATGCCAGGCAGCTCCAAGGTGGACCCAGAACAGGCCAAGGACAAGCCAATCAGAGATAGTGGTAGTGTCTCTGTGATAACATGTTTTAGAAGAAAAAAAAGAAGTTATTGTGCAGAATAAATTGCACTTAGAGAAGAGAGGAATGAGAATATGTGAGAGGAGCAACTGTGCAGACACCAAGGTCAGTGAAGAAGTGGGAGGTGTTTCAAGTGCCAGAGCTGAAATTCTCCTGCAGCCTGTGTGCAGCCCCTGGTGAGGCAGTTGTGCCCCTGCAGCCCATGGAGATCCACAGGGATGCAGAGATCCACCTGCAGCCTGTGGAGGAGACACATCAGAGCAAGTGGATGCCTGACAGGAGGCTGTGACCCTATGAGAAGCCTGTGTTGGAGCTGGCTCCTGGCAGGGACCTGCAGACCCATGGATAGAGTGTGTCCAGTGAGTGTCCCCCATGGTCTGTGGGGGATCCATGCTGGAGCAACCTGTTCCTGAAGGACTGCACTCTGTGAAAAGGGACCCACGTTGGAGCAGTTTGTGAAGAACTGTAGCCTGTGGGAAAGACTCAGGCTGGAGAAGTTCATGGAGAACTGTCTCCTGTGGGAAGAACTCCACCTTGGAGCAGAGGAAGGACTCCTCCCTGAACAGTGGGAGAAACACATGATGATCTGACCATAGTCCCATTCCCTGTCTCCCAGCGCCGCTGGGGGCAAGGAGGTACAGCTGGAAAGAAGGGACGGGTGAGGGGAAGGTGTTTTAAAATTGGTTTTACTTCTCAATATCCTGCTCTGATTTTGATTTTTAATAAGTTAAATTAATTTCCCCAAGCTGAGTCTGTTTTGCCCATGATGATAATAGATGAGTGATTTCTCACTGCCCATAGGTCAACTCATGATCCTTTTGCTATACTTTCTCTCCCTTGTCCAGCTGAGGAGGGGAGTGATAGAGTTCTTTTGGTGGATGCCTGGCATCCAGCCAGGGTCAACACACCATAGGGGTGCAATTTGGGAGCAAATGCAAACAGCATGATGGGAAATCCTGAGTTATACAAAAGGAGGCTATGTATAGATTGGAGGATCGAATAGATGAGATAGGACAGAAACATTAGCAACCATTTCTAGGAGTTTTCTACTGTAAAGCCAAAATGAAACTTAAACAGAAGTTTCATCAGGAAAGAATTGCTTATCAAATTCAGGGAGACTCTCCACAGTAGCCAGTAAGATGGTGACACTCTTCTGTGAGTGGGCCAAGATCCAATTCCAAGTCTTTCAAAATCGTCTGTCATACACCATAACTGTACTCTCATTGCCCTGATTTCTCTCTTCTTTCCCACAAAAGGCTTCTTAAAAGATTTTAGTTGCACTCCAATGCAGAACAGGAGTAAAATATGTGACAGCTCATATATTTTGGATATCTGTTTTTTCATATATATATATATATATATATATAGTATATATATAATCCATTGGTATCATATATTTGCATTTTTTCTGCATCACTAGAGACAGTGTGGAAAGAGACAAAAGTGGCTGCCTTTGGCTCAGAGACACAGCCTGTCCTCAGAGGAGCCTGTGTGACACCAGGATAACACAGCATAGCATTCTCCCTAAGAAAAGAAGCAAAAGAGACCTGGATCTAAGGCCAGCAAAATGGAGACTGCAATAAAAGTTATGACGTGTATGTAGGACTAGGAAGGCAGACAGGAAAACCAGTAATAAACCTAGATGTAAAATCAGCTTACTGGGGAGATGCATCCTATTCTTCTCCTGGCTTTGCTTTTCTGTGTTGTTCCTACTCAGTTACTCAACTGAAGAAAAAGAGTAACTGAGGATGAACTTACAAGAGCCCCATAACAGAGGTTCAGCAGAGCTTAGATATCCAAAGATCCAGAGGTAAAAAAAAAAAAAAATGAAAAAACTTTCAGGGAGAAAAAAAAAAAAGGTGTTTTTCTCAAAGCTTGAGATGGAAAATGGGAATGCAGAGAAAAATTGAAATGAAACATTAAATATTTTCTCCTGGAACTCTGAAAGGTATGTTAGCTTGATGCTTAAGCTGACATTGTTATTATTACCATTGCAGTTCAGTGTGTTAAAATGTTTTTACCGCCATTGTAAAAACACTTAGTTTGAAAGAAGCAGGATACAATTTGGA
Organism: Cnemophilus loriae; assembly: GCA_013397755.1. NCBI lineage: Eukaryota > Metazoa > Chordata > Aves > Passeriformes > Corvidae > Cnemophilus > Cnemophilus loriae. The sequence goes on from VZTF01008251.1 coordinate 1,206,690, forward strand.
GATACACACCAACAGCCTGCAGGCTGCCGTGTGAGCTGTCAAGCTTTTGCTCCATTCTTGCGAACCTTCAGTTTAATGAAGTACATGAAAATTAGAATAGAAACTCAGAAGTTCCTGTTCTTTCAGATACTGAATCTGAAAACAAAAGTAAAAATAAAACGTGATGTAGCTAACATTTTTTATATAAATACAGCTAAACAAGTTATGCTGGTTGAAAAGCTGTCTGGTTTTTTCTGCTATGCTGACAAGGCACTACTCCAGCACCTTGTTTTGGATAAGTACTAAAATATAGTGCAGGTTCTTAACTACCAATGTATAAGGCCCATGCAAACATCATAAAGTCCGACGAGGCCAAGTGCAAGGTCCTGCACATGGGTCAGGCAGCCCCAAGCACAGGCTGGGCAGAGAATGGATTGAGAGCAGCCCTGGGGAGAAGCACTTGACCCCAGGGAGACCTTACAACAGCCTTCCAGGACCTAAAGAGAGCCTACAAGGAAGCTGGAGAGGGACTTTTCACAAGGGCATGTAGTGATAAGACAAGGGGTAATGTTTTTAAAGTGAAGGCTGGCTCAGATGAAATGTTAAGAAGAAATTCTTTACAGTGAGGGTGGTGAGACACCGGCACAGGTCACCTGGAGAAGTTATGGATGTCCCATCCCTGGAAGTGTTCAGGTCCAGGCTGAATGGAGCCCAGAGCAATCTGGTCTGGTTGCAGGTGTCCTTGCTGATGGCAGTGGGGTAAGACTTAGAATCTTTAAGGTACCTTCCAACCCAAACCACTCTATGATCTATGATTCTGTGTTTTCCTCTCCAGAAACACAAATTTCTCCTTTGTAAGCAAAATATTCCCATTATGGGTTTGAGATCTATGGATATACGTACCTTTTTCATTTGTTATTTGACAGCTTCTGGAACTTTTTATTGTAAATACTTTTACTGTTTTAGAGACATGTGTCCAGAGACAAAAATATGTTTAAATACATTTTTAAGTTACCTACAGTACTACTCTCTTCTAATATTATTTATATCTGTTACTACCCTAAAGCAGCCAATATATAAAAATTAATTCTCATTAATAATCCTAGCAGTGTTGTTTTCTATATGCTCTTAAAGTTCTGACCATGCATTTTTAGATTTAAAACTATTAATTTTCATAAACAAGTCATGACTGCAAGTATTTCACTATATGTAATTAGGGCAATAGGTAGGGGGAAATTTGACCTCTTGCCTTCAAAACTCCCAGAATTTTATTTGTCTCTAAGATAAAAAAGCAAACATTTTATCACATCACATCCTGTCACAATATCACTTGGCATAAAGCATTTGCTACTATCCAAAACCACCTGACACTTACGGAGAAGCTAGTATAAGATTTACTGATTCTTATCCACTCCTGAAAAGTAATAAACAGGCATTTTTCATGGAGTGAAAATCGTAGGGAATCTCCCCAATTACAGGGTAGGAGAGAGCTCTTTCATCTGCTTTTATAGCCTGCCTTCCCTCCCCAGTCCCTTAACACCCGTCTACCCCGAGACAGAAAGATTTTGTTAATCATTGCAAATGGGACTGAAAAGACCCTCAAGAGACTGTACAGAACATCAATCCCTGCTTCATACAGCAGCAGCTGTACCAAAACCATTCAGAGGTTGCATATCTGAGAAATGGCTTGTGAGCATGAAAGACTTGTCTGTTTTTTCTAGCTAAATCAATTGATTTAATAAAAAAGTGCCACATCTTTCTCGTCTTTTACATGCTTAGGCCATCATAGCTGTAACAACACAGCTGTTAAACCACTCCCCAACGATGCTTGTACTGAAGAAGTACAGTTTTTATGAGTACCCCAGAGATTTTATTCCGGCACTTAACTATCACTAAAATCACAATTTTTTTCCTATGCATCTTAAACTAAATTTTCCTTACTACAGCAATAAGATATGATTCTATCGCAATTTCTTGCCCTAACTAATGTGAACCTAAATAACAGGTTAAATTCAACTAACTTTGCAGCTAATCCTATATTTCTGATGATTTTTTACTTCTTTCCTTTTATTTTTCCTGTCTCTAGACTAAACAATTATTCTAATCTTTTCTTGCAAGTGGTGTTTTTACTCGTCTGATAATCCCTTTTGCTCTCCTCTGGACTCTTAATTCTATCTGCAATTTTTTGTCAAGTACCCTGCTCCCAAATGAGTGCAATACTCTAGCTGAGGACCTACCTGAGCTGCAGAGGAAAAAGAGATTCATTTACCTCAGAAAAAACATTTCTATTCTTATACACCATTTTTACAACAGTGCAATGCTACTGACTCATGTTTAGTTTGTGAACCACCACATTTCCACATCCTTTTCTCCTTAGCCATTCCTCGTGCTATATTTGAGTACATAATTTATTACTGACTGAAGATAAACCTTTGCACTAAACCTTATGGACTCATATCCTGGTTGGTTTTCTGGACGTTGTGACTGTCAAAAATCATTCTGAATTTGACTTTTATCTTCCAGAGTGCCTGAAACCTGTTTGGTGACCTCTGCAGGCTGAATGCCCACATGCTCTGACCCCTCATTTGAGACGTTCATGAAATAGGGAACAGATCTGACAGATCCTATGGAGTCTCAACCTGAATGGTAGTCCTCTCAATATATACCTCCAAAATCTCTAATGTCTATATTTCTTGCCTACAAAACAACCTCATCAAATTTTGCTTCTCTGTAAATGGTCTGAAGCAAGAAGAAAGCACGATGTTTGTGGAATGATTCTTCATTTTAGGACAAGGAGAGAGAGACTCAATCTGACAAGTGCACTAGGAGTTCTCAGATATCAGAAAAACACGTTTTGGAGAAGCAAATCCCTGTGAAAGACAACGAGGCCAAGAAGAGCTGCTTTCCAAACAATGCTGCCCTGAGTGTAAGGTGAGACTTTGAGGTTTCAGAGAAGGAAGAAGTTCAAGAGGTTGCTTAGCATCATGACTCCCAGGGATCTGCACACTACCAAACACAGCAAACAGCAGCCAGGAAGGAGAGACAGTGACCCCAAAACTGCCACACATTCAGCTTCACTCTATTTCAGCTGAAGTGTTACAGAAGAGGGAGAAACTCTCTAATGGTGGGTTTCAACAGTCCCAAGAAATGACAAAACTTGATTTTACATGAGCACATGTTTTCAGCAAGCTAAACATACTGAAATGACCACCATTCAGCAGCAATACTAATACAGTTAAAGAGTAAGGACTAAATATCTAACGTATTTAGTGCATGCACAGATATTGCTGTTGAATACAGAGCAATAGCTCTGGTGCACCAGGCAGCACTGCAGTCACAGAACAAACACACGATTGCAAACACCATGTTTTGCAGCCCTAGCTTCATACGGGTTGCATCATGCAAATTATTTGTGCTGCCTGCAGATGCAGCCTTAATTCAAAAGCATAGACAGTATGGTCCAGCCCTCGTGTGACAAGTACCTGGGTACAAACTAATTGCTTTGTTCACAAATGAAGACCTTCCTGCTGAAGACCTTCTGCTGCCACCTTGCACAATTTTACACAGCCATCCTGCACTTGCCCTGCCGCTGCACATCAGAAGGAACCTCTCAGAAGGAAAGGAAAAGATCCAGAATAAGGTTTCGAAAAGGTAAAAGAGATGCAATGGGTCTCTTGTGATTGTAGCTGCACACCTGTGAAGCTGAGGGTTGCACTTGGGTGAACAGATCCTACCTGGTCTGTGCTGAAATAGTTGTATCACACACTGGCACAGGGGACCTTGGGAGTTCATAAGTTCATATTTGGGATGCACTTAGTTGGCATTATGTTGGCATCATGTTGTCCACCACACCTGTGCAACCCTGTAAGTCCATCAATTTGAGTTCTGCAGTTACCGATGACATATTTGATATTTTGACAGCAGTACCATACAGACAGGCCTTGCTACCAAAATCTCAAAGTTCAAGGCTCTGAAGGTAAGTTGAATCAAATCCAACATGACTGTGAACAGCTCTGTGGGAGCTCCGGACTGACAGGGAGACACTCCTAGAGCATTTCCGACTCAGGATGTTCATCTGGTTCCTGACTCTCAGTCAAATTCCTTGCAAAGCACCTTAAAATTTTCCTTTTTCATGCAGACCTGGAAGGGTAATTACCTTCCCCCTGAAAAAAAAAAAAAAAGGGCCTACTTGGTACACACTAGGCTGCAAATTTGCCGTCATATCCATCTTCCTTGCTTTGACCTCAAAACGTTTGTAGAAACTGTGATCTACAGTTTCCTCGTGGCAATTTGCATAGAGGGCCAACAATGAAACTGCTTCGCTCAAAAGCAGCAGCTCCTGCTTCTGCTAGCCAAGCATGGCTGGATTTATTCATATATATACATATATATTTGTGTATATATATATATATGTAAGCATATACCCCTGACATATAAGTGACCTTTTGCACCACCTGATAGCAGACAGGAAATTAATTTCTGGGGCAAAGACATTTGTTTGCTTCTCATGCCTTGCTGCAGCAGTGCCCTGTTCTGAGCACCAGAAAGCTCTGGACTGCTACAGAGTCCTCCTGTCCCGCTTTGCCATGGCCATGTGGTGACAGTGTCCACCACCAGTGACCTGTCACAAACATGGCAGATAGGCAGTAATTGTGTGGGAACATTCACATTGGTAAATATCCTGTTGCCCACCTCATGGCCAAACCAGGTTTTCTGTGTTCCACCAGTAGCAGGGAAGCAGACAGGAGCTTCCTGCTCTCCAGGTAACAGCCTTCAAGTGGAAGCAGGAAGGGTCGAGCAAAATCCCACTTGTGCCACTCAGGCAGACTGGGTTAGCAGCTGATGAACTGTGGTTATCTGAGCTATAGATTATTCCTCACAGGTAAGCCAACTCAAATTGAAAACATCAACACTCTTCAGCAATGAATTTGTGTGTGTGGACATGACTCAAATTAGAAGCAATGTCTGAGTTAGGACTACAGTTATTCCATAGTGAAGACAAGTTCATGTTATCCAACATCCCCCTCCTGGGCTTCAATTTTAATGGTTATTCAAACATCACTGTAAAAAAAAAAAGCCCTGGCTTACACTTCCTACCCAAACTTGGCAATTCCTTGAATTTTCCTCCAAAATCTGCTTTGTCCTAGCTGTCTCTGGGCGCAAAGAGACACTCCCACATCCTTTACATTCCAGTTGGGGCTAATTGAACTCACATGTCAGCATGAGTCAGCAGTAATTACCAGGAATATTAAGGAAAGATTTGGCACCAGACTTTGATAATTCAATAGCAGAGCCCCCATGTTCAGTCGGGTCTGAGATTGGATCAAACTCCTTAAAAACACAACAGCAAAAGCTGTATTGAGTTCTCTTGTCTCGTTCATCTACGTATGTGCAGTTCTTGATACTGAAAGCAAGCACCTTTACTATATTTTTTGATACACTTACAGAAAGGAAAATCTAACGGAAAAATCATTTCTGAGTACTAAATCCTCCTTGCTGGAGTTTAAATCTGTTTATATGCTGAAACCGATGAATCAATATCATACTGGCTAGCTGGTTTTCGTAAGCACTCACATTGCAAACAGGGCCTAGAAATGCATTTCCTCCTTACAGTTCCTGAGCAGAAATCTGAATCGATGGGAGGCTAAGGTAATAATATACCTCCCCCCTCCCACGGCTCAGTTGAAATTAAAATCCTGAAACCACAACAACCCGTCTTTTCCACATACGAGTGTTCATTCCCCACCACACTTCCCGAAACAGTCCTCCGCCATACACCTTCACCCTACAGACTGCGTAGCCTTGTGCTTCCAGAGCCGGCGGCTGGAGGTGTTTACACACCAGCCCAACGCAGCCCCTAAAATCCTAATCTTCTCCTCGAGACTGAAGAACACCCAAATACACTTTTATGGTGAACTGTGGCAAAAAAATCGGTTGCCACAAACATATACAGATGCAGAGACACGGTGGATGCGGCAGTGAAAAGTGAGGACTGTCTCAGCCTGTGGTCTGGCAGGGGATGCCGGCAGGAGCAACAGTGTTAAAGTCACCATCAAAACCTTCACTGGAAACTCTTTCTAGATCTTAATATCTACAGTATAAGGTACTTTGTTTTTCACGGAAATAAATTCTTGCTCTTGGTTGCAAATTAACCAAGTGTCTTGCCAGCAAATTTGATCTTGTCAGTCATTAAGTCTCTCACTTAAGTGAAATTACTTAGTCTTAGCCCTGAATCTGAACACCATCTACGTGTTCATAAAGGAGAACTGTTTTATTTTATGTACTACAAACACATATGCATCAACATTCTTCTCAACAGACTGCTTCTGAACCCAACCAGATCATTCAGTTTTATTTAAATCCAGTCCTGGTTGTCTTTTTGAAACCTCCAACTATCAAACGTCAAGCATATTCTTGTTTTTTTCTAGTGGGTTTTGTTTCTTTTTTTTTTTCTGGTTTAATAGTCCATCTCCTAGAAGCTCACTAAATGACGCACAAACATTGTTTGTGTCTCTCTTCAGGAAAAAAAAAAGTTTTTTATATGATATAACTTGGTTTTATGCTATTTAAATTATTCATCAAAAAAGGCATAAAACTACAGCTTCACCCATAGACGTACAAATTTCTTGTTTACTAAACGAAGTAACAAGAAGTCAGAAGAAGCACGAGAGCCTTTCCCTCACTGCTTTATCGCCCTTTGGTATGTCAAACTGAAACACAACAAGAATCCGTAGCTCTGAAGTTATAAAACGCTCAAAATTATTTTCAAGTCAAGTACTGGCTGACCCTAAGGCAAATCCACCCTGTCCAGTTCCAAGCGAGTGCACCTGGGGCTCGAAAGAGGCAACGCGAAACTTTATTTCACTTGTTTTCCCTTCGAAAGGTCTCTCGAAGCGTCAGTGGAAAGGATGTGGCCAAGGTGCCGCGGCAGAGACCTCGGCCGCCCCGGTTTCAGCCCTCGGGACAGAGAGGCACCGCTCGGGCATCACCCATCCGAGCGTCGGCCGGCACCGGCACCCCCCGGGGCTCTCGCCTGGGAGCTGCGGACCGTCACCGCCGCCCGGCTGGAACCAGCGCGGCGCGTCCTGCGCGGCTGCGCTCCCAGCGCCGCCGGCATGGGCGGCGGGACCACCGACACCCCGGGGACAGCGAGCGGCGAGGCGGCCGGAGCCGACAGCCCCCCGGTTCCCCCGCACAGCCCA